>VZTU01001628.1:77696-113339 GCA_013400835.1 Zapornia atra
TTTTTTAATTCCACAATGGAGAGTGGGGACATGAGATGAAAACTCTGCCGTTCATTGGACTGTAAGGGCAGGTAGCATGTTTGCTCCATGACTCACAGGGTAGCACCAAGGGAGAAGGGAGCTTGGTGCCTTACTTTGGTTCCCTCTTACTTTTTAAGTACAAGCACGTAGCTCTATTAGAAAGGAGAGAAAGAGAGTGGGTGTTGTAATAACATGTAGGCTTTGAGACAGGCAGTTCTGGAAGTTACTTAAACAAAACCATTGAGATCATTTTGTCAAGACACTGTCTAGTTCACCAGCGAATGTTACAGAAGAAAAAATCAGATCACTTATACCGTTCCTTTATTTGCTGCATGAGTTACTCTGCCAGATTGCTATCTACACCATCACCCTTGTGTTCTTTTGCTCTATTTCCTGTGCAAAGTGCAGCAGAGAAATTACAGGTGAACAAAGTCATGTTTAGAAACATCAGTTTTTCTTGTCATGTTTTGAGTGCAGAATTCTTACTGAAGCAAAAGAATTAAACAGTCTCCTGATGGCAAAGCAGAACAAAGCCAACCAGGCAAAGCGTGAAAGAGATGCTCCGGTGTCCCTGTGACAAAGGGAAATGGCCAGCCTCTTTTCAGCAGTCTGTGGGGACAGGACAAGGGACAGTGGCTACAAACTGGAGCATAGGAAGTTCTGCACCAATATGCAGAACAACTTCTTCATGGTGAGGGTGACAGAGCACCGGGACAGGCTGCCCAGGGGGGCTGCGGAGTCTCCTTCTCTGGAGATATTCAAGACCCGTCTGGACGCCTCCCTGTGCAACCTGTCTTAGGGAGCCTGCTTTGGCTGGAGGGTTGGACCCGATGATCTCTGGAGGTCCCTTCCAACCCCTACGATTCTGTGATTCTGTGATGTGAAAAGCGAGGTGCTGAGCACAATGGCGTCGCTACCTCTCCTCTTGGACTGGGTAACTTATTTGATGTAATAGAGCTTATGAGAAAGACACTCTTTTGACACCTGCTTGAGGTGACAGCAATTCTCAGCACCACTGCTTCACCACCTGAGAAAAAGGGGAATTTCCACCAAATCATGAGGGGAGCTGTGTGATTGCAGAGAGAGGTGAGCAGGGCGTGTGGAGTGGCAGGGAGAGAGAGAAAAGCAGATTTTCATCATTTATATATTTTTCCCCCCATGAGGATGTTTTTACATTCTTTTTGTTCAGTGTCAGCTTGTTGATGTGGGTGCACAGCCCTGGCAAGTTACCACGCTCCTCAAAGTTGGTAGCTCTGAAAGGCAGAGGAGTGTTTAACATTCTGGGACGGATGTTTTCTGCCAGTTTTGTTGTTGCCTCTGGAAATGTTGATGCAGTTGATCTTTGTGCAAGCATGTAGCTGTAGATTAACAAACGTGGAATGGAGTGTCTTCAGCATAAGCTGGGAATGCGAAATGAAAACTTAAGCAGAAGGAGTGAAAAGCTAAAAATAAGCGAAATGAAGTTGTCAGGGATTCCTTTTTTTCTTGAATAGGCTAGAAATTTTGTTGTGAGCAAACAGGAGGTATGTCCATAAATAACAAGGATTTCTAAATTATCAGGGCACAGGACATAAACTGTTGTTAAACCTTGTAAAGCCGTTGTCAAGAAAGCATGCTTTACAAGATTTTAGGTGGGTATGCTGAAGCAAGCTGGTGACCCCATCTGTGGAATCACAAAAGATGTAGGGTCAGAAATGCAAATAGGAAACATGGTTTCTGTAGACTGGCATCCTGTTGGTATAGAAGCAGCACAATTAGCGATTGTGGAGACGTAAGAAGATGACTATTTCCATATGTCATGCAATGCATAACTTGCCTTTGTTTATTATTTTTTTTCGTTCCTTTTCAATTTCTTGAACAATCTTCATGGTTTGGCATTTGTGGAACAACATTTTTAAAAAGGAAAGCAGTACATAGATTATGGAAAATTCTGATCTCGTATTCGTAATGAGTTCCTAGGTTTGATGTTTTGATTGTTAGATTAGAGATACATTTTTACCTTCTCTCAGGCTTTCTGAAGCCGCATGACATCTTTCAGCTGTGTTGGCTTCCAGCTCACTGGCATGGCACAGGTCGAGTATGCTTGTCCCTCTGCACTATGCAGTTGACAGCCAGAAATAGTAGTTATTTAATATTCTGAGGCAACAGGAAGGAGAACATCATTTGATTGCTCGGTCGCTGCAGTGCAAAACACCTTACTCTTCTTGTGTACGTTTGCCTGCTTGGATATTCACAATCCTTGGTGCTCTTTATCTTCCCAGCTACGTGTAATCTGCCCTGCTCTTCCCGTAGTGCTCCAGTACAAAAACCGGCAGCGTGATGGGTGTGGAGGCGTGATTGTGACGGGATAAAAGCTGCAGTGTGTGCATAAAAGGAGCCAAATTGCTTACGCTCAATTAGCGTGGCCATGCTTCTGAGAGATCACCAAACCATGGCTAAAAGCACCCTTTTATAAAATTACCTTGTTATTTTCTTTTTTTTTTTATTTGTGTAGAATTAGGTTTTGCTATTGAAGGAAGAACAGTTGCAGCAGACCACGGATTTTAAAGAACCACTGTTAATATTACTGATGGTAACACACCGGTGTAAGCCACTCGTTTGATTGTGAAGCAATGGAACGTACATCATGTCGTGATGGAAAACAGCTCGGATTTGAATATGTTAAATTCAGTCTAATGCAAATAGGCTTTGGTAATAAAGGCATAAAGTTTGTTTAAAGGTTAAGTGAAAGATTACTGCAGAAATTTCTTTGTAGAAGCACAAGAGGAGCGCGCAGTCTCCATAACTAGGGTTCGGAGGCTGTACTTTGTGCAAGGGGTTTGAGTGAGCCTTTCATGGGACTGCAGAATGTGACAAAACAGTCTTACTCTTCACAGCTCAACTTCCTCTAGTAGGGCTGAGAAAAGAATAGGTTGGGTTCTGCAGAATTGCCACATTTGCAGTATATTGTGTGATGTGTAGTCGTCAGTTTGCAAGGTAATCTCTTGAATATACAGCCACCCTAAGTGAATGTATGCGTACATTAAATTGGCATCAAGTTGGAAACAGGATTTTTAACTTAGGAGTATCTGGCATTAGTGCACATCCCAATTGGGTTATGCTCTGGCATAGAGAAAACATCTTCCCTTCCTTTTTGTACCGGTCACTTTGCGTTCTCTTCTGCTAGGCAGGCTTTAGGCATTGCCTGGATTTCCTTTACATGGAGCAGAAATTTCATCCTGGATTCATCAGCTCCAGTATCTCCTGTCAGGTGTGGGCTGTGCCTTGGCTTTCCTCTCACCACAGTATACAAGCCAGCTGGCGTTTCTGCAAGAGGGTAGTTTTTGTGCCACTCAGAGGGGGACATTGGGTTGATGGGTACTGGGACATCTGAGCTTTCTCTACGTACCTTTTTGTGAAGTTGGCTGTGAGAATTTTGTCCCTTTATACCTTGTCTCAAGGCTTTCCTTTACCTAGAGGCATGCATAAACCTCTGTTCCCAAGTAATGCTGTGCAGGTAAACGTACTGCATGGAGTTACTCAGTACTGCTTCCCAAAATGCGTATGCAGCTGAACCTTTTCAGAGGCACCAGCCCTCTAGTCACATCAGATCCTTCCTTTGCTTTGAATATTGGCAATCAGATGAGTATGGTTTTGGCTAACAGCCTAATGAATGAGTTGTAAATGCTTAAGAAAATTGATTTAGATCCATTTAATATTTGGCTTCCTCTGCGCTACCAGCAATGGTTGCTGGGGCAGTCAGTGGCTTAGACTGAGTGGATATTAGGAAGAAGTAAAAAAAAAATTAAATAACTGATTAAATATCATGCTGTTGAGGTGGGCAAAGGTTTGTAACATCAGGTATATTTAAAAATAATAACACTAATATTCAGTCTATTTGTATTTTTTATTATAGAGGAAAGTGGACTCTACAAATACAAGTACTTGCTACAAAATTATTCTGCTGAATAACATTCCAATTCATTTGCCTTTCACTACACCCCTGAAACTCTGTGTGAATACCTGCTTAAAATCAGCAACAAGCATAGCTAGTAATGAAATAATTCAAATTTAGTTTATTTTGTTTCATGATGCACAAATAGAAAATCATCTAAGTGTGACTGATTTTATTCATCCAAAGTAGTTGCTCATCTGAGATGCTATTGAAGTTCAGTATTGAAGCTCTGAAATACAGTATTTGACAGATGGTGTGGGTGGTTGTGCCATTTCCATGATAAATCCACTTACAAATATAACCATGAGGAAGTTGTCTTCATTCCTTGACTGCTGCAACATATAGATGGGAAAAGTGACAAACACGACATGAAAACAGATTTGTGTCTTGGTTCTTCATTTTCCTGCTATACTGATTTGAATTTTTAAACAAGTACAAGAGAGAGGTTTCTCTCTGCTTTATCAGAAAAGGAGTTGCTGTAAAGGCTAAAATATTCTTTCAGTAGTTTTTCTTTGCTCACATTTCCTTTGAAGCTTTCCCTATAGCAAATTACTTTTGCAGTGTCTTACAGCATTGGTTAGAAAGCATTGCTGTCTCCAGATGAAAACTAGATAGTTTTTCACTGAGATTCATTGTTATAAAAAATCTTGGAGGCTGGAGAAATGGACAGTCCTGTTGCCCCAGGGCTTGCTGTTGAAACTTGGGAGATGATAAAACGGTGTAAATGAAAATAATCTGCATTATCCGGTTTTAATATTCGTGTTTATTCTCTCTGTGTTTCAACAGAAATCACCGATGCTGGTACTAGAGGAACCCAAGATGCAATTAAGGGTGTGAAAAGAAAAAAGATCGTGACTGAAAACCATCTAAAAAAAATACCAAAATCGCCTTTGAGAAGCCCTGCCGAAGCCAAGGTTAAGCAAAATGTAGACCCTTCACCGCTGAAAGCTCTTTCGGATGCCTCTGAGCACGCCACGCCACAGGATCACCTGCCTGTGCAAAATGGAAATCAATGTACCAAACAAAATGGGGGAGCGCTGGGTGGTGAGATAAGTGCTGAAACAACCAAGTCTGAGACATCAGTGCAGACAAAGCTGTCACTGGGGCATCAGTCCTTAGATGTGGGTAAACCGGCACTGGAGGATACTGATGCAAACCAGCTGAACTCACCAGAGAAGAAGTCTCTCTCAAACTCCTCATCAAGCAAAACAAAGACTGACAGTAATGAATGTATTAATTTTGTCGATTGCAGTACGTCATCCCCATGTACGCGGACTGCGTTCGATGTCTTATTAAAAGCTATGGAGCCTGAATTGAACACCTTAGCACAAAAGTGCCCCCCTTACGGGATGCAGATAGAGAAACTGAGACCAAATAAAACTGTAAGCACCTCTTCTAGTCTCACGTCCAATACAATGAGCGTCCAAAATCAGTCTGCTTTGCCACAGCATGAGTTTGCAGCAGCTGGACCTCACTACTACCCCTGTACGTTAAACAATGTGCATGTAGCAGTAACAGCCAAGACTGGACAAGCACAAGGCCAATCGGTTTCACATTCACAGGACCTTATTACCAAAACCAGTCAGCAAAATCACCAGGTTGTTATGTGTCCAAGTTTCGCTAGGTCGCTGGTGCAACAGCAGTGTCAGGAAAACCCCAAGCTCCAGCAGATATACAGCATAGCTGTAACTTCGTCTGTCGTTCACACTTCATCTTCCACTGTAACTCAGGTTTTTCCTCAAAACCAGTTAGTAGCTAGTTCGTCTTCACCCCTGTCAATAATTAGCACATCGAGTTCAACACACTTGTCTATAGGTCCCATGTATAATTCAGCCCAGATAGCATCAGCTGTAAACCACGGTGTAGAACAAATATGTAACCTCTTGAAAGACCAGAAGCCTAAAAAGCTAGGGAAATACGTCTGTGAGTATTGCAATCGGGCCTGTGCCAAGCCCAGCGTTCTCCAAAAGCACATCCGATCCCATACTGGAGAACGACCGTATCCTTGTGTGACATGTGGGTTTTCATTTAAAACCAAAAGCAATCTGTACAAGCACAAAAAATCACATGCACATGCTATCAAGCTCGGACTTGTCCTCCAGCCAGATTCGAGTGGCCTCTTCTTGTCTCACGACTCAGACAAAGCACTTAGCATTCATTCAGACGTGGAAGAAAGCGGCGAAAGTGAAGATGAAGGCACTGCTGATGAAAGGCAGGATGATCAAGAACTGGAACCTGCACAAATAGTCAAAGTCATATCGAGTGCAGAGACGTTGCGGAAAGGAAGCCCTATTCCCTTGAGCAACCCAGACTGTATACCAGGTGACTCTTCCTTACATGATACAGAACCTCAAGTAAGGGCAGCTTTACCAAAAGTAGTAGTTCATCCTGTAAACGTTTCTCCGCTAAGGGCCGATAGCCCAAAAGTAACCGAACCAGCACCTGAGCTTGCTGCAGCACAGAGAAAAGGAGATTTCAAAGGGACAACTCTTCCGTCAAATTTAACGCATACAGCCTCATTCAAGGAGAGTGACGTAAAGCAACATCAGAAGGTAGAAATGGGCCTATTAGAGGAACAGCTGGGATCTGCGGTAGGAGCGGGGCATGCTCAGCTCCAGAGACAACAGGCAACAGATGGTTCCCAGGATCAGCAAGGAAAATGTCTTCTGAGCCCTAGAAGTTTAGGTAGTACCGATTCTGGTTATTTCTCTCGTTCTGAAAGTGCTGACCAAACAATGAGCCCACCAGCTCCTTTCGTAAGGGGATTGTTGACCTCTGAGAAAGATCTAAATAAAAACCTGCCCTGCGTGCCGCGAGCAAGTGGTGTGGTAGCATCAGTGGTACAAACTGCCTGTGCTGAAAAAAATCTGACTCTTTCTGGCCAAATGCGACCTCCCATGGCAACAAAAACTCTTGAGGAGCGTATCTCAAAGCTAATTTCTGATAACGAAGCTGTTGTGGATGACAAGCAGTTAGATAGCGTGAAACCAAGAAGAACATCTCTTTCGAGAAGAGGAAGCATAGATTCACCAAAATCCTACATATTTAAGGATTCCTTCCAGTTTGACTTAAAGCCCATGGGAAGAAGAACTAGCTCAAGCTCTGACATACCAAAGTCTCCTTTCACACCCACTGAGAAATCAAAGCAGGTTTTTCTTCTTTCTGTACCATCCCTTGACTGTTTACCTATAACACGAAGTAATTCCATGCCTACTACCAGTTACTCAGCAGTACCTCCAAATGTAATACCTCCCTCTCATCCCCTTCGAGGAAGCCAGTCGTTTGATGATAAAATTGGCTCTTTATATGATGATGTTTTTGTATCGGGACCTGCTACTCCGCTGAACCAAGGCGGACACCCTCGGACCCTTGTTAGACAGGCAGCAATAGAAGATTCTTCTACTGCTGAAAGCCAAGTTCTTGGGCCAGTACGATCTGTAGAAGAAAGTTACCTGGGGTGTAATTTATCAAATGAATCATTATTGCAAAGGAGCAAGTCCCTGGCACAGGGATCAAATTTAGAAAAAACAAAGAAGTCCCCTCAGGTGCGAGGAACGATGTTTGAGTGTGAAACCTGCAGAAACAGATACAGAAAACTGGAGAATTTTGAAAACCACAAGAAATTTTATTGTTCAGAGTTGCACGGGCCTAAAACTAAAGCAGCAATCCGAGAGCCTGAGCATAAAACTGTTCCAAATAGTACCCAGCCTCAGATGTTACACTACAGAGTCACTACTTCAACTGGTGTCTGGGAGCAGACGCCTCAGATAAGGAAAAGGAGGAAAATGAAAAGTGTTGGCGATGACGATGACCCACAGCAAAATGACATGAGCATTCCATCGAAGAGCACAGAAGGCCAAAGCAAGCCAGCAAATTCTTCCAGTCTGCCAAAACAGGGTGCAACAGCAGTGGTAGGATCACAACAGCCAAGCAACCTTCTACTTCAAAGTTCTCAAATTCAGCTTGTGGCTCGAGGCACCACCGATCGGAGTGCTGAGCCAAAGATGGCTCCGCTCATTGAAAAGCAGGCAAGTTCAGCTATGCAAGAAAAGGTGGAGTTAAAAAGACAAGGGACTGGCATTTCAGTAATACAGCACACCAATTCACTGAGCAGAAACAGCTCCTTTGAGAAATCAGAGTCGTTTGAAAGAGTATCACCAGTTTCTTCTCAGGAGCCCAACAAGGTTGCAAAGCACCGTTCGTTGAATACAGTTGTTATCCAAGAGGATAGGCACTCTCACCTGCATACTCCCCAACATCACCAGGCCCTGCTGTCAGAAGCACCAAGAGGAGAAGTTCAGGGAAGCCAAATAGTTTCAAATGAGAGAAGCGCACCGCTTCAGCCCTCGAGACTTGTGCGCCAGCATAACATCCAGGTTCCTGAAATACTGGTCACAGAAGAGCCGGATAGGGACCAAGAAAACCAGTGCAGTGATCAGGAGAAGGCAGAAAGGTTTAATTGGCCACAGCGCAGCGAAACGCTGTCAAAATTGCCAACAGAAAAGCTTCCACCGAAGAAGAAAAGAATTCGCTTGGCTGAAATGGAGCATTCATCTGCCGAATCAAGCATTGACTCCATGCTTGCCAGAAGCCTAAGTCGGGAAAGTAGCTTGTCTCATGCCTCCAGTTTCTCGGCTTCACTTGATAAAGAAGAAACTGTGAAGGCTGATAACCCTTCCAAAGCAGAGCCTGTTAGTAAGTCGGCAGAGTTCCTCATGATTCCCGCTGGCTCGCACGCACTGGCTGTACCTGGCCCCCATTACCGGGAGATGAGACGTGCCGCCTCGGAGCAGATCAGCTGCACGCAGCCGTCAATGGAGGTTGTGGACTACAGGAGTAAGTCTTTCGACTGTGGAAGCATGTCTCCATCAAAACCTGCCCCACTCATAGAGAGAGCCACTCCGAAGGTGTCATCTGCGAATGGAGTGACTGGACACGTGCCTCTGCTAGAAAGGAGGAGGGGGCCATTTGTAAGACAGATATCTTTAAATATTGCTCCAGAAAATAATCAGCCTCAAGCTAAATCTACTTCTTCATTTCAGACAGCTCATGCGACGGATGTGCCTGCAGTGCCATTGCACAGGCTGCAGACCTCTGGCAAATCTTCAGTGGAGTTTCCTTCAAGTACTCAACATTCGCAGCCTCACTCCAGGCCTCACTCAGCAGTGCAGCAAACTTGTAACCCTGTTAGCCTGCCTTCGGTTCCGCAGCCTCTAGATCACATGTTGAATAAGCAAGGACAGGTGTCCTCGACTCATCAGCCTTCCGTGACATCTACTAAAACATCAGCCCAAGGAGAGCAAGTGAGCACATACGTGCTTTCTGGTCATCCTGATGAAAAAAAGGAGGACTGTTTTGCCCCAAAGTACCAGCTTGAAGTTAAAACATTACATATAGGTCAGCCATACTCTTCTAAATTGCTAAAAAATACTTTATCGACTCAGACTGTTCCTAGTCAAGCTGGAGTAGACCAGAACGCATCCTCCTTTGAATTGCAGGCTAAACTGCCTGACCTGTCTAATCCATACCCGGTGCCTCCTCTAAAGCAAATCGTTCCTAACAACTGCAGCAGTCAGATACATCAGATCGCTCCTTTTGTGGTTCCCGTCCGTATTCACAGCAGTATGCCGTCCTATGGCTTTGCCACTGTTACGCCCCTTCCTCACATTTTAGTGACCCAGGATCAGGTAAATCAATCTGTTTGCAAAGCAAATGTTGCGACAGTGCCAACACTCGAAGGCAAAACTCAGCTGCCAAAATCTCACAAAGATCATCAGAGGACTTTGCCAAATTCTTTTGAATTTGAAAATTCACAACCAGAAAGTGGAACCAGAAATTCACCTTTGTCAAGCTCTTCGAATATTATTCAGAAAGTGCCAGTTAGCGGACTTTTTCCTCAACCAGAAGCTACAGCTTCAAGTAAACGAATGCTTTCCCCAGCCAACAGTTTAGATATTGCCATGGAGAAACAGCAGAAGCGTGTTAAAGATGAGAGCGGAGCTGCCTGTATGACAGATGCTAGACCATTGCATTCACTGAACATTAGAACTAATGACTCTACCGGTAAGCAAAAGAAACCAGTGTTGGTAAGGCAGGTGTGCACCACAGAGCCTCTTGAAAATCACCTCTTAGATCCTGATGGTGTTGCACAGCATGAAAAAAGCAGCAAAGGTAGTACCACGGACCTGCTGTTGTCCGACCGTCATTCATCTGACACTGGGGTTCCGGAAACCCTGAAGGAGTCACCAGAATCTGAAGACCTTAAGTCTTCGGCATCGACAGTGTTTGTAGTCAGAAAACCATCTGAACTGTCTCCAGTGAATAACCAGAGTTGTCTTGTCAAGGCTGTAGGTAGCAGTCAAGAGGGAAAGTCTCCAAGTAACAGTAATGAGAGCAAGCACGTCAGTAGCCAGGGTCAAGCAAAGCCTGTAGCTACGCTGGCTGCGATGAATGCAGGAGAAATGCAGAGGCTGTCGTTTCCGAGCCTCAAGACCACGACGAGCTCTACCTGGTGTTACCTCCTGAAGAGAAAACAATTGCATCTCGTGCAGAATGATCAGAAAATCTCCGCCTATTCTACATGGACCACTAGTTCCAACAATCCCAATCCACTTGGTTTGTCGACAAAGGTAGCTCTCTCCCTCCTCAATTCAAAGCAGAAAGTTGAAAAGCCGCTGTACACTCAAGCAAGAACCACTCATCCTAGGTCTGATGTATTGGTCTATTCGAGCAAGTGGAAGAACAGCTTAACCAAGGTACTTAAGCTCTGTTTGGTGTTTACTGATCGTTTACAGAGGATTTGCGTTGGAAATTGTGCTCATTCATATTTTAGGGAGTGTAATATGCCTGTCATATAGTAGATTTGCTTCTTTATTTTAGTTATGCTGGATCAAACTGCTAAAAAGATCTTAAGTAATTCCATTAGGAGCCCTGTTCATAAGGATTTATCACTTTTCATGGAAATTAGTTCCTGGAGTTAAATCTGTAGATGGAGTGTTTATCGAAGCAGGAATATGTTTGGCTATTTTTTATTGCAAAGGGTAGAACAAAAATACTTTTTAATATTTTTAAAACACTTTTAACTTAAATCAAGTTAACTTAAGTTCATAATTGTGTGTTTTGCCTTAAAAATCAGCTGCTATTCTCTGTTATAAAAGAGTGCTTGGCCTGAACGGGTGCCCATGGATATGCTGTGAAAATGTTATTTGCCATCGCTGGTCATGTGACAGCGAGCGGAGCAGTGTACCATTTCCCTTTCTCCCACCTGGGTTAATCGGTGGTGTGAAATAATAACAAAAAAAATAGCAAAGTCTAAAACAAAATTACAGCTGCTGTAAAACCACTGACAGCTTCTTGGATCGATACAGCTCCAAAGACGATGTTGAATCTTGCGCGGTGGAATATACTCTGAGCAATGTTTGTGACCCATGTAAAACCACTCTGTCATTCCGGAGTCAGATGTGGCAGAGCAAAGCAGCCACTTGTTCTTTCCTTCGCTGTCTCGGGGCTGCACACACATAACCAGGCCTTCGTTTGCTGGGCAGTTCTGTTACAGACAGGACCAAAGCCGTGTGCTAGTTTGCACTAGATTTCATGTTCCCTAGTAATTGAATTGCCTCTGTGAATGAGTAGAAGTGGCTCTGCCCTGTGGCATGGCAACAGGTGGTCTTGTGTATATACTGGACCCGGTACCAGTTTTTGTTGTCCCTTCTAGTGAAGTCCTAAAGCTTCCCAAGGAGAGCCTCGGTGGACAGCATAGTTTCGTGCTCTTCTTTGCTCTGTATGCTGTGTGCATGATGCTGAAATTGGACTGGGCAAAAATGGGTCGTTAGCCGTGGATCTCGCTTTCTCCAGTGTCTTTCAAGACACAGAAATCTTACTTTGGGAGGTAAAAGCAGTCATCACTTGCCCTAAGCCTGCAGGTTACCATGAGCAGGGTCAAGCAAAGCCCACAGCTACACTGGCTGCAATGAATGCAGGAGAAATGCAGGGGCTGTCATTGCTGAGCCTTGGGCATCGGGCTGGGAATTGGGGTCCATAGGGCTGGTAGTGGCTCCAGAGGAGATGTACCACCACAGCCGTGGGAAAAAAATGAGCATTTCTGTGGAGGGATGTTGAGTGACAGAGGCTGTTGCTGTCAGAGGTCACCCCAGGGTGTTTCTGTGTTTGCTAAATGTTTTGCTAAGATACAAAATGGTCAGTGGGGAAAAGAGCAGTGGGATGAGGAACTCTGTGTAAGAGGTAGAAATAGTTTCAGAATTGCAAGGGGAGGCGAGAAGATATGCTGGAATCCCTCTGGCCAGATTTAAACCCGGTCCTCCTGAAATCAGGGGGAGACTTTGCTGAGGTTTATATAGGAGGTCAAAACTTTATCCATAATGCTTCATGCAGGGAATACATCGATGCTGCTGACCTTTGCATGAGCGCCGTAACAGAATTGCATCGTGACATCTTTGTTTAAACCCATATTACCTTTTCAGCCTGCTCCCTCGTGCACTTTATGAAGTACTGTACTTAAATAGTGCTAAATTTATTTTATTTTATTTTATTTTTTAAAAAAGATTCCAAGATTTAGCTTTCTTTGTTGTACGTAGTTGAGCTATTCTTTCCAAGGCAGGTCTCGCATCAGTTGTGTCGATGACTCGTTTGTTTTATTTTTAAAGAACAGTGTATGAGAAGAAAATCTCTTGATAACAAAGCTGCTGCGTGCCTCTTGAAGAACAAATTTTGTCTACAAACAAACCCTGTTTAGAATGGAAATAATGGATAATAATATTTTTCAAATATTTTGACAGCACCCTTTTAAACACTCTGGGAATACTTAAATGCTGTAATAGGCAGCTGTCAGGTACATTTACAGTGCTTCTGCCACAAAAGAACCACAGTTACTAATCTTTCTTCAGTCTTCCTTGCTGATGTTTTGAATGAAGCTCGGGAGCAGGGTGAAAATGAAGAGCTCTTAAGCTCTGCTTGCGGCTGATTTACAGGTTTTACTCGGAGCCATTATGAAGAAAGTGTGGTGAGAAAGCACCAATTAAAGTTTAATTGGCATCTCAGATTGTAGGAACAGTGTATAGGATGGCAGAAATTAAACATTTCAAGGACCTGATGTTTACTAAAACCTAACACCACCAGAGTTTGCCCCCTTCCTCTTCTCCCACCTCAGACAGTGCCATTTCAGCTGCTTTACAGGGTGCTCTTGCTGTTACAGTATGCCTCTGTGTCACTGGTCTCCTGGTAATGGAATGGCCAATGCCAACTTGGAAACTTCCTCACAGAAACTGTATTTAAAGAAAGGAAAACCTGAAATTCCTCATTCAGTTCATGGGCAGTCATTCTCCTATGTGTTTTCTGGTTGAGCCTGAGGATGGAGAATGTTTGAGCTCCTTCTGGAAATTAATATTCCATTAAAAAAAAAAAAAACCAACAGCAACAAGCGGAGCAAACAAACAGAATAGCAAATAATTATTTTTAAAAATGATTGATTTCCTGCTTAAAAGCTTGACGGGGTCCTGAGTTCCTTAGGGAGCTGCAGTTTAGACTGCAAGTCTCTGGGGGTTGTGACTGTCATTCAGAAGATGTTTGCACATTTTAACCCTTACCTGACAGCTTCAAGTGCTACTATAACCCGATTTATAAATAGTAAAAATGCAGTGCTGCTAATGCCTCACTGCCTCTCTAGCAGTCGTAGCCCTTTCCAAAGTGAATTTGGTATGTTCTCCTTGTGGGGCTTTAACTGCTCATCTTCTCACCCAGATAAAAGTGGCTTCCTGAGGTGTTCCTGGGTTTCCCCCAGAACTAGGTCTGCTTACAGAGACCCCATGCTGCTGCATAACCCATACTAATCACGGCCACCAAAACAACCCAGGCGATTCCTTCAACAATAGGTGCCATGGGAAATGAGGAGACTGAGCAAAATGCAAACAATGAGGAACCCGGGATGTTGTTTGCTCCTTGTCACATTTGGCTGCTCAGAGGCAACAGGTGAAGTTGCCACGTTCCAATGATTCAGAGAACAAACCCAGAAAATAATATTGTGAAAGAAGCTCCTGGAATGAGTACAGCATGTTAAAAAGTAACAGGAGGTTCACCTGCCTGGAAAGGCTTATTTTATCTCCCTGCTTTTTTTGTTTGTTTGTTTTATTGGGGTTTTTGGGTTGGTTTGGGGGTTTGGGGCCAGTTTTCTTCACCTGAATTCATTAGTGTTGCATCAGGAGCCCTTTCTCAAGCCCCTGCATTGAAGTTGGCTCCCCTCCCTGAAGCGACTCAGTCAGTGTGTGCAGTATTCCAGGGTGAAGATTTTCAGGCAAGAGTAAGGCTGAAGAACGGAAAGTTTCTCCTAACTGGAAAGCTTTCCTTTCTTGGATGATGTGCTGCAACAGTCCAGCTTACCACTGGAAAGTAGTTAAATGCAGAAGATTTTTATGTATAAAGTAGTAAAAGTTTAAAGATATTAAAAAAATTTTCCTCAAGTGGCTGTGTGCCAGTGGGAAAAAATGTTTAATGAATATTATAATATGAAATTTATAACTTTTGATGATTCAGGCTGCGAGCATGTTTTTTTTCCAAG
This sequence comes from Zapornia atra, assembly GCA_013400835.1. Lineage (NCBI taxonomy): Eukaryota > Metazoa > Chordata > Aves > Gruiformes > Rallidae > Zapornia > Zapornia atra. Next base: position 92,222 of record VZTU01001628.1, read on the forward strand.
GGATGTTGTAAAATGCCAGAAGTATCTATTGAACTCTGGTCCCTGGGCAGCCCTAAGAGCAGGGTTTGGGTTGGTTTGTTTTCAGTTTTATACCAGTAATTGAAGACAGTGGAGTTAAATTGGTGCAAAACAAGTAAAGTAGAAATGAATCATGGTCCTTGTCTCTATGGGAGAAGTTTGTGTTAGAACTAAGGAAGGCATAAGGAATCACAGAGAGGAACATTTCACAGCACTGCTGGGTTTTTTTTGACCCTTTCCACCAGTACACGTGGGGTTTTGCGGGGGGGGGGGTTAAATGTAGTGTGATGAAAGATTTCCACACAAGAAACCCGTGCTTCTTAGAGACTTACAGAGGACCCAAGTCCTCTTCAGCATCAATTTGGAATTTTTTGTAAAAACTAAAAAGAAAATGCTGCTTTTTCTTTTTCATTATCAGTGAGCATTCATGTAGGTTTCTGTGAAAGAAACTTGGTCTGTTAGAACACCTCTGTGACAGCAGCATTTTCCATGCTTAAGACACCAAAACAACTGTTAAAATAGCACATAACACGTGTGTATCAGTGGGAGGTAGATAGTAATTTGAACCACCTGTGTTACATCTTACCTTTGTATGTCAATGTTTGGGTTGAAAAAAGGGGGAGAGGGTGTTGAATCCAGAGGTATTTGGTCTTGTATTAGTTTTTGTGGTTTAGGTGCTTTTGTGAATAAGCAGTACATTATAACGCTGTTTCACTGTAGTTTGGATCACAACGTTGGCAAAATACTCTCAGAATCTTTATTTTCCTTTTTCTTTTCATTCTTGATAATTAAATCAGGAAAGAAAACTTAATAGTTAGGAAAGATCAGGTGCTTAAGGATTGCGCTGTCCTAGCTGCTGGTAATATTTATGTGGTATTGGGTTTATTGTATGTATTCTGCATTTTCTGCTACTCTTTTCTTGTCAAATTATAATTGTCACCTTGTTACTCTTTGTTTGCAGTGGAAACAAAAGCAGTTCCCGTGCCAGGTAGCATATAGGAGCTACAGCATGGCTGAGCAACAGTTAACTAGAGTAGGCTCAACTTCTGATAGTTTCCATCCAGAACGTCCTCTCCTTTCACCCTGCGTGAACGCTGTTAAAACATGCAGGGTGAAATGTCTCTCCTCCTACACACAGGCAGAGCTGTCATGTACGCTTTGGTAGGATGGCTCAGGTATTTGGAAATCCAGCCCAAATCAATCAGAGAGCTGCACGGAAGCGGAGGGATTGGAGTAGCACTTGCAGCCTGCATGGATTCCTAGTGGTTTCAAAGGGATAGGAAGATGCTTCTCCTCTGATCTGTGTTAACTGCGCATCAGGTGGGAAGCAAAGACCCACTGAGACTATGGGCAAGGACAGGGTGTCAGAATGATGTCACCCTTCAATGTATGCAATGACCAGTCAGTCATTTTAAGTCAGCCAGCGAAGTCCTTCTTGCCAAGAATTCACAAGCTATACAGCATGGAATTTTATAATGAGTAGGAAACATAAGGGTAAGACTTTTTTCCTCTCATCGTTTTGTTCACTTATCAATATGAGCAAATGCAGTAAGTGTGCCAGCTTCGTGGGTAGAACAGTTTATAAATACAGCAGTAATAATTACTGGCTAATTGGATCATTCCTTCATTGTTGCCCATTTTATAAATATCCTAGACTTGGAAGGGGTAGATTTTAATTGGCGAATGTTTGAGGAACTCAGCCTCCTTTTTTTTTTTTTTTTTTTTTTTTTTTTTTAAAGTTCCTTAATTAATAATCAGGGGAAATGGAGGAATGTATTTTTGTTCTGCTAGACCACTGGTCCACTTTTTCTTGTAATTTGGTCTGGCAGTGGGAACTAAGTGTAGAGTCCTGCTTTGGCAGGGTTCTGGAGCCCCTATTAATAACCTCAGTAAATTGGGAGCTGTCAATTCCCACACCAAAACAGGTCTGGGTTTTGGAAGAATATTAACTATCGGAACTGTTACCAGTTGGCATCTTCCCTGCCCCGCTGTGGCAGTCACCGAGTGGCAACTAGAGCTGGGGATGTGCTGCTTACACTTGAGTGCTGGGGGAAAAGCACAGCTAACTGGTCACACACTAAAGCTTCCCCCCCTTTTTTGTCAAAACATGGGGGACAGCATAGTGTGCAGCTGCAGAGCCCCGTCTGTGTGGGTCAGATGTCGCACCGAGGGCAGAGGAGTGAAGCTGTAGCTCCTCAAGAAGCTACGGAGTTTGATTGCAAGCCTCTTTTCTCTGTTGAAGGCTGCCTGTGAGCCAGGAGATGTCACCTTCTTCGCCTTCCCTGGAGAAGAAAGAGCCATCTCCTACTGTAGATTCAAAGCACTCCTGGCAGTGCCGTGATGCCCTTATAAGTTTGCCAGTCCACAAATAGTCAGTGCATAGTAGAGGAGTTGTTTAACAAAAGATATTTCATTTCATGTATCTTAGCACTTTTTAAAAAATCAGTTATTATAATTGTGGCCTTTACGATGCTTTTTATTCATCGTAGCTTACAGGTTTGAATGGCATGTGAAAGAAACTAATTTTAATGATGCATATCTCATTTTCTTTCAGCGAGCATTAAACAGAAAAAAAATTACTGCAGCTGAATTCAGCAATAAGGAAAACTCTGAGTCAAGCACTGAGCACGATAAAGAAAACTCCTTTATCAAAACAGAACCAAGAAGAGTTAAAATATTCGATGGAGGGCAAGTATTGTACTTCTGTATACTAGATATTGTTGGGAAGATGGGTTTTTTCCCCTGGATTCTAGAGTTTGCAGAGATGTTGCTTCCTGTTTGATTTATTTTAAACAACAGTTCCCGTACTGTGGCCTGTGGATGTTGGTTTATGTTTCCAAGAAAAATGGAAAGTCATCGGAAGCATGGAGCCATGAGAGTTACGAGGAGGGGTAATAAAATAAAGAACAGTAGGCAATATGAGTCCTTTTTTTTTGTCCTTTTTTTTTTTCCCAAAGGACAAACATTAATCAGTGGTGAAGGCAGCTAGATGCAGCCATAGATGTAAATTCTTCCCTTATACTTCTCTTACGTTGTAAATAATACCTATTCTGCAATAAGGTTGTGTAACTGTAGCTGGAGAGGATATAGTGTGGGGCCCAAGCAGCACACTGCAGCACAGCCCCTGCCTGGCAGTTTGCTGTGGCATACACAGGCTGGAGAAGTCCTGATTTGAAAAGTGCCGTGGAAACATTTACCGAGTGTCCTCATCCGTTCACTGTAATACTTTAAATTGATACGAATAGCAGTTGCCTTAGCCACAGTGTTGTGCCATGTACAAGACCTTATAAACCAGGTTTTTTTAGTAGAAAAGTGCCAGTGACGCTCCTGAAAATTTTGAGCTTGAATGGTGCATATTTTACTACTCTCAGTGTCTGGCTCTAGGGCTTTTCCCTTTCTTTGTGCCCAGGCTGAATCCGGTCTAGGCCAGCCGCTAAGCCATTCCTGGCTGCTCAGGTAAAGCATCGCTATGTGTCTCTGCTCAGATCCAGATGTTGCAGGACCAGGTCACAAAAGCTAAGCACAATCTTGGGCATCCTTGAGGAGGTACACGAAGGGTGTAATTGACTCTGAATTGCTTTTGCCATCTAGAGACAGCCCCAGTACACTGAGTCCAGAGCACACTGGTAGGGAATTTCAAAAACTTTCCCACTGTCTTAACTAACATCATTCCTTCTCTGCATCCCATGCAGAACCCCAGAGAGGCTTTTTTTAAAGCTTCCTCATGGTGCCCAAACCCACTTCCAAGAATTGACACTTTCAAAGTTACATTCCTGTGTTGTGAGGAGGAAATGTGAAATCTTGGAATGCTTAGTAGCAAACGGTACCTTTATTAAAAAAGAGATGCCATTAGTCCTAAACAAGTCCATGATGACCTAGTGACAATCTAGATAGGAGTTGAACAAATAAATGCCTATGGTGAGCAGAAAAAGGGCGTGGTTGTTTTTGTCAGTTATTCCTTTTCATAGTTAATTTTTACACTTCTGGCAGATTGTAGTTTCTAACTAGAATCACTTTCCCATCACAACTAATTGCCTTACTGTTACGGTGCTGTCACTAGGTACAAGTCAAATGAAGACTATGTGTATGTTCGGGGGAGAGGGAGAGGGAAGTACATCTGTGAAGAATGTGGAATACGTTGCAAGAAGCCCAGCATGCTGAAGAAGCACATTCGCACACATACTGATGTCCGTCCTTACCATTGCAACTACTGCAACTTTTCCTTCAAAACTAAAGGTAGGGGCACTTTTCTCCCCTTCTTTTCGTTCCACTTTGAAGTATAATTCCTCGCACATTTGGCCGTTCATAAGCTAAAGAAGTTGCCTCTCTGTGGAATTTTATTGTCTAATGCTTCAAATATTTGTAGTTTCAGATTTCCTTCTTTTCCTTCGTCTTTTGCATGTTTATTCATATAATCATATCTTGTGTGGCATGCCATGGTGGGTGAGAAATTGGTGTGGAAGAGGGAAATCATGGCAGTATGATGAAAGTTAGATGAAGATCAGCAAGCTGGTTAGCTGCTCATCCTAGGTTGGGATGGGAACCCAGAATTTTAAGTCCCCAGCAGTGATCTTTTGGAGGTATGACATTGACATATATTGTACTCCTATTGGCACTCAGCTGATCTCTGGGAAAGACATTGGCCTTTAGTAATTTACTATATTAAAATGGTTTTTATACCCTTGAAGCACAAGGTTCTTCACCATCTAAGAGCCAAAGATGGATCACTGCTTTTTAAAAGCCTGTTTACACTAGATACGTAAATGCATCCTGGTTTCAGCAGGCAGTATATTAAACAGTGGTAGATCCAAAACTCAAAGTAAGTGAAACAGACAGCAGAAGTTCACAGCCAAAATACTTTCAGCGAAAAAAATCTAAGCAGTAACATTTTTCTTGGCTTCAAACATCATTTAGCAATAATCCCCCTCCAACTGCAACCTCAGAAACATTTGTATTTTTAGTGGGTTCGAGACTACTCAGCAGTTGGGTGGAAAACTTCCAAGAAATAACCCAGGGCTGCAAAAAATGGGATGGGTAAGGCTTTTAGTTTTGTCAAAACCTGTTGGTGCATCCTGACACACTGGCTCATCATGCTGGCTTTAAGATGAAATGCCGGAGTGTGAACCCAATAAATTCTGCTTATGGGTTTTGCAGAGTAGGCGTGCTGGCCAAGTTCAAGCAACTAAGTCCTTCCCATTTGAAATTCTCCTTGGTTTCAGTTGTAGCAGGTACCTGTATTCACCACCGCATTTGCTGTGCCTGACTGTTGCTGTTGCTGCGGGCAGTGGGTCGCGCTGCTGGGTGCTTGATGGTTGGCAGACCACCTTTCATGGAAGGACACTGGGGCCAGTAAATTGTGCGGTACGCAAAGCTGGGAAGTTTGCTCTTTGCAAGTCAGTGTAGTCACAGAGCTTCCTAACAGTTACTTGCAAATTTGAGGTGAATTCCTAGCTTTGTTTTGAAGCAGGACTGAAGCACTCCATAACCATTTCACGTACTGTAATTTCTCCAATTGAAGCAGCTCAAAGAAACAGGTTTTGAGAGACAACAGGAAACATAAAGTAAGCGGTTACTTGTCATAGCATGCATTTCACAGGTGCCATAATTGACAGATCTCTGATCTACCCATAAAGTTCTCTTGATACTTGTCATACTTTCTTTTTGGAGGAAGAGGGGAGAGCAGCCTGTGGGGCCTCCCAGCAGTTACGCACTCACTGTAGAGGTTCAGAGTGAGTGTGTTCATGCTCCGATTCTGAATAAAATTAATCCGTTTGTTTAGGTTGGCAGTGGAGCGATTACACTAAAAATAGAATCCATCAAATACCAGAAGAGCTGCAAGACACAAACTCTAGTTTCACATGGTCGTTTTCTGTCTGCGTGACTTTGAAGACTGAGTCTTTTATACTTTGCCATAAACAAAGGAGGGATCTTTCACACCAGTGCAAAATACGTTGTCGTATAGGATTTCCATCCCGTTCTGTTTTATCTCAGTCAAGAACTTCACGACAAACAGCCAGACAGCCCGTAGTGTTCAGGGTGCTGAGTCTGCCTCAGCCCTTCACACTGGGGGCACGGTTCTATCAAGTGTGAAATCAGACGGGACAGGTGGTTATAAATGTAGCTGAGTAAGAGAGAGAGTGTGGAGTGTGTGTTTGCATGCATTTGAATGGTCACAGAGCAATTACGGTTTGTTTTTGTTTTTTTCATTTTTTCTTAAGGAAATTTAACAAAACATATGAAGTCGAAGGCACATAGCAAGAAATGCATGGACTTGGGAGTCTCGGTAGGCTTAATAGATGACCAGGAAGGAGAAGAAGAATTTGGTAAGAAACTAAAATCTTCCTTCTTTACTGCATTTTTGTATTTATTTTGCCATCCCAGTTTCTTACCCTTTCCTTTCCAAAGCTTTTAAATGCTTGTGCAGGGAATAGATACAGAGATAAAAATCTAAGAAACTAGTCCAAGGGAGTAAGAAATACTTGAAGAACCTTAAGTAAAAGAAATGACAAGCATATGCTAAAGATAAGTTGCTGCTGAATCCTTCACAAAGTAACATGCAGTTTAACTTTATGAGATTCACTGATAAATATGACAAGGCTCAAAATACCAGAAAACCAGCTATTTGTCTAGAAAAAAAAAAAAGTCATATGTAGTGTTTGTTTGAAAAGAGCTGTGCATGAAATTGTCAATGTTTTGAGATGCACATTCCATAAAAATACCATCACTGACTTGATGTGATTGGGGTGCAACCAATCACAACTATGTTGCCAAGTGCTTTGCAAGAAGATTAATCATCTTCCAGTGTAGAGTTGTGTCCTTCTTGACAGATAATTGGGCATAAAGCAGCAGATAGAGATCATGTGGAAATTATGAACGTTTTTCATCTTGACCTGTTCCACTTCTCCATTTGTGAACAGAGTGTTATCAGAATGAATGTACTTGCTGATAATTGGAATTCTGCACTTCCCGCACCCCGAGACAGCTCCACTGAGCAGGAGATGAGATGGAGGACAGTCAGGGGGCTCTAGACTGGGTTCATGTGGGTTTGGCTCGGTGCGATAAGAAAGATGTGGCTGCACCAGGCACAGTGAGATGTAGGACAGGATTGTGCGTTAGGAATCCGCTTCAGATCTCAGTGCAGTGGGGCCATTTTCTCCTTCCTCCCATTTCCCAGCAGGGCGATGAGTCCTGTTGTCTTGCCTTGTGGGTTTTTTTCCCCCTGCCAGTGGAATAGTTTATTAGATTGCGGTTGAGGTTTTGAGAAAAGAAAGCAGTGGGGATCTTTATTTAAACAGTAAAGGGCAAGAAAGATGAAGGCGCTGACTCCCGAATGACAACCGTGAGCAGAGCAAGCGGAGCGGCTTGAATCTAATTCTAAATAATGCTGGGAATATGACTCAGCGGGTATGATTCAGAAGTGCACTAGGTACGAAGGAACCTGCATTTTCCCTTTTTTGGCATTCTTAAATATACTCCTTTTTTTGTAAGCTAAAAACATGTCCCCCCTTTGCAATCTGAGGTACCAGATAAATAGCAGGGAAGATAAGCGGCAGTACAAATTACCGCCCTTTCCTCACAGAAGAGCAGTTTGCATTAACATTTGCAGCCTGCACATGACAGAAAAATCATCACTTTTTTAAGCACCGTTCAGGAGCTTTCGACATTCTACTTAGTTTTGTAAACTACAGTAGAACAGGTATTTCCATTTACTAGGAACTGAAAACATTTTATTGATTGATAAATCAATATTCCCAATGGCGTACAGTAAAATGGCATTTGTGGTTATAATGTAATAGGAAATGTTTCAGATGTTAACAGAATTATCAGTAACACCCAGTAGAAGTAAGCCATTTCAAATATTTGTTGAAAGATTGCTTTCTTTTGGCTTTAAGACTATTTACTTGAGAGAGAGAGTGTGAGCATGTCTCTTTTTACATGTCATTGTACAGGTGTGTGTAATCATACTACAAATATACATTCTTTGAAATAAGTTTGTTGTTCCAGTACAGTAATTACTCATTAAATTAAAGACTGTCTTTGGGGAAAAAAGGAAGGCAAACATTTAACAGGATTTGCTACATAATGCTTGAAATTCTTCCAGAAATTTAATATTAAGATTGCAGTACTTTGTCTTTTCTTACTTTCTTTTTTTTTCCCCCAAAATAGAGCAGGTAACACTTCTTTCTTTAAATAAAGAGCCCCAAACCAGAGACCAACTTGGTGATAAAACCCCTGCCTTCTCTAAATGATCTGGCTCAGGTACCCCCATAGCAAAGTGAACCGTGCAGCACAAAGCTCAGCACAAAAGTCCCATCCAAAAAGCAGGGTAACGAAGCCCATGATAAACACACATTTGCAGCAGCCAGACCGAACCGGTCCAGCCTCTCCAGTTGGTGCGTACGTAGCACAGTGCACTTCCAGTTACCCGTGTAAATCCAACGAGTAATGGTTTAAAGACAGGATTTCATCTCTGAGCGTACCCAGCCATGCTTGAAGGCATTTCTCATGACGCTTCAGAAAGTTGCTCGTCGGCCCATTTTTAAGGCAAAGCATCAGGAGGGGGATAAAAAAGAATGAAGAAAGCGTGAAGTATTTGCATACATGCTTTTTGAAATGTAGGTGGTTCTGCTGCCCTCTCTGAAATTCTGTATGTGCTAACTTTTTGGATACATTTGAATGTGATTGGGTAGAGTTTAGTTTTCTGAGTTATCTAAGCAGTCTCAGTTAACAAAGCAGCTTCAGCCACCTCTTTGGCTGCCCTTTCCACAGGGTTGGTGTAGCAGAGCTCGTGTTTGGGGCGGCACCCCTCATGCCAGGCCTGGGCTCTGGGGACAGCCCAGCCAGCAGTGCATTGCCCACAAAGGAAAACATGAAGGGCCTCGAGTATTGAGCTGCACTCGTGGCGTGAGGCTTTTGGCCCTTTCGCCCTTCCTCCGAATGACGCCTTTAGGGGCGCACGTTTTTTACCTCAGGAGTTGTGTGGTTGTTAAAAATGTTCTCTCTCTTAGAGGGTGGTCTGCCCAGCCCCATCTCTGTTCTTGGTTGGAAGGCAACGAACGTGAGGTGCTATAGAGGAACATGCAGAAAATCTGATAGGAAACAGTTACGACCTCAGAAAAGAAACTTCTTCCCATAAGCCATGTGAGATTGGCCTGCTTCCTGACCCATAGATTGTCTGTCTGTCTGTCTGTCTCGAACTAATTAGCTATCCAAACATTTGGAATACTAATTACTCTTATGACAATAAAAACATCTGCACCTTTGCTTAACATAGCTAAGCTGTGTGTCTTCCACCAGACTTTGAATAGAGAATTAGCCAGAAATTTAACAAACCACCAGCTTTTTATTTACTAAGGAGGTGGCTGGTTCTGTTGTGATGTTGGGTTTTTAAAGCATAGGCAATTGTGTTTATTGGAATATATGATTTTGTAGATTCATATTTGAAGTCAGCTGTGACCTGACAGCAGTACAGATGAAAAACTGCTTGTATCAGCACAGGCTGGGGGCTGACCTGCTGGAGAGGAGCTCTGTGGAGAAGGACCTGGGATTCCTGCTAGATGACAGATTGGCCATGAGCCAGCAGTGTGCCCTGGTGGCTAAGAGAGACAGTGTGATCCTGGGGTGCATCAAGAGGAGTGTGGCCAGCAGGTCGAAGGTGGTGATCCTCCCCCTCTAGTCTGCCCAGGTCAGGCCCCACCTGGAGTATTGTGTCCAGTTCTGGGCTCCCTAGTATAAAAAAGACAGGGATCTCCTGGAGAGAGTCCAAAGGAGGGCTGCAAAGATGATTAAAGGTCTGGAGCACCTCCCCTATGAGGATAGGCTGAAAGAACTGGGGCTGTTCAGCCTTGAGAAGACTAAAAGGGTATCTTATTAGTGTTTATAAATACCTGAAGTGTGGGAGACAGAGGGAAGTGGCCGGCCTCTTTTCAGTGGTCTGTGGAGACAGGACAAGGGGCAATGGCTGCAAGTTGGAGCACAGGAAGTTCCGCACCAACATGCGGAAGAACTTTTTCACAGTGAGGGGGACAGAGCCCTGGGACAGGCTGCCCAGGGGGGATGCGGAGTCTCCTTCTCCGGAGACATTCAAGACCCACCTGGACACCTACCTGTGTGACCTGTCCCAGGGAACCTGCTTTGGCAGGGGATTTGGACCTGATGATCTCTGGAGGTCCCTTCCAACCCCTACGATTCTGTGATTCTGTGAACAGTTCATGCAGGTTGAATAAGGAGCGCGGACTTGTGCACAGCCCTGAACACAGGCATGTGTGCACGCACAGGCACGCACAGCCAGAGCCTGCTTTTTCAGTAATCTGAGAGGCTGAAATTCTGTTGTGCTGTAGCATGTAGGGAGAAAAAGAGATGCTCTCTAGCTGTCTGAAACTATATGCGACCAGAGCTTTTAACATAGCATTCTTTGTATTTGGACTTGTCATCATTTGGGTATTAGTAAATTTCTGGCCTGGCTTTCTGTATTCAAAACCATTCCCTCGTCCATTTATCTTTCATCTTCTGCTCTGTGGAATGTTCTTGTCACCAAAACACAGGGTTACAATGTAAGGAATGTTAATATCTGAATTAAATTGTCAGACGAGGTGAACTGTTTAGTGTGACAGACTGCAACTGGGGATATCCTCTTTGGCCACACTGGCCCGACATTTTGCTGTGCAGTCTTAAAAACAACAATAATTTGTCTTTAAATTGAAACAGTTACGAACTCCAAACGTGCAATATTTCCTATGTAAGCTAATGAGTGAGCAGTATGGTATGCCTGAGCAAAGTTGCACAAGATAGTTATTTAATAATTAAATCAGTAGATGGGCAGAGCTTACTTAAATGGTCTCTGTGGGAGAAATCTTCTCTCAAAACTTTCATTGCTTTACCAGTGAAGAGACCTAATTTTAAGTTTCAGGTATGTATTTTAATATAAACACACACACACGCACACATACATAAAAACCCACTTTCATTTTCTGCAGTGTTAAATAAACCCTCCTGAAGATTCAATGGCTCTAGGTTAATTCACTATATATTACTTGTAGTAGATCTTAAGTGAGTTTCCATGGCTCTTCATTAGCTTAATCATGACTCAGTCTGTGTTTTCACTGCACCTACATTTAAGGAGTGAAAATAAATGAAAATCCTTCCTTACAATAATATCCTCCTTCGTCAAATAGAAAGGAAGGCTCATTCTGTGTAAGTAGAAGAAAACAACAATAACAATAATAATAACAACAAAAACAACTATAATAATAATAATAATATAACCAGTGGCTATTCTTCAACTAGATGTACATTAAACATGCTGGAGTCCTACACCTACAGTCTGGGAATCAACTACTTAGTGCTAGGGTTGATTTACAATATACAGGTTTCCCAGGAAGGCTCATGTGTAAATCATCTCTTCAAACAGAGGTTACTCTTACTTTTTGGTCAGTTTCCTTCGTTACTTCCCATACTCATCATTGAAAGTGAAAAGCCCACAGTTGTTTGGTTTTGGTTCTTTTCCTAGTTCCTGGGGAGCGCTGGCAATCACCAGTCTGAACTTAACCCAGTAGATGTCACTGTGAGTCCTGTTTGATGGTGACGAGCAGTGGACAGTAGCTGAAGCAAAGCTGTAATCAGTCAAGTCAAGGCTATGAACAGACTCAGAGAGACAGCACATTTGGGTATCGAAGCTAGTGCTGTTTATCCGTGCTGTGGTTTACCCTGTTTGAAATTAATTTGAATGGTTGTGGAATGGTCTATTACAAGATCAATACAATGGGTGAAAGGCAAGTCTAAGCTGGAAATTTAGAAAAATAAAGGGTGCATTGATGATAGATAGATCTTACTTTCAACTTTATGGTAATATAATGACATACTAGTAATACTTCTGCCTTTATTGCCACTGTATATAGATTTTTTTTCTTGAGTTTGATGGAGACTATATAATGTGCACAGATGCTTCATTTTTGAATGCTTTTATGTAGATATCAACCCATAACTGAAGATAGTTCCACAATCTGTGGCACTAAACACTGGTTTGCATTACACTGATGCTAAAAGACAATAAATTTAGTAAATTGAAGTTTAGAAGGGAATGGATAGCCAACAGACCAACAGATACTTAGTAAGCTACATCTTTAATCTGCATAAGTAATAGCAATCCTAAAGTTATCTGCATAACTGTCTTTTTGTTTAGGAATGTGCAGAACTTCAGCGATCTGGATGTCTATTTTCAGGTCTTCCCTGTCTTCCTACCAATGAAAGAATGAAAATTAATGTTTTGTTCTTTAGGTGAAAACCTACCAAATATTATGAACTTAGAACCAAATATGACTTAAGTTACAAGCCATTGAACTAGATTTGGTGGAGAAATTGCTAAGTCTTGAGCAGGGCCTGATAAGTCAGGTCACACGATAGACTAATTGGTGATGATACCACAGTTAAAATTAAAAGCTGTTAGGCTGCAATTCTAAAGAACCTTTCCTTTATTGCTTTGCAGCCTGTTGAGAATTAGATGCCCATTGTTAAAACCAGGTCAGAAAAACCTTTAAAATAAAGAACTTGAGAGTACACAAGGAGACCTGTTTCAGTTACCTAATTCATAGCATCACAACTGCAAAAAGCAGTGTGAGGACTTGCCAGCCCCAGGCATTTCACTAATGGACATACTGTGATGCTCAGAATTCCAACTAATGCTCTTGTGCTAAAGAACTTCAAGCTTTTTCTTTCCCAAATGGCTTTCAGGTAAAATGTGAGTATAACAGAGCCTCCACCAACAAGCTCATCAGCACCACAAACACAGTGCAGAGCTGATTAACTAACGGAGGACCGACAGCAAATTAATGAAGGACTGAGATGATTTTTGCCTTTGATTTGCATACACTTACCTCACTACATATGATTAAAAATTCGATTTTGTTAAATATAATTACAGCATGTGAGCAGTTTCTCCAGTCAAAAGCTGCGTCCACACTTATATTTATACCTTTATTTCCAGCTCTTCCTAATTTTTTCAGAGTTTGAGTCTGTAGACAAAAGTTCTACTTTCTTCTGTGAAGTCCAGGAAGAAGAGCCTTTCTAAGGGGTTTAAATAAAAGAGGAGATTGCAGCAGTTGACAAAGGATGAGAGACATTCCCTACCCTTCCAGAAACACTCTGTATAAAAAAATGGTGCAGTCTTGAATGGTCTTTCTCTTAAAATGCTGAGAGGTAAAAATCTGAGCAAGAAGTAGCTTTCACAAAGCCTTCACTCAATAGTGTGAAACTTTTTTCCTTTTTTTTTTTTTTTTTTTAATAAAAAACCTATGAACTTTGATGCCAAAAGCCGTTTCCCCATATGCTAGTGGCCTTTAAATTTATGACACATCCTTCATTCTAAAATATCCCACGCTGCTTTACAACCTCATACGAAGTTAAACGCAGAAGTAATTTTGTTCCCTTTGGAAATTTCAGTGAGTTCAAGCGCTTTTCTATCTGTATCTCTATATATAGGTACAAAAGCTACACAGGCATATGGTTATAATTGTGCACAGTTTAAGATGGGAAGCAAGGAATTAATTTTTCCCCAATTAAAACTGCAAGGGAACTTTAGTAGGCAGAGTACAATTACCAGAATGGACAGGGGCCAATACTACTTCGTTAACAGTGCTTGGAAAAACAGCCTTTCACCACAAGGAGTGGTCACAGTCTCAGCTTGATGCCTCATTGGGAGAAGCCCCGTAACCTGCCTGGGTCTTCTGCCACTTAAAGCTCTTGGCAGCGGATGCTCCCGATGCTCCGCGGATGTACAGCAGCGTGGGACGGGGTCGCTAATTGCGAAGGCTCGGGCACTTCTGTCAGCTAACGTGCACACGGGTATGAAAGCCAGAGCTGAGCCTTCCTTTGTGCGTTTGCCAGAGCAAGAGAGTCAGGAATGGGGATTTTTTCCCCCCCCCATCTGACACTTCGAAGCGGTGTGGGAGTGAGGGAACCACATTCATCGCTGTCACCTCGCCTACACTGCAGGCTCTGGCTCCAGGTAACCACATTTAAACAGAAGCTGGCAAGTGCACAAAGGGTGGAGGTAAACAGGGAAACAATAGAGGGAAATGATATCCCACGGACTCCTGCATGTGAGGAATCTGTCCCCTGCACACGGTTCCCCTTTCCATGGTTTTATTCTAGAAGGTCGAGACGTATGCAGAAAATTCCTAAACAAGCAGCGTTTGCTAGTAAATCCCACAGTGTTTTTCAATGGTGATTTGAAAAAAAAAAAGAAGGTACCCTTTTATTCTAAATCAGGGCATTGTTTGAGCATATGTTTTCCTTGCTTTACAAATGTGACAACTCAGTCTAATCACTTCAGGTAATTTCTCTTTCCAGTGGAGCCAGTCACTCGTGATTGACATCACCTTTTATAGAAAAATATGACTCATGTGGAGACAGGGAGGAAAAAAGGAAAGAAACAGTAGGATTTCCCAGAGAATGGTTACATGATATTGGTAAAGAGACCAAATTTTAGAAGGAGTCCAGACTGAAACCCAAGGCTTTGCTATGCCCTGTGCCTTTTTTAAAGCGTTGAAGGTAATGCACGGGTCACCCTATAGATGTAACCCGTGGAGAAGTCTTTGAGATCTGTTCCAGAGGCACTGTGGGAAGTTACTTCCATTCAGAAATGTAACATACATAGAGGATCTAACACTGGAGATTTGTTTGCTTTGCAAATTAATGACAAAGACAGACTGTTTGTGTGAAGAAGAGAAATGACAGAAGTATAGAGGGGGAAAAAAAAATTGAATAACTCCATGTGGTTTTGTTAATAATATTTTTAACAATCCTACTTGCCTTATTTTTGGAATGGACCTTACTGAATTAATTCTTCTAAAATGGATTTTCTTTTTTTTTTTAACAGATGAGAATTATAAATTAAGACTATTTAAAATCAAAAAAAATATTTTTGTTAGCATTGTTCCAATGACCTAGAGAATTTAGGGTGTTTTTAATAACATTTCAGTTTCGTGCCTGCTGTAGTAAATGTAGAAAATCTATAGTTTCCATATTTAGTTAATGTACAAATTACTGTGTAGGCAAAGAAGGGGCAAAGTCATTATAAAGAGATTTTTTCAAAGAAGCTATTAGTCTCCTTCCTAATTGCACTGCTCATTTGAAACCATAAAGGCTTATAATGGTGGGCAACTTACTGAGAGGTAGCTCAATTAAACCCGTTTATTTTAGCTGGAGTTCAAGATGCTTGTTTTGGTTTTGGTAACGTAGAAGCCTGAAGCATTGGTAGTACATTAAAATTGTTTTAAGGCCTGACATTCTTCTTTCAGAGGAGTCATTTATTTTGGTGGTGAGCTGCCATGTAGGTTTCCATAGAACAGGATCGCTGAGATTTTAACTAACCAGCCATCGTTAGTTTTGCAGAGCCAAATGATTTTTACGCTGATACTTTTTTTGGAGAGCTCAGCAGACAGACCTTTAATCAAATGTAAAATATTAGTGCATCCAGAGCATTTTGTCTTTTATATAAAATATGATCCCAGACAGTCTGGCTTGGAATCAGATAGAGCAGATGGGATTTTCTGTCTCTTTACTAAAGACGATTCTTTCTTTCCAAGTTATGATATAAAAGAAGGTGAAAAGCTGCAGTAGAGCTGTATATTTCGTGGAGAAATTTACCACCAGACAGCAGTTTGGCTTTAACACTTGAAGTCAGGAGGGCTCCTTCATTTGAGCAAAGTTTCGTGCATAGCTGAGTTTTGATAAGGTTGGGGTTTTCCTGCCTCCGAGGACATCTTGGGTGATTTGCTAATAAACCTTTCAAAACACAAGAAAAGCAGAGAAATCTGGTAGGGTCTAATTTTGGTCTCTTCTGCCTGTTAACGAGACAGATTCCTAACTAACAGCCTCCAGTCTTCCTGTTGGCGTCTTTCAGAAACCTTTGCGGCAGTGATTCATGTTGGGTACAAGGACACCCACTTCTGAGTCAGAACCAGCTAGAGAATATCCCACCGCTGAGGCTGGCGGCCCAGCTTCGTGTGTTGTCAGTGAACGAACAGGGAATCTGCTCGCTTCTCCCCAGCTGAGAGAGTGAAGGGTGACTGTGAGCGAGAGGTTGTAACTGGCTGGAAACAGCCAAATCTGGAAGGTGAAACACAACACAGAAGGAGAAGGTGAAGGATTATGTAGCTGTGTAATTAATTATGTGCCCTAGAAAACAAAAGCAAACCTGACAATCTTCCCCGTTGCTTTGAGACAATGGAGTGTGACTGAAAAATGCACGTGACGTGGGGTCTTTTGGTGTTTCTAATTCCTCCCTCCCAATCAGTCCAGGACTTTCCCTGGCTTACCTTCTCATTCCCGCTTCTGCAGGCGAGAAGCAGAGATTTGGCTATGACCGGTCAGGATACGATGTGGAAGAGTCTGACGGTGCAGATGAAGAAGAAAACGACAATGAAGACGATGATGAAGACAGCCAGGCCGAATCAGTCCTATCCACCACCCCCTCGGTGACGGCCAGCCCCCAGCACCACCCCTCTCGCCACAGCCTGCAGGACACCGCCAGCACCGATGAAGACATCAGGCTTCCGGACTGTTTTGCAGGAGTTCACACGGACTCTATGGACGGTCTACCAAAAGCGCTGCTGACAAAGATGACTGTCCTTAGCGCAGCGCAGTCGGTTACCAGGACCTCCAGGTCACCAGCAGAAATCACCCATCAGGAAGCACATGAGGAAAAAGCCCAGGAGAGGGGACCGGGTCCCCGTAGCACTGGCGCAGTGCTGGCAGACATTGCTCCTGCATCTCCAGGTCGCCAGATGTCTGTGGATTACCCTGATCCAGAAGCAGCCTTGGGCTGCTCCTTAATACCGACTGCAGCTCTTACAAAGGTAGGAGTGTCTGACTGCAGGAGAGGGAGCGGGATTTAAATCCTCCCTTTAAAGATCTTTTTTGAAGGCTTTTCAAAGATCTAAGTGTTGTTTGCCTTTCCCTTCATTCTTGGAGTTGTTGGCTGATGAGTCTTCTTTGAGAAGAGTTGAAAGTAATGAGAGCACAGATTTATGGGACTGTAGAAATGACGATGTGGTGGGAGCACTGCTTTTTGGATTCTTGGGCTTGGTTGTATTCCCACTGAAAGGATTAATTGTAATACGGTTATATCAGCTGAAGTTGGAGCAGGTAGATTGTATTTCAAATAATGGGTACAACAGATACGTAGAATGAACATATGGTGGTGGTTATGAAGTTTTCAGAAGAAAGTGATAGGATTCAGCAGTCATTTTACTCTGGAATACAACAATAGACTCATTGGCATTTCTCAAGGGAAATTAATCTAGTCCCAAAGGTTTTGCCTTATCACTATAAAAAAATTGTGCAATTGCTTATCTCTCCTTCAAATATGCTTAGTAGTAGAATTAGAAAGAGCACCAGATGTTCAAGGAAACCAGGAGATTGCCCTTGCACAATAACAAAAGGAGAGACGAGCGCAGAACTGAGACCTGAGCTTCCCCCATGGTCCCGGTTTTTCTCCAAGCTGAAAGAACATTTTGACGGGGAAAGGATCAATTTTGCCCACGCTTATTCTAGACACAGGGCTCTTCAGAGCAGGCAGAAAGATGGGGTCAGTCTGTGAGCAGGGCTGCAGGAGAGTTCAGGAATTTCGGCGGCTGTTGTCTTTACAAGGAAATCACAGAGAGGAACTGGCAGGTGTTCAGCTTTTTACAATCCAGCAGCATTTTAATGGACTGTAATGTGGATGGTGCAAGTCACATACATGTTGACCCTAAGGACCCCTTCAAAGCTTTTTGTTCTTACTGCAGCCCATGGAGGTGTTAGAGCTTTCCAGAAGAATGCTCAGAAAAACGTGATGCCAAATGTAGTTTAACTAAAGGAGCAGTTACTGCCTTCTCCGTGGTGGGTGCGGTATTTACAAGTAGTGTATGTGTGCAGTTAGGGAAAAACAAGCAGCAGGAAATTGTCAAAAGCATAAACAGTAAGTAAAAGTTTCATTATCATTTAAGTACTTACTGGCTTCTTTTTCCTTCGAAAATCTGTACTAGTGGAGTTGGGGTTTAGGAAATGGAAGACAGTGAAGTGTTGGGGAGCAAAACCAGTAACAATTACTGCTGCATTTCATTGTTTGACACAGGTTTGACACATTCCTGCTGGGAAAATCTGCGTGTCAGTATGGCCAGTGTACATTGGAGCCATTTTGTAGTCTGACAGAATGAAAAGTAGTGCTCTCTGCCCACAATATGTACCCGCCACGAAAAGGGTAGGACCTTAGGATTTGGATTTTGGGTTTCGGTTCTTGCCAATAGATACCAGAAAGACATTTGACTGAGTTTGCTCCTTCATCAAACAGAACCACCGAAGCCTCCAGAAAATACTCACACAATTAAAAATGTCAAAGGTCTCAATTTATACAATCCCAGTAAATGACTACATTAATATATTTTTAAAAACACCCAACAAAACAAAAAACCAAACCCCAAAAAAACCCCATAAGTAATACAAGGCAGTAATCCCTTTCCAGACTACCTCCTCCTTTCCCAGACCAAAAGAAGTGGTAGCCACATGCCTGATGTTAGCACCTATCACTAGTCTGTTCCTGCTGTGAATGACTGGGGATCTCACTTGGGCAGTAGGGACAGCTCAGGACAGCTGTATGCTCACTCAAAGGCATCCATACAGTTTATCAGGACTTCCTGCGAGGTGTCAGGCAGGGCTTAGTTCTGAGAAGGATGCCTGCTTCTTCTCGCACCCATCTTCCCATGTAGACTGCTCGGCACTGTGTAGTTGGTAAATCCTGTTCTCCTTCAACCAGTGCATTTCCTACCAGCAGTTTTCAGAAGCATTTCTGTTAGTGTTTTGGTTTTGTGCCTTCTCTGGAGATCAAGGCCACAGAAGTACAGTATAGGCTATATAAACGAGGTTGCACCACTCTGGGTATGCTATGAATATGCCTAAAATGAAAAGATCGTGCAAGACTGAAATGGCAGCTTGAATCTTCTCATTTTAGGTGTTTTTAAGAAAGGAGTTGCCAGCTTTGGTCGGTACCACAGGTTACATGAGGGGGAGCATGTGAATACAGGTCTGCGCACCAAGTGACAGCAAGCTGAGGCAGTAATTGGATGTGGGTCCCACATCTCACTCTAGTACCCCATGTCTCACCTCTGCAGGTGCTCTAGTCAGCCATCTTTTGTCATTGCTTATCAGCCATCTTCCAGGGTAGAAGCACCTACAGATGTGCCATGATGCCACCTGCCAGAGGTGGTAATGCCTCCAGGAGAGGAACCCAGTGAATCAGAAATGCTAGCTTACGTTTATTTAAATTTCTTAGCTGAGGTGATTTCCACAGAAAACAGTTCTCCAAAGCTTTCTCCCACCTTAAAAAACATATAAAGGATATTGAGCAGTGTTTTTGTGTGCTGGTGTTCAAGAGAAATTAGCCAGGGTAATTAGGAGAGGAAAATTCAATTACTGGGCAAGGAAGAAGCTGGAAAAAGAAAGGAAGGAAATTAGTTCATTGTTCAGGGTAGGCAGTTTATATACTGTGAACCAGCTTTTCGTTGTTTTTTTCTTAAAAGGCTGTGCAGGGAGCGCTCCCATCTACCTCGTGTTTTCATTTCCCTCGATGATAGCAGCAACCGCTGCATTAACACGCCCATGTTGTTCTCTCCTAGAGCACACCCTCCATCAGCTCCCCCTCCTCGCCGGTGGACCGCAGCATGCAGACAAGCGCGCCGTCCTCCTATGCCGAAATCCCAGAGAAGCTGGCCGGGTGCCCGCAGAACGCTGCCGAGCTGAGGGCTCCCCAGACTCACCTCTTCAGCCACCTGCCCCTGCACTCGCAACGGCAAGCCAAGGCACCCTACGGCACGGTACCGGTTGGGGGGATCCAGGTGGTCCCCGCTGGCCTGGCCACCTACTCCACCTTCGTTCCCATCCAGGCGGGGCCGGTGCAGCTCACCATCCCTGCCGTTAGCGTGATTCACAGAACTACCAGCGCCCTGGGTGAGACAGGCAGTGCGGCTGCCACGAATCCCATGGGAGTCGCCGAGGTGAACAGCGTGGTGCCGTGCATTCCCATAGGCCAGGTGAGCGTGCCAGGCATCCAGGGCCTTGGCGCACCCGGCCCGCAGCCTCTGCCGCCGCTTGGCATGGAGACGGTGAACATCTTGGGCCTGGCAAACACTAACATCGCCCCACAGATGCGCCCTTCAGGGATTACCCTGAACGCCGTGGGCCTCCAGGTTTTGACCACCGGCACAGCCCCACAGGGCAACCCCAGCCCGCAGGCCCACATCCCCGGCTTGCAGATACTGAACATCGCCCTGCCCACTCTCATCCCCTCTGTCAGCCCTGTTGGCACTGACGGGCAGGGAGCCTCCGAGGCTCCCGCCTCGAGTGGCAAAGCCTGCGAGGCCCAGCCAGAGCCAGCTCCGGTCAGCTTCCCTACAGCTGAGGTGGGCCAGGCCAGCAGGGCCTCTTCTCCTCAGACAGCAGCTGGTGGCCAGCGGTTCGGTGGGAAGAGCCATCCCGAGCCGGCCCCGCTGACTGACTATGAGCGACCTGATGGCCCAGGGAAGGCGGGTCCTGAAAAGACTGAGCTCGCAAACCCCGCCAAGCCAAAGCGCGACGTCCCTTCCCTCCAGGTGAAGAGGGCGGCCCCGACAGAGCTGCGCTCCAAGGTGAATCCCGACGCTTTAACCAAGTCCCCAGTCCACCAAACTGTCTCCCCGGACAGACAGGTACACAGGGCAGCCGCCTTGCCCCGGCGGCAAAACACGGTGCAATTTAGTGATGGCAGCAGTGACGATGAGGATAGACTTGTAATAGCAACCTAGATTTTGTTTTTCATTGTGGGTTGGGGTTTTTTTTCGGGNNNTTTTTGTGTGTGGGTTGGGTTTTTTTTTCGGGGGGGGGGGCAATGGGGTGGGTTTTATAACACTTACAGGTTTCTTTGCAAACCTTCCTTTTTCCTTAAAGCACATTTTTCTGACACAAACCCATTACTAATCTTCGTGCAGTCATGAACTCTTGACCAATAATTGTTGTTTCTTGTCAGCTCCAGCCATTTTTGTACATGTTGTATAGACGATTGTGCCTTTTTGGAGTTTTTTGTTTAGAA
>VZTU01001628.1:113369-148734 GCA_013400835.1 Zapornia atra
GCCTTTTTGGAGTTTTATGTTTAGAAACCTGTACAGATTGTTGAATATATATATATAAAATATATATATATAAAATATGTATATTAAACCCAGGTAGTTGCTTGTGTTTAGTAAGTAAACATCTTATGTCAGATAAATAAAGGATTAAATTATATGTTGCACTGTTAAATGTAAATTTTTATGGCTGTGGGACAAAGTTTCTGTGTACAGATCTAGTATGTAAAACTCCATATTTATTGTATCCATATTAGTCTTGGAAAAGGGTCTGTCCATCCTTCTTGTGTAAGACAGTAGCTTTACACTTCAAAGAGAAATACAGTATCTGTGTTACGAAATATTACAGTAAAATTTTGTTTACTGACTTTACCATTGCTTATGTTGTGCCTTCTTGATGCAGCCCCAGTAGTCGGAGAGGCGCTTGGCTCGTTCCTCTTAGTACCCTTCCAGCTGCGTTCAGCTTGAAAGGATCCGGTGGTGGTGTTAGGCCCCCTTGGTTTCACTTGCCACAAGAGAAAGAGGGAGAGGGAGAAGGAGAGTGTGCTCTTTAGGCTTACTTGGAGCAAAACCTTCCATTTTCGTAACATTCGGCGATGTCAGATGGGGAGGGAGTCCTTCAGTTTTCTGTATAGCGAGCGTCCACCCGATCCCGTGGTTTTAAACACTTCCTAACTAAAATTCGAAGGCTTCCCTGAGGGACAGTAGAAAAAGGGTCAAGATGAAATATTTTTTTATTTGTAACCTTGAACTATAAAGCCACTTTTTATTGACATTAAAGTATTGTTACACAAGAAAGGAATAATTCTTTGTGTGTTCTTAATTGAAAAATCCGCCACACAGCCGATGAAAAGGCCGCTGCTGTAGTGAGGACTTGGCATTACCAGTTACCACCAGCTTCCTCTGAGACTGCCTTTCAGGCCATCTGCTCTTACAGGTAGACAGAGCAAACGTCTCCCTAAACATGGCTTGGTCTTGTGCAGGGGGAGTGGGGAAAAGGGATTAGAGGTCTTACACGTAGAATTAAAGTGCCCTTGTATCAACAAACTCATCATTATGGACATCCAAGACATGGATGGAGCCCGGAATAGTGAAATTTAATAAAATTCTGTTTGTTCGTAGTAAAAATAATTTAAACTTACCAATAAATTTTTAAGGTGTTCAACTACTTTGAGACAAGTCTCGCATGGTGCAGGGTTACACATCCCTGCAAGGTTCTAACTGACCTGGGATTTGGGCTGCAATTTTTAAACAGAGAGTTGTTTTTTCTGCTGTGTCCTTGTATCGCATTCTTACAGAGGTTTGTAAAAGCATTTTTAACAACTAAATTCCACCAGAAAATGTAAATTACAAGTGTGATCATCCCCGCAATAACCAGGATGAGCACAAGCTTAAAACAACTGGAAGGAAAGGGTGGGAGGCAAATCTTGGGGAAGAAAAAAATAACTCAGGAGTGAACCTGAGCGTGAGCCAGGCTGCGTCGTTCGCAGAGTATTACCTGTGCTCAGCTCAGAGCAGTAATTCATATCTTGTACTGCTCGTGTTCAGGAACAGCAACATCCTAGATCCATTTTTAACTTTACACGGGCTTTTGTACTACCCCAGCATTGTACTCATTACATTATTCCATTACGGCGAGTTGTAAGACCGTAGGCGATGCTGAGCGCGCTTTATTAGCTTCCAGAAAGAGCACTTCAGCACCAGAAAAATCATTTGTATTCCTGTGATTATCAGCCAATTGCACTAAACCAGCAATTAGAGATGCCTGTCCTAGAGAGGAGGAATTGCTCTCAGCTGGAGACACACGCGTCGGTGTCATTCCTGGCCGCGCGGAGCCTCGCAGGGCCCACCACGAGTCAAGGCCCACTGCAAGGCCTACCGCAAGGCCCACCACGAGGCCCTCTCAACTCGCATTGAACGTAATGGGAGTTAAGAGTCCTCGGCACCCCGCAGCAGCAGCGGACTTCAAAGTTGTGAGCGTCTTACGTGCCACCACTGTGTACAACGTCCCTGTTTATTTGTACGGTCTTTTTATGAACGTCGTGGTGTCGGCGTGTCTTACATCATCATTGTTTATACCAAACATGTGAAATCACCTCAACTGGCCAAAGTTTGAGGAGAAAAAAACCCCACACTGCTGCATTACATATGTTTTGAGAGCCTGAAATGTTTGCTAGTGGCATCAGGTGAAGGTTTATTGTTAATGAACTCAAGAAACTTTGAATTAGCTCTATGTTCTCTAAGATGGACACCTACTGGTAGCATCACGATAATTAAGTTGAGCATATTTGCCTACAGTATGGTAAAAAAAAAAAGATCCCAACTTGAATTGAATGGCTTTACAGGACTGTAAAACCATCTCCAAAAGTTTGAATGCTGTTACAAATACTACCATTTCTCTGAATTTTGTAAGGAACAGTGAGTAAGAAGTTGCTGTTTCACATGTGCCGAGTTCCTGAAACCCATTTAGAGGCTCCAGAGTCTTACTGTACACACACCTTAAATATTTCCTCAACTAGCAATCTGCGATATGTTCATATTCTAAGGGTTAATTCCAGGAAGTCACTGATTTAAACTGAAAATTCAGCCTGGTCAATCAGATGATCTACATGTGACTCTTCTATTCTAGGTGTTCTGAAGACATCAAGGTCAAGAGACAGAAACTGGATGTTTAAGAATTAAGAATGATGACAGACACGTCATAAAGAAGAATGTTGCGTGTGTCATTTGGTAAGTTAACAGCAAGACAAGAGAAGGAAAGGACCAAGAGGATGGGTAGTGACTGAGCGCGAGCAAGCACCACACACAGCCAGGCAAAGCAGGTGGGATGTATTCATAGCAGGATCTCTACTCACTGTGAAAAGGTTGGTGGCTACTTGCAGGTGCATCTAGACTTGTTCAGATGGAGCTGGGAGGAAATGGCACTTTCCTAGAAGGCAGATTTTTCTGGTCCTGACCATCATACTGTTTCTCTCCTTGTGTTTCCAAATGGATATTCCTTGAGGTGCCTCTACCCCTTGTGCCACAGGGAAAAAAAAACAACAAAATGACCATGAGTGTGACCAGGCCTGAGAGGAGGTTAAACTCTGAACCTCTGCTCAGTTAGTGTCTCTCACTTTAATCATGCACATAGCCAACACCTATATACTGTATGTCAGCATACGTGCCTGTGAGCACCGTGTTTGCAATTAACATTTTCATTCTGAATTAGTGGGGTTTGGGGTTTTTTTTGAGGTTGTGTGGCTGCTTTATTCCCTTGTCTGACAGGAAAACCGCACTCCCCCTGCCACGAAGTTCCTTCTGTTACAGTCGGTAGCAAACGCCTCTGAGGTTTGCCAGCACAGGATTAGGCTGCTCTTCAGATGGTGTAAATTATCGCAGCTGAATTGAAGTAAATAGCACCAGGGCTGTTTACTCAGGGATCAATTTTTAACGACTCTGTCAGGCACCCTCTGGTGAATCCAGCACAGCTGTTCAAACATTAAAAGCCCAGGGCAAGTGTTGCTCCTCGGTGCACCCAGGCAGAGCCTGTCATCTCCACACAATCTATTCTCAACACGAGGTTGCAAGCAGGTGCTGTCTAAAGGCTGGGTACAAATACAACTACAGGAAGGACGTGGTGTGGTCAACTTCTGTGAGAGCCCTGCAGATGCTTCCCTGTTATCTGCCAGAAACCCTCGCTAGGAAAAAAAACCCCAACAACCAGTAGCCTGTAGCTCTTTTCTTTCAACTGAGGCCTTGATTGATTTCTCATTGCCATACGTGATGTTTGCTGGTGAGGTGGGTATCTGATTTTGAAGGCGGCTTGAGCCCCTGCTGTCTATGTAACGATATTGGGTTTGGAATGTGGACTCTATTAAATGTGTCTATGGTCCCCGCCTGGGCTTTAATAAGCTACAGCATGACTCCACCTGTCACTTTTTAGGACAAGACCTAAACTGGAGACAACCACATTTGCTGTAGCTGGCCTCAGCTCTCTTGATCTGTAGTAACACATCCCCAGACACAACTCAGTTCCTGGGCCACAGCTGAAATAAACCAAGCTTACTAGGTTTATTTCCCTGCATCGATTGCTGCTGCTGTTGACACTTGTGCTCCTTTCACTTCTCAGGTAACTTGCTGTTGTTTGGAGTTGCTGTAAATTATGCCCTGAGAGCAGCCCACAGTTGATCTGTATCAGCCCACCCCCTGCCAGAAAGTCTGACAGCAGTGTTTTGCATACAAGCAAATTCAAACGCACATCACATGTGTTTCATCTCAGACAACATACTTAGGCTGAACACAGCCTGGCCCACCCCAAAACCAGAGATATACCATAAACCAAAGTCATACCATGCTTTACACTTAGCTAAACATTCTGTATGGGTTCTTAATAAAGAGATTTATCTCGCCTCAAGTTTACTGACATGTAAGTTAAACAGAGCGTAAAATGAATTTGTCACTACACAGTTTATTCCAGAAGTCCTCATTTTTCGCAAGATAATCCTCACTAAGGTTTTATAAACACTTCAGTTTAAACCTGTAAACTGCCTTTCAAACATGCATTTGACATGGGGATGGTTTCATCAAAACAGAATAAAAAAAAAATAATTGCTTGGTTTTAGTGTGAGGGACTTGCCAAATGCCAGAGAAACCAAAGCAACCACACAAGAGCGCTTGCTCAATATAGCCTTCAGCTGATTTATCTGACAGGCCACTGCTTCTAGTGCTTTTGAAAGATCCTCTGAGACCAGTTAGGTCTCACAGCAGGAAATCCTCACCTTGCTTTCATAGCTTATAAAATTAACAACAGGTGCCATCCATCTTGGATGACTGTGGTGGGCAGTCTGTAGCTGTTGTGAAGGTTAAATTATGAAGATCTTAAAAAAACATGGCTAAAACTGGTTTTCCGTGTCTTAAGGAATTGTCCTTTGCTTGTCAGGGGTCTCAGGAGCTCAGGTGGCCCTTTCTATTGATACATAAAATACCAGAGACTTAACACCACGCAGAAACCATTTATGGGTTGTATCATTGGGGGTGAGACCACTGTCTTAGGTCTGGACACGGAATTGCTAGCCCTGTTGCTGGCTTAGGATGAAAACAACCTACTTGAAAATGCTTCAAATTGATTATTAGGTAATTTTATGTGGAATGTCTGTGGGTGGATGAGCAAAGAGCAGCAAGGATGTAACAGCACGTAATTAATTGGTTTGATGTTCACGTTTCGTTCCAGAATTGCTGAATCAAAGAAAAAACCCTTATGGCAAAGACGTTCCTGATGTTAGGATTGTCCCTCCACTTCTCTATACTGGGCAGGCTATTCAAAATGTGAGGAGGTGGCTGGTGGTTTTCATCTGAGGAAACCACTCTGGCTGAACGATGGCACGGCTTTGCATTCCTGAGGTTCAGTCACGGAAAGAAAGCTTGTCCCAAGATGAGTCAATTAGCTAGGCATGCTTAGTTTTCTTTGGTAATAGTAGGCTTGTTTTCCCCAATAAGGTCAAATGTTAAAGCCTGTTTGGTTTTGCAGCTGCACTCTCCAGCGTATTTTAAATCCATTACCACGCACGAGGCATTCCTGCTGGGAGCAGGCCGTCCGAAGGCTGTTTGTGAAGCCCAATACCCCTACCATTTCCTCCTCCTGTTAAGTAACATCCCTTCGGGCTTCAGCAGTTCCACTGGCAGGTCTGAGGCGCTTTGGTGTTGGTACCTGAACACCTTCCAGCTGGATTCCTCCTTCTGAGGAGCAAAACGTTTGACACAGGTGACAGCTGCCTCTCATCCAGAGCAGCTCTCTAGTAAAGTCACTGACCATTAAGAGCTGTGCCCCACCCCATCAGCTTGCTCCTTCCAGATGGAAGCGAGCTCACCATTGGACATGCACATGCAGCATGGACAGAGCATCACTGCAAACATCCACCCGCGCCCCAGGAGGAGCACAGGTCCCCCCAGCGTACCCGTAGCGGTTTTGCTTAGTGCCGGGCCTCATGCAGGTGCAGGTTTTGGAAAAGGAGTTAGGCAACATCAACAGGGCCCACCCTGACCTGAAGCTGCTACACGGAAACCCACCATCTTGAGACTTTCTCCTCATCCCTTACAACCAAGGCGTATCAAGTCAAAATAAAGGATTAAAAGGCACATTTTGATAGAAATTCCTGACAAATCAGAAGGAATTTTGACATGAAGCCAGAATTCCCTGTTTCAGCCAAAATTGCTACAGGTCTGTTCCCACTGATACTCTAAAACTCCCCAGCCTGAGCTGCTGCCCTTCTCGCACCCTGCTCTCTTCCACAAGATCCATCAAGAAGGTAGTTTGCTTCTGTGAGGCTCTAGTCCAGAGACAAGGATGCTCAGGGGAGGCCTCACTATACTCCCACAACTACCTGAAAGGAGGTTGTGATGAGCTGGGTGTCAGCCTCTTCTCGCAGACAGGTAGCGATAGGACATAAGGGAATGGCTGCAAGTTGCACCAGGGGAGGCTCAGGTTAGAAATTAGGAGAAATTTCTTCTCAGAAAGAGTGGTTGGGCATTGCAATGGGTTGCCCAGAGAGATGGGTGGAGTCACTGTCCCTCGGGATGTTTAAGGAAAGGTTGGATGAGGTACTTAGGGACATGGTTTAGTTAGTAATATAGGTGGTAGGGGGATGGTTGGACTAGATGATCTTAGAGGTCGTTTCCAGCCTTAATGATTCTGTGATTCTATGATTCTGCGAGTCTCCATGGCTCAGGCACACTGTGCAGAGAGAACATACCCTTCATACAGTGGAGTTACACAGGCTTCATTCTGAAAACATGTGAGGGAAAGGAGACGGCGATGTCCACTTACACACTGGGCCACCAATACCGCGGCTCAGCCCGAGGGGTGCAAGGAAGGATGTGGTCACCATCCTCTCCTGGGAGGCTGAAGCAGGCTACTGCCACAGCAGCTTTCTCCTTGGGAGCCGGGGACTCCGTAGCAAGGGAGGCGATTTCTCTCAGTTCCCGGGAAGCAGGCACCTTCGTCAGTTACGCCTCTCTCCCAGGAGGCTGCTCCAAGCTCCCCTGCCGTAGCCAGGCACTCGCTGGCAGAAACGAGGCCACGGCACAGGGAAGGGAGAGAGAAACTGGGCTGCGAGACGGAGCAAGCTGGGGAGAGCGCCGTGCTGTAACCAGCCTGCCCGGGTGTTCGGACACAGGAAGGCGGTGCCCTGTATTTCAGCCCTGTCCCCCAGCGTTAGGTGTGCCTCTGGTTCGCAGCAACAGTCTGGGAGCCAGAACAGAAGCAACGGTGCCTCATTGCAAACCAGGAGTCATGTTTGCATCCAAACCCCAGGCAGTTTTGCTCCACCAACAAATCAAGTGGGTGGTTCGGAAACCATTTTTGACACTTGGAGGTTTAAATTGTGTTTCTCTCCGTTTATTCCTGTACCTATAATCATTGGTGACTCTTTTCTTATTTACAGTGTTTCAGAGCAAGAGCTCACACACCTAGTGCTGATTAATTCTGCTGGACTGGGTAACTGGCTCCCCTGTGGATATCCTGTTTTCCTGTGAATCATCGTTCCTCCTTGAGACATCCTCCAACTCAGATCAAAGGTCCAAAATGTATTAGATATGAAGACATCAGACAGCTCGAGCAGATTAGAAGAGACACGCACAAAGAAATGCATTGCAGCTTCTCCCTCCTGTCCTGCTGAAAACTGGCATGGTGAACCCTAAGCACTTGTTATAAAACAAACAGTAATGGGGGNAGAAGAAAGAAAAAGAGAGACTTTGGAAACTTAGTTTATCCAGAGTCTTCTACAAATTACCTTTTCTAAGTATTTGCACTTCTATAGGTCCTTAGTTCTCCCTTGCAGTTGGCAGTTCTTCGGGCTAGATCCTCACCTGATGGAAAATGACACCCGTAAGCTTCAGCAGGAGCCGTACTGACTGCATCAGCGGAGGACTCCGTACGGTGCGGTGAAGCACTGAACCTTCCCTACAAGCACACAAATTAAAGGAACATGAAAAGACAAGGTCTGGGTTTTTTTCAAGTTTATGCGGTCTGTTGTGTCCTTGATGGGCTGACTCAGCTTTCCATTTAGCTCTATGAACAGCTGAGAAGAGTCTATACCAGGGAAATGCCGAAACCGAAGGTCATGAGGTCAAGCTAGATTATCTTAATAGTGTCTTCTCCCTGGGCGATCCTTGAGTGCAGGTTTCATCTGATAAAGCAGATCAAGGCTTTATTTCCACAGCATTTGAAGACTGTACAAATAATGAGTCTTTTAAGATTCTGAACATTTTTTAAAACACAGAATGTTAAACTCTCTTTTTAATGGATGCCTCTTAATCCTTGTGTTTAGGAACAAGAGCTGTGCTCGATCTAAGACAGCGAGCAATGTGTTTGGGTAGTTGGAGAGACCTTTTTTATGGCATTGTTTGAACAATATCTTGTGGGGTTTTTTCAGTAAGCTGTTCCTCCAGTCAGTGGCAACAGCTGATTGAAGGGCCAAAGGAGTGTCCTTTTCCTGTCATTCACTTCATAAAAAGGGAAGACAAAATGCGCTGCTCTTTCTTACATCTTAGACTGGACTGTATTGGGCTTTTAGTCTTAGACCTCTAACTCTCCTATAAGCCTTCTGCACTTTGAGGGGAAAAGGAATACCTTCAGCCTGTGAACACTCACATGAGGGGAATGGAGGAAAGAATGCCCAGCAGGAATACACTCTGCAAATACTCAGCAAAACTGTTAGATCACCATATTCTTAATCAATGAGGTTTTGGCAGAATTAAGCCTGGATTTTTCGTCCAAGTCCCTGGGTGGGGGCGGGGGTTCAGCTCTTTGTTTTCTTTGAGGAAAAATGTCAGCAAGGTCTGATGCCGAGCTGCCTCCAGAAAAACCCTGATGTGGGAGTATCAGTATGCAGCGTGGTTGTGAGAGTCACAGGAACCAAACCCGGAGTTTGCCCCTCGGCCCAGCTTCCCTGACCGGGGCAGCCGTCAGGGCCACCACAACAATCCAGGGGAGCTGGGACTGGGTTTGGAGGAATAAGGGCCAAATAACATGAAAAAGATTTGCCTCCTGCTTGGAGACAGGGGCCTCACTGTCTAATCCTAAGAAGAAACGGGTAACATTTCCATTTTTCATAATCCATGGTACTTCCGTCATTGTTGTGACATCCCCATGTAACTGGGCCCAGGTATGTCACTCACGAGTACCTGGCAGTGAACAACTGGGAACATCATTTTCCAAGATCTGAGACAAAGAGGAGTGGGCAGCTGCTGAGATCTCCAGTCTGGAAAGCAGCTTTAGGTGCCACACAGGCATGCCAGAGCATACACTTAAACTCTGCTGGGCGTGTGGGATATCTCACCTGATACTTCACACACGCACACACACACCCCCCAAATCCTGCCTGTCAGTTTGTCCAGAGCAGCAGAGAGGAGCCGAAGGCTGCTGCCCTGTCAGCCGGGCGCCAGCTGCTGCCTCAGAAGGGCTCAGACTCCTACTTCATCCTCCTCAGGATGTGAGTGTGCGATGTGTCTGTACCGTAGTGCAGTTCTGTCAGCCCTGTGCTGGAGTGCTGACCAGACACTGGCACCATCCCCATAATGACAGTGCCAAACGGGGCAGGGGGCAGGAAATCGAGCTCCAGCCAGGTTCGCACATGTCCCTCCAGAAATTATATCTTGTGAGTTTCTGGCACCAGCATGAAAAGGGGAGCCGCCTGGGAAGGGGCTGGACTTCGACCCTTGGGAGGGCGAGGGAGAATACTTCTGTGCTAAGTGTTTGGGCCAGAAAATGAAGGTGAAGCCTGGGCACAGCCTTGTCAGGGGCAGTTTCCTACTGCCTCCAGGAGGGACGGGACTTTACTCTCAGATTTTTAAGGCTGGGGCACCTAGAGTATCTGAGAACAGAGCGTGGGTATTTCTGGCACAGAGGGGATCACTGGTAATGACACTGGAGAGTCTTTTTTTTTTACCCTGGCATTGCTCCTTCAAGCAAATTAACGTCCTATACGTTTGCATTTCTACGTGTCATTAACCCAGATGCCTACTGCAGGGCCTGAAGCTCGTTTCTGCTGGCAAGCCTAAATCCTACTAATGCGCTTTTCCTGACGCGCTGAGGGAATCTGGAGTCTCTCCTTTTGAAGCTGACTTGCTATTTTGACTAATTGCTTCTGGTAACAGTTAATAGCATTTTGCAAAGGCACTTCATCTGCTGACAGCAGATTGATGTAAGGAAGGGACACAATTCACATTTCCAAAGGGAGCATCGGGAAATCCATTACCAGCTTCATTAATCTGTTAATAATAAAATTAAAGTACAAATAAAATGTGACAAATTGGGTTCTGTTGTGAAAGTCACTTTAACAGGAGGCTCTGAATAAAAGGTCAAAACAGACTCTGATTTCTGCTGCGTTTTAATAGTAGAATCAGAGGCAAGCATTGTCGAAGCACTGTAATTAATCTGGCGATACTGTAATTGTCCCCAAACAGTACAGAAAGATTATGACAAGTGATTTTTTTTTTCTTGCTTTGCCACACAACATTTAAGTGCTAATCCAATTTCATAGGAAGCTTTTGACAACGTAGGTACAGTAGATAGGCTTACTTTCACTGCCCGTGTGCTTGCAGCTGCTAACTCAGTTGAAACTCAAGTTTACCCAGCACAGGGGCAAAAGGAAAGAAGAAAAGCCCTGCAGGTGCAGGTCTTCCAGCAGCGGTCACAGACATTGGAAACAGGCTTCATTAAACAGCCAAGAAACCAGATCAGACACCCCTTTTCTGGCAAGGGTAGGGTCAGCTTGCCAGGAGCCCCTGTTTAAAATGAGAACAACATAAAATCAGATTACTCTCCAGCTCTCCACCCCTTCTTTAAGGTCATCCCCCAAGCCTGTCTCTAACATCAGCTTGCCCAGCCTCATCCAAGGTTAGCAGACTGTTTTAGTCTGTTCTCCGCACCCAAATACCCCTCCTGCCAGCACCTCCGCTCATACCACAGAAACCAAGCTGCTAAGCACAAGAGCAGTTCCAGCCTCTCAGGGGCACGGCATTGCAGGGTTCTGTAGAAAAATGTCCCAATTTACGCAAGTTCCTACTCACAACACTTGAGCAATTGCCCCAAAAGGTCACAGGGCATCATTTGGGGACACAGCTGCACCGAACGGAAGGCTTTCTGAAGCCTGGCTGGGCAGGGTATGCTGGGAGCACCCGAGCCAAAGGCAGGCTTGTTAAAGGACCCATCCAGGCAAACAAATAGATAAACGTGTTAATGGGAAGTGTTTGAAGAGAACGGCTCATTAAGTCGGGCGGGATGACTGCATGGGAAACTGATAGCTCTATTTTAAAAATCAGCAGGAGGAAAAGGAACAGGCTTTCCTTGTGGTTTATGCAAGCCAAGAGAAGTCTGTGCAGCCTTCCTCTCCTGCAGTCATTTTAGGGATGATCTCAGGCACCAAAGAGACCAGATTTCCAGTTTGAGTTACGTCAGGAAAGAAGCAAGGGGAAGGGGAGGATAAAGAGGAGAGGAAGGAGGACACACTTGTCACCTGGTCTCTGAGAGGAGTTGCAATTACTCATGGGAGGTGTCAACACTGTCCTGAGGACTTGCCACAGTGTTGATGAGCTGGGGGCCTGGGAAAGGCAAGAAGGCTGGAGCAGATGCCCATCAGCAGGAACACGGTGATAGGCTGGAAGTCAGATATAAAGTGCGCTTAGAGGCCAGGAACGGTGTGGGTTGTGGGACTAGTTGCAGGGAGGCTGAGTATAGGAGGGAGCGGGGAGGGGAGCAAGAAGGCAGCCTGCTCTGGATGGAGTAACCCTTCCCAGCCACAGTGCTTGCTCAGAGGAAGGGGCAGGGCAGAGGCTCACACAAACCAGCAGGTTTTTTGCTGCAACTCAGCCTGGCTTTAGCTTCTTGTTTTATGCTCAGGTTCATGTTAAAAATCTGTTGGTTATTAACATCCAGCCGGATCTCTAATCCTTTTCTAGTGATTTGAGCTCTGCAAGTGCAGCTCTCAATCCAGTTCAGTCTGGGTTCATGGGGAGATAAGCTGTCCATGACTGAGGGAAGGTTCTGGGCAAAGCACTGACAGGCAGGTCCAGGATTGCAGATGTCTGGGGACCTGGTGGTTGGATTTGGATTTAGTTAGCTGAGGACTCTCTGCTGCCTTTTGTCTGCTCAGACAGAGCTCCCAGAGCTCTGCTCCTCCTAGTACAGTGCTATTTCCTACCTCCTTCTTCCCATGTCCTGTGAGTGTTTTCCTGTCCCTCTGAAATGGGTCTCTCTCATGCAGTAACCTGTACAAGGAGGTCTGAATAAGAAGGGTAGTTTCTACTTGGTTTCTCTCTTCCCTCTTGCCCGTGTCTCTTCTGCCCAGCAGAAATGTGTGTGTGTATTTGGCCCGGTGTGAGCCTGAGGAAGATGGTTACAATTGTAAAAGAAGGTCCCCAGGGTTGCTTGAGACCTACCAGCTTGTTGAATCTCAAAGTCTTTGCCGGCCACATCCGCTGCACCCCAAGGAAGGGAGCTCCATACTGCTGCTACGGTATAGGATGGGCAACAACATACTGCCTTTTGTAAAGGTACTCGTGCCCCAGGCTTTTTGACTGTTCCTTTCTGTAATGTATGTGCCTCTCTCAGAGCTGCTTCCTCTTTCTCCTTCCCAAGGAGGTCTGCCTCATAAAATATTAGAGAGAACAATCCTATGCAGAGAATTCCTATCAAATAAGGATGACCTCAGGCCTGAATACCCCAACATGTCTCCTGTCAGTACAGTCTAACTCAAGGATCAGCATTTGCTCCAAGTAGTTCTGGCTCTGCATTTCTCTTCTTCAAAGGCAGAAATTGCAATAGCAAAGTCCTGGCCTTGAATTTTGGGGTGCCCCTACTCTTTTCAACAGATCTGTCAGAACATCAAGCACGCACGGGATGAGCTATAACCAAATCTGGCACCTATTGCTTTAACAGCTTTAGTGCCGTTGTCGTTCCATTCCTCTTTGGACTGTAAATAATGGCTACAAGGCATTTTTAATCAAGGTTTATGTACCCTGTAGCCCTCTCAAATACATTTCTCCATAAAGACAGAAGAAGATGCCAGAGAAAAACTTCGCCTTTCTGTTCAAATCCTCGTTGCTTATGGCCAACAGCACTGAACTTCATTTTTTTGTTGTCTCTTCGGTGAGTAACAGAGCACATGTACCAATCTTTGTGGAGGATTGGGATAAGTATAGAAAAAAAACCAAGAAACATTTATTTCATACTGAAACATTAGGGATTGGGATGTCTATTTATAGAGTTCATTGCTTTTTCTGGTGTTTCTTTGCTTTTTTAGCAGTGGCACTGTCTCAGCACTGTGTCCGCATCCACTTTGAGTTTCTCTCTGTTGCTCCACACATATGCTCTACCTAAAACCAGATGCTTCCCACTCTACAAAATTTCCTCTCCACTCTGACATGGAGCAGTACGGGAGACAAGGTGAGCAGGGCCACCAAAACCGGGGCTTGATGGATGGGCAAGAGGTGCAGTTCCACCGTCCCGAGCAGGGAGGCAGCCCAGAGTACAAATCTCTGGGCAAGTCCACAGCAGCCAGACAGGTCCAAGTTCAAACCAAGACATCTACCCATGGGTTGGGGTCAGGGTCGAAATGATCCACAGCCAGGCTGCAAACCAAGGCCCAGCTGAAGGTCAATGTTCAAGCTAAGCATGTACATGCATATCTGCTGTGCCGGGCTTATCTATAGGAAGATCCATCATAAAACTTCCCATACAGTCTGAACAGCTGCCTTCCTCCTTCAAGAGGCTCTCCAGGGCTTCTCACAGTAAACCAAAATAGTAGGAAATAGAAAATAAATTTTTTTTTTTGCAACAAAATAGTAGTCTGCCCAAGGAAGAACAGAGAGATATATAGCTGTTGGTAGTTTGGAAAACCATGATATTATGGGAAGAACCCAAACAAGGGATTATTTTTTTATTTGGGGGGGTGGGGGGAGGTGGGGTGGAAGGAGAGGAAAGGGCTTATTCAATCTGGTAATCTGGCAAAGAATAAAGAAGCAAAAGCAAAAGCTGGACGCTTAAGTGAGAGTGTGTTAGAAAGACCGAAGGCAAATGAGGATACATAACCAATATGAGAATGGTTTAATGTGGGATCTTCCCCATTCCTTTCAGTCTTATGTCAATATTTAGATAACTTTTTCCATGGCTCAATCAGAACTTCTGAGCTTGATGCAGAATTTGTTGAATGAGACTCTTTGGCCTGCATTAAACAAAAGATAGAGTGGAGAGTCCTAAAGCTCCCCGTGGCTGTAAAATTTACGAGCGTATGAATTTATGGGACTGGAGTTTACTTTTAAGCTCCCAGCCGCTGGCTGGTTGCCTGGTTAGAGGAGAAGGACCTATCACCTGGAGGTGTCTGTGTGGGACACCAAGCCATTACTGCTTTCAAGGCACTCAATCTGTCACCAGCATTCTCAGCTGACCAAACTGAATATTTTTAACACGTTTTCTGGGGGAGAGTTTCTATCCTAAAGTCCTAGCCTGAAACCTGCCATGATTTATGTGCCCGCCACACTACAAGCAGTCCGCTGAAAGACCGGGTCACCAAGTCAATGGTCACCAAGTCAATTGCAAACTGTAAAATGGGGTGTATATCAAATCAAAGGGCCAACTGACTGCTGCCAAGACAAAAACTCAGTAACGTGAGGGAGTCTTTGAAGTGTCAGGGCACAGAAGGATCAAAACAGGTGCAGACAAGAAAATACCGCTGAGCCCTGTCTTGTAGTCATGGGCACTGCAGTCTCAACCAGCTTAAAAATAGAGATGACACCTTGATGCTGGAGATGTAAGGGAAGATCTATTGTGGGAAAAGACATGAGTAACTTCTGGGTGGGGTTTCCTTTTCCCCAGTGGAAAGGGAACCTTTCCCAGGCTTGGCAGAAGCCCCGGTAGATCTTGCCCAGGCAGCCACACGAGGGTACCAGCTGGGGTGCAGGGACAGGACCACCAGTGGCAGGCAGAAATGCCTTTGTGCTTGGAAGAAGGAAGGTGCCATCTGAGCCAGGAGTGTGGCCAGAGGGTGGGAAGAGAGGTGGGACTGCTTGGGTCAAGAGCTCACAGGGTCAGCAAGCCTGGACATTTCAGAGTGAAGGAAATAAAGCCCTTGCACGGTCAGGGAAGCAGGACCTCATAACCTGTCTCCTCTCTGTAAGCAAAGTCACACCAGAGACAGGTGTATATTTACATATGCAGGCCCCTGCCTCAACTGCCTTGCTCTAAAGTGGAAGAAAGCCAATCAGGCCCCCCAGTTTAGCAACTGCTTTGGCAGCCCAATGTCTGCAAGGAACATAGGGCTGAGATCAGAGTATGAAGTCTTCGTCGGGACTGTGAGACCATCCCTAATGGGATTCTCTTCCCCCCTCCCTCCTCTGTCCTCTTACACTTGCCAGTCTTAATTTCGTTTTAGCAATAAAAGTCTCTCTGCTCCTGACATTTCCTCATGTCTTCCCTAAGTAAACCTATGTTTATGACATTAAATACATTCACTGTGTATTGGTATCAAGCAATTGCTTTTAAAAGATAATCTTCCCCTTTCTGTTATTACCCTTTTATTTCCTCTGCTATTTTTCTCGGTGAGTTATATGGGGAAGAAATTACAGCTATTTTGTCTCAAGGTTTCCCTGAGGAACCTTGTCAAAATGAACAGGCCTTTTACCAAGCTTTCCTATATAGATTGAGCAGAAATAAAACAAAATAATTAAATGGCTCCTGAAAGAATTCAGTGCCTAAAACCCTGGGGAAAAATAATGGTTCCATCTATGCTGATGTGAAAGCCTTTATTGCAGCGCAGCGTTTATGTTCTGCATAGGGTCTTATGGTGTCATCGCCATCAGATCTGAGTGCTTTCCAGGCGTGCAGTTAAGTGATGTGACTAACAAGTGTCGTCTGTTTGTTCTCGCATCCTCTCCCCACTGGGAGAAACCTGTGTGGTTGAGAGCCTTGTTTTGGAAGTATATTGCATTTGTTTGAGGTATATTTTTATTCTTGTTTTTAATATACTTGTTATCATCTGTTTCCGTTAAAGAAGCTTAGTGGCACCCGGGGAGCGAGCGTGCCTCCCAGCTGCCCATTCTCCTGAGTGCTTTGTTCTTCGATAGGAGATTCAGGGGAAAGAAAAGGAGTATTTGGAAAGTTTTTCAAGAGTTAGAAATGAGAGGCTGAATTTCACACTGGTGATACACATAATCTGTGACTACATAATCTGTGCCTGCAAATCGGCACCATGAATAATGTCTTGGCTCACGCTGCTGTGTGAAAATATCCTTCATGCCTCCAAAGTTATGGTTACCCCAGCCCAAAGCACGGCTGCGGTGTGGAAACCCTGAACTCCCTTTGTCTTCTTTTTCTTTTTTTTTTTCCCCCTTACAAAGCACATGAGGTTTCCTTGACTTTGGAATTTGCCCTTCTCATTGGATCAAACGTTCCGAAGCTATTTAGCTTTGTGGCTCGTCTGTTCCTCCCCTCCTTCTCAGAGAGCGAGAATTAATGGGCTCCGTCCTGCAAGACACTGATCTTCCTGGCACCGGTTCAGCCAACCACTTATGCAAGTGCTTAAATTTTAACCACACATAGGAGCCAAGTCGCTGAGGTTAATGGGGCTGTAGCGGGGTCTGCAGTGGGATCATCTTCTCTGACCCTGCGGCCTGACCTGCCAACATCCCTCTGACTCCTGTGCCGCCATAACTTGGGGGTGACCCCAGCACATGTTTGTTTATCCTGGAGTCAAATGAGTACACGGGGACTCTGCTGGATTTGCCTCAGACTACCCGGCCCTGAAGTTCAGATCTCCGTAGAGCAATCGCCAGGGTAAAGCAGATGGGTGGGAGCAGCTGTCTGATGGCAGCCAACTTACCTTAGCCATGAACCCCTTTGGTGGGACAGCACCTTCTTTCTCACTGACCCACTACACTTTCTGAGGATTTTCATACCTTCTTAAGGGGTTGTGTGGTGCAGGGAGGGGAGGCTGGAATCATGGTTTGGGTACTTGGGTTTATGGGGACCTGGACCTCAGCAGTTTCCTCCAGGCCCGTGTTGTAATGGTAAAAGGAGAGGCTACCACCCCGAGCAATGCCTGTGGCTTGAACAGGGGCTCTCACAAATGCTTTGTTCTGTACAGAAACAACAACCAAATTCATCTTAGGCATGATCATTCACAAAACTTACAAACCTTCTGAAACAGCCAAAATTGACCCATCCTTTTTCTTGAGGGGGGCAGGAGGAAAAAGCTCCAGTGGTCCCAATTACTCTGTTTGCTAGAAAAAATATTTTCGTGTAATGACCTCAGTAGGGAGCGAGCGGCTCCTTTTGTGTATTAAATTAAAATCTCTGGGGGAACATTAGGCCCTGTAATTCGTATTTCTCAGATGCAATTTAAGTCTTTCATCAAAAAGCCTCATAATAACTGAGCTCTGTGATACCCAGTAGATTAATTTTCATGTGAAGGATGAAAATAGCCAGCAACATGTTAACAAATTCCAGGGGGAGACCAATTGTAATGATAAAAATACTCTGACGTGGGCATGATTTTGCAAATACACTGCTTTATGGGCTGCTGAAAGCGAAAAGGCTGTCCTTAAACATGTTCTTTATATTAAGATAGAAGTGGGGACAAACTCCCTACCCTGCTCATTAAGAATGGAGTGCATGAGCAGTTTGCAAAGAACAGCAACCCAAAACGATGCATCTCTCTATCTTATATAGAAAAAAAACCCCAAGTACCAGGAAGGCTGCTTGCATAAGCTGTCATCGCTTCTGTGGCACTGCATTGACTGAGAAAAGGAGAGGTCTGTGTGAATAAAAGCTTTCACCGTGATGGTAACTGCAGAGAAGAACACACTTTCCTGGAGAAATAACTGATGCCAGATCAGGCCTCATGTTTTGAGGACCACATGTATAATTTCCAAGGTTTTGGGGCTTTTCCAAGAATGTCCTGTGAGTGTAGGAGAGCTCCAGGCCTCAAGATGCTTCCTTCGCCTGCGTCTTGGGGGAGTGCTGGTATGTTAGAAGCGAGCCTCAGACATAACTTAGGCCTCGGGGTGGGCAGGCGTTTTCTGGTGGGAAAAGCAGCATTCCTCCCCCTGGGGCTGGAAGCCTTATCTAACACCACTGCTTATTAAAGCACGTTTAGGGATGCATGCCTCTGCAGTGGGTCACCTCCTAAGGAGACGCAGAGCCTTTGGTAGGCCTCTCAGCAACACCACTCAGAGCGGGGGAGTGTTTCTGTGCAGCCGTGGTCCAACTGTGAAGCTGCAAGCTGACAGCCCAGGTCAAGGACAGGGGGGATGTGTCTGGACGTAAGGAGGGACATGGGAGAGTAGGAGAAAGCACAGCAAATTATTTGTCAAAATAACAGATAGAGTCTTCACACTACATTGCTGGTCAAGTGACAAGAAAACATCTGGCAGTCTCTGAGAAGAATGGTGGCTTTGCCAGTGTATTAGAAGCTTTGCCTAAAATAATTTTAATTGCAATTTTAAGCATAAAAACTTTTTTAGCAGGAGTCATCATCTGTCACTGAAATATTTTCTGCTGAAATTCTCGGGTTTTGCACTCTCTGGATATTTACTGCTATTAAAGCAGCACATGAAAAGTTGTCTGTATGTTCCATCCAAAATGTATTTTGTTGCATACAGATGCTTTAGTCTATTTTTGTATTTAATCATCTAGAAATAAGCAAACTAAGACCCAGTCCCATAGTACACATGCAAGCCATGTGTACATCAGGTACTAATTTTCAGCACACACACTTGGTTTGTCGAAGAGAATTGAACAGAATAAGCTTCCTAAGCCCTGGTTAGAAGGAACTCAAACTTGAGGCAGAGTGTGGTTACAGGGGCCTATGAAAAGCAGAAAGGGAGATGAGGCCTGTGTTACATATTTTCTCTGATGGAGCTGTGAAGGACAGTCTGTACAGCTGGTGAATGATGCACCTACACTAGAAAAATTACCT
The DNA here is from genome assembly GCA_013400835.1 of Zapornia atra. Lineage (NCBI taxonomy): Eukaryota > Metazoa > Chordata > Aves > Gruiformes > Rallidae > Zapornia > Zapornia atra. The sequence continues at coordinate 132,314 of VZTU01001628.1, forward strand.
GGAGTAGACATGGATGTAGAGCATGGGCTACAGCCTACAAGCAAAAGTTATTTTGCTGAGGTAAGTTACACCAGCAAAAAATATAAAATAATTGTGCCTCTGCTAGAAGTCTTTTCCAGGGATGAGTACAGACCTAACACACACAGACCTGGCCCAGGTTTTGCAGTTAATCCTTTAAAGAGACCGTGACTCACCATCATTTGCTCATAAACTCCTTATCTTTCACAAGGTAGCGAGTGAAACTATTTATTTTCCCAACTTCTGTCAAACCATTTGATCCCCAGAAAGCCACCTGGAAAAAACCACAGAGGAAGGATAACAGCCATGCCCACAGGCAGGGGAGAAGCTAGCCCCCAGTTGCTCAGGTGGGGCCAGCTGAAGCCACCAGAGAAGGGGCAGACTGCTGTCCCACTGATGGTACTGCGCCCAAATTCGTATTTTCACCCTTGCAAGGGATGTTAGCCATTTCCTTCTGCTTCCTTCCCTCAGAGGGTGGATGCCTTAATGTGGAGTTTACACTGGTCAACAGGCTGCTCCCACTGTAATCCCTTCCACCAGCTGGCAGTGGGAGAGCACAGAGGAACAAGCCCCAGGACCAAGAAGGAGGCGAACCAGCAGAGGAAAAGGCTGGCGTGTTATATAGGAATTTCTTTGTAAGCAAGAATGTTAAAAGGATAAAAATCGATCTGTAATGAATCCAGGAGGAGCTCTCTACATATTTTTAACTGCTTGGTATTATTTTGCTGAAGAGGCACTCCAGGCTCACTCATGGACGTTGTTACACAAGCAAGGCACTCCAGCATTGATTTTTCTCTCGCAGAGGATTATGAATCAACATGATTTAAACAACTTTATGGCTGAGAGTAATGACCAGCCCCTGAAAGTTTAGCCGAGCACGGGAACTTTCTGGACAGGAGCAGCTTTGTATCAGTGCTTTTAATTACATTTGAAGACATGGATTGTCCATTAATACCTGACCTCTAATTATGTTTTTAAAAGGTGGCTCTATTGAAAAGCAGTTATATCGTGAAGATGTGTGCAGATGCTTAAAACAAAGAAATATATTTTCCCTTTTGCAGCCCGTTCAGGAACCTTTACTTGAATGAACAGACCTGCTATTACCAGATGGCCAGAAGGGCAAATGCATGCACCCCTTGCTCATGCCCCAGGGGCTCAGGAACCTGGTGTGTGTGTGTGTGTTGTAACTATCTGTGCTACAAGGATCTAAACTAAAAAGGAATTGGCTGTTGTCTTTGCCTGCATCTAGAATCACAGAAAGGGTGCAACTGCAAAGGGGGAGCCGTGAGATGCAACAGCAGCAGGCGGCTCCGCTCCGCCTTCACACCGCATCCCCAGGCTTTCCTATTAGCAGGTCGGTGCAGAAGCTGCTCCAAGGCATCCAGCACCTGCTTATTGTGCAATACTTCTTACTTAGACAAGAGAGGGAATGAACCCTCCCTCCCTGGATTCCCCAGAGCATAAATACAAACCGTAGCTATGGTGTAAGCCTTTAGCGCTGGAATCATGAAAGGATTTGCTTGGCCTTGCTCTTCCCACTTTGGCAATCTGCACCTACTTGCTGTCTGCGATGGTTGCCAAATTCGATGACTTTCTGGACAACAGAGAGCCAGGCAAGGGCCCTCCTGGGGCTGGCAGAGTTGTAGTCCTCTCCTCGGGACCCTTCTACCTGCCCCAAGCTGAGAAAACCCCCAGCTTCTTTTCTGTTGGCCTCCTCTTTCCTCAAAACTCCCCGGTCTCCAAGCTGCCCAGATGTGCTGATATCATCCAGCGGCCCTTGCATAACTTCTCTCTTGAAAAAGGGGGAAAAAAAAAAAAAAGTGCTGCAGTAGCAGTTCCTATGGAAATTTATTATTTTAATAAGATCCTCTGAAGCACTCAAAACCAAACTAACAGCTGTTCAGAGACCAGTTGTTTCCCCTGACTTCATTGAATTTCTAGGTGAGCATGGACATTGGGGATATAAATTTGAACACATCTAAAACTGAAGCTCAGAAAACATCCAAACCAGAAACAATGACTTGATGAAGTTGAAAATTGAATTTAGCATTCATGTCCCTGCTTTATTTTGCCTCTGGACAGGAGGGAGAGGATTGCTGGTTTATTGCTCTGCTACTAATGGCACCAAGTAGCTTTAGATGTAACGTAAGGAAACCTCTGGTGTTAGATTTAGGGCAAATCAGCCAGAGCTGGTGTTAAGAAAGTGCTCAGCCATGTTCTCTTGCATGCTTCCTGTGCAGCCTCTGTAGACTTCACTGTGTTGCTTCTGGCTTACACAAGCACACAACAGGATGCACATGGGATGATAGTGGCTCAACAAAGGACTTGAAGGGAATACACTTGGGCCCTGGGAGAGGCTGAGCAAGGTGAGATAATGCTTTTGGACAGGAGTCCACCCAAAATCTCACCTGCCTTTTAGTTTCCTGACTGCTAGTTGACACAAACTCTCCAGGACCGACACAGCAGCTCGGCCCTTCTTTGGTTTTGATTTCAATGGACGAGCTTCAAAGACATGCCAAAATTTTAGGGGGTTGTTTTGGTTTTTTTTTTATATACAAATAGTGTTCCAGATTATATTTACCATGCTTAATTTAACTGTAACAAACTTTCCCTAGAGGAGAATGAGGGAAAGCTGAAAGTCCCTGAAACACTGCCTGAGTGTTACCTTTATCTTATCTAGAGCCAAGGAAACACCTCAGTATATTTTGCCATCTAGAAGTCAGTCCACCATGAAGTCACTCGGTTTTGTATACAGGAATTGTGAGGGATGGGGAAAAAGGTCTCTTCTCATTCCAATATGCTTAAACCATCCTTCTTGAGAGAAAAACTCACACGCTCACACACACACATACATAATGCAGCATTAATTCCCAAAGACTTCAGACAACTCCAAGCCTTGCCTGGATTTAAGCAAGGCACAGCAGTTTTCTGAGTAGCCCCTACATTTTCTCCACACACAAGTTAGAAGATGAAGTGCAGAAGGAAGCATATTGCTCTGTCTGAGGAGAGATCTAAGCCCAGAAGAACAAGTATGGACTAATTATTCCTCTCCTGCACCCGTGTGAAATGCTTTTAAAGAGCCAGTTACGATCCTTTTATCTCAGTCACAGAAGGCAGAGGAAGCCATGGAGACAGGAGGACTTGGCTGGAGGCAGAGCATGTTTCGCATCTTTGGGAAAAAACAAAATACATCCCCTGGCTGAAGCCGGCTGAGCCTCTGTATGGATGTGCCATTAGTTGGGCTGATTCCCTTACAGCTTCACAATGACATGAGCTGAATCCAGGCCTGTAAAAGGTGTCCTCACACAGCTTTTAGTGACCATACTTACAGTGGTTTTAGGAGGTTCTGCATTTCCCCTGCACCCCAGGTCCTTAAGATATTTCATCTTAGTTATAGGATCATCTCCACGGCTGTCTCCTCCCCAAGGCCCTCTCCAGCTTTCTCCTTTTCCTCCCTGTCCCACCCACACCACAGCTATATCTGGCCCCAGTTACTAGCTGTAATCTTCTTTTTTAAAAGTTTCTTTTCTTTCTCTTCAGAACTGCATAACTCTTTGGGTTTGCCAGCTGAGGTGAGGGATGCAGTTAAATAAGGGAAAGGAAGTCAAAGATGTTCCTTAGTATTTATCATAAAAGCTTAAGTTTGGATTTAGCCCTGAAAATCTTTCAAACTGCAAATCTAACACCCTGAAATAAGCTTAGCCCCAGGTACAGCCCAGTGGGAGGAAGGAGATGGAGCTGCCAGCTAATTACTGAACACATCAGAAAAGCTGCTGCAAGCTCTCAAAGCATGTCCAAGGAGAAAACCAACAAAAGGCAATCTGTTGGGATTGGGATTTGGGGGGGAGAGGGGGAAGAAGGGAGGGAAGAGGTTATTTCAGAAGGATTAAAAGGTCAAAGGACTTGATGTGGAGAAGTCAGCCCAAATCCACCCAAAGCTGTTAGCATGGGATCATCTGAAAAACAAATCCAAGGGCTAATCCTTTAGCCTGTTCAGGAGAGCAGTGCATGTCAGAGAAGATGTTCCCCCTCCTCCCACTGGGCATCTCCTGCTTCAGGGAAGAACTGGTGTGATCACCCCCCTCAGATGTCCCTCCAGCTGTGACACAGCCTCCCCCCTTGTCCCAGGTTTGCTTCCCCCCTCAGATATAAGTACATGGAAACCAGTAGAGTCAGGAGAAAGGCCCAGGGCAAATTCTTCCTCCCCATACCAAACACAGAGCACTGTCATTTCTCTCAAGAGGCGGGTATAGTGGAAAAGAAAGCAGCAAGTCTTCCAAGATTGCTCCCATCGTCCCAAGCAGGAGCTGGGGAGCTGTGTTATCCCAGTGTGAGGGAGGCATCTATGAACACAGCGTGAGTAGGTGGGAGCTGGGACTGTCTCGGCCACGTCAGTCGATTTTGACTTTGCATGGTTGTGTGTACCAAAGCACTGGCTGTGTTCTGCTCCCTAGTCACACAGTGGAAAAGGAGGCATGATGAAGGGATGTGCTGTGACCATTCCAAGGCTGTCAGCCTCCCTGGTTGATGTTCCTCACCTCAAAGATGTGAAGAGAAATACCACAAACTGCTTTTTCCACACGTAACTAATGCAGTGCACCCTTCATTTCTAGTCCCTAATATTGCCCTTCTTCACAATCAAGGATAAGGAACAGCTCTGTATAATCTACAGGCATCTTTTGCTCCATGTAGGTTTCCAGGAGTTGCTCCTGTTCCACACAGACTTTCCACACAGCCCAGGTTAGCAAAACAGGCTGTAGAGCAGGAAGGAAAGAGGCAGCTGCTCCCACTGATCACTCATCAACCTGCCCATTTCATTTTCCTCTTCTATCTAACGCCTTGGTTATCTGATGGCCATAAACTTGGTGACACCTCCTTGCAGACACCAGAACTCTAGATGGCAGGACTTTTAGCAGTCTCAAAGCACAGCAACTGGAGGTTTTCTTTGGGATTAGGGGCCTGACCCACAGCAGCTTTAAATGAAGATGTCTGAGCCAGCTCTTGAAAAAGGGGGCCTACAGCAAAGATGGAGAAGGACTCTTTCTTGGGGAGTGTACTGATAGGACAAGGGGTTAAACTGGAGGAGGGGAGATTTAAATTAGATATCAGGAAGAAATTTTTCCCTGTGAGGGTGGTGAGGCCCTGGCACAGGCTGCCCAGAGAAGCTGTGACTGCCCCCTCCCTGGCAGTGTCCAAGGCCAGGCTGGATGGGCCTTTGGGCAGCCTGGTCAAGCAGAGGGTGTCCCTGCCCATGGCAGGGGCGTTGGGCATAGATGGACTTTGAGGTCCCTTCCAAGTCCCCTTTTAAGTCTGTGGGCTCTGCATGAACTGCAGACCTGTCTGTTGCTGGGGTGGGGAGTACCCCTCTAGTTCTAGCTGTGTCTCCTTTCCCTACAGCAAATACTTTTTTCTAGCAGTTCTTGCATGAAAAGGGCTCAACGAGACTGCGGGTTTCCCTCTGCCAGCCATAACCCCGCAAAGGTCAAGGTGGACGACGCGGCTGCTGTCACCCCTTGCTGGGCATCCCCGGGCTGAGGCTGCTGCTCCCCAACTCCCGGCGCTAAACTTGAGAGCGAGGCACCACCTAGAGGCATCCGGGCTGTAGTAAGGCTGGAGGAGATGAGCACGGCCCGGCTCCAGCCGACCGTAACACCGTAGTACGGCGCCCATCAGAAACTAAAAGCCTCGACGTTCCCCCTTCCCTGTCCCTTGTTTTCTCAAAGCAAGTGGATTAGCCTGCTGAGCAACTGCAAACCTGGAAGCCCCCTGAGAAAGCAAGCTGTGGTCAGCAGGGCTGGGAGGGGAAATGCAGCCAGCAGCAAAAAGAGACCAGTGGGATACTTTATTTGGGGTATCTCCCTGGTCCAGGAAAGATGTGCTGGGTTTACCAGCAACCTGGTTTAGGCATGGGTGTGTGCATGTGTGTGTGGCACCCACATTCTAGGTGCCAGCCTCGATTTTTCACTATTAAACACGGGCCCTTCTTTGCAGTTGCTTGTTGCCATCACCCACAGTGCCACAGCTTTTTATTCTTCAGTAGCTGAGCAGCCTCTCCAGGCCAGAACGCATCAGGATTATAGCACTACTGGGGGAAACAGGTATTTCTCCCTTCTCCTCATGCAAATAATTTCCTTTGGGACCTTGATGGTCAGCTGAGGTATTGATGCCCTTCTCTGAACCTTCTGGGCTCCTCTCCTCGCATTCAGATCCACTCTCCAGAGGCTGCTGAACACGTTCCTTCAGGAAACTGACCCACATGCCTTAATTTTCTACCTCTTTCTCATTTTCTTCTTTCCAGGTTAGCCTTTTCCCTTTTTGCAACCTCTCTTTCCATTAGAAGCCTGTTGCTGGCCACTCCCGAGTGGGAACCTAAAAGGTAAGTGCCAAGTCAATGAGTTGGTTTTGGGCTCTTTATGCCACAGTGTATGCTCATGAAGTGCATTGCATCACTGCAGTCTGTGGCTATAATGAAGTAGCTCTCCATAGCAGCAAAAGTATCACAACTGGAGATGAGCCCTGGATTTATCTGTGCCTCTGAGCTGATCCTTTCCTAGCCTCCCTGCCCAGGGAGAAACTTCCAAAGCAATGTTGACGGCCACTTGTAAGATACAGAACAGTGGCCTGTGTAACATTCCTAATAACCCCAAACATGTGAAAAACATCCCTAACTCCTTGTGTTGAGAGAATCACACCTCAGACAGAGCTGAATGGGGGAAAAAGTCATATTCCCTGAAGCACCTTAGACTAAGATTTAAACCTACTTGGAAAAAAAAAATGCCCCCTGCTGAACAAAGGTCCTGAGCTTTGGATTTTATAAGCCAGGGGCACACTGCACAAGAAGTGGGTGACCACAGCAGGGTGACTGTTGCGCCTGTGAGCCCAGAAACATGAGTTCCCTTTCTCAGTATTCACGCGCATGCAACACCTCTACAGATGTTTGAAATCTTTCTGCCACCTGCGCTCTACCATGTGCTGTCACCCCACGGAAGGAGACGCATCCAACCCTCATTCTTTGAAGACATTCCTGAAGTCAGCGGAACAGGTCACACCACTGAGCACGGGTTACGTGCTCAAATGAGCCCAGCAGCAGGGATGTTGTAATTTTGGTGGTTGTATGGATCTTCTGTTGGAACCTCCTGAATTGCCCCCAAAAGTACGCATTTCTTCCTTGTTCCCTGTTTTAGGCTTGACCCCTTGAGATTTGAGTCTTTCCTGCCTCTTTTATGGTTCATGCTGCTCTGGGACTAAGTTCAATGTCAATGATACATTGCATAGAGGATGCAACACTGTAGTTTCTTCATTGCTTAGCTGTATTTCTCATGCAGTGGGCCAACATGACTGCTTCAGGACTCCAGGTTGTCAAATAACCTTTGAGAAAACCATGCCCTTGGTGATAAGATCAAAGAAAAGAAAAGGAGGAAAAAAAAAAGCTTCTCATTTTAAGGAACAGCAGTTCAGATTGCATGCAACTAATCAGCACCTTCTTCTGCTACAGTGTACTTTGCTACAAGGAAATGTAAGGCAGGTTCCCTATCTCAAAGCAGAAGTTTACTGTAACTGTTCAGGAGGAGGACAGGCAGACCGAGCACTGGCTCCAAGGGCTCTGCTAAAGGGCTTGAACTGCTGCCTGCCCTCCTTTGGGGAGACCTCACAACGCGGCCCATGGTGGCAAGGGGTCCTCTGTTCCCCCAGCAGCAGTTTTGGAGATGGGCAGTGCTGGCCCCAGTTGTTTCCCAGTTTCTTGTAGCACAGTGCCCTTTGCAAGGTCTGAGAAGCCAGCCAGCCAACCGAGCTTCCACCAGTTTATTCTCTGTACAGCACACACGCCTGCAGTGGCACAGAGGTGCCTCTGAAGAGCAAGGGAGCTCTTAGCTGAAGGTGATTGTTTCCAGCAAAAATCCCTCTTCCCTACCAGGGTTGGAAATTCCACCTTCTCGTCCTCAGCGGAATCTTTATGCATTCCTGAACAATCTGCAAGGAAAACAGGGTGATATTTTCATTCAAGCACCACAACAGACATTTATGGGAAGAGAAGTGACAGAGTGGAAAGTATGAGGAGTAACTGCAGCAAAAGGTAGATGCCCCAAGGTGCCCTGCCTCCTCTTTTTCTCTTTTCAAGGACAGTGGGAGAAAATGAAACAGGCATTTGCAATTTGACAGGTAGTGTAGTTTCTCTAGAAAAAGGAAGTGGGGATTTCTGGTTTGTCTAATCCTGAACCAATTTCCTGTGAAGATAAGTGGATTTTTTTGAGAGGGTCAGTTTGCCTCGTTGCATTTGACTTTCACTTTGCTATGGAAGCGAGCAATCTGTAAACAGACCAAGCTTTCAGCCGTGTCGTATGGGCCTGCTCCAGGACCAAGTATCAGCAGAGGAAGCAAGGCAGTTTGTTTCTCTCTGCTGTTACGTAAAATAAAACATTTTCAAATTCAGCATCAGTTCTTCTGGGAAGCTCCACAGTTCTGGCCACCAGTGGCTGAAGGAAGGTTAAAAAATGTGGTGTCAGGAGGAAAACTTCTTCAGAAACGAGGCCTTTGACTCATACCTTTGCTGTTCCTTCTGCTTGGCATGGGCTTTTTCTTAGATAAATTTAATTGTTCTAGAGAAAAGTGTGATTTTAAAGCCATTTTAAAAACCAGGAACAAAACTGTGGATAACTCACTGCAGAACTGTACTGCTAAACACCATGCTAAACTTTGTCTCGGTCACTTTTGGACCCTCGTTAACTATTCTGCCCTCCTAAACTAAAATGAAACTGTTTCTGCTCAGTTTCAGCTGGTGCAAAACTAGCTTGCCTTGTCAAGGAAGAGTCTTTTCACTGGAAAAAAGAAATATTATCTGTAAGAATTCGAGGAAAGACGGTTTGCTCTATCAACAGATGGCTAGAACTTCACTGTGTGATATATACAGTTCCTATTTTCACAAGACTCATCTCCTAAATCCAGTGTAAGAAACAGCAGTGTCTGGCTGTGTCTGTTGAAACTGAAACCAATACTACAGTTTTACAGCATGATTATGTTCAGAAAGGTGGGATAGGTTTGTCTTTAAACAAGAAAAAGATGTCATTAAAAACTGTGAAGAGATGATAAATGTTGGGAAAATGACACTAGGGAGCAATTCCAAAGGGAACAGCTGCGTGTACATAGTTACACCGATGGCAACAGGGCAATTGCAACGGAGTCAATTAATGGGAACAGGATTAGTCAAAGGATGATGATGAGTGGTTTTCCACATCTACAGTACTGGCAGTGGAAGAAGTCCTTGTGACCCACGAACTGTTTTGGTCAAAGCACAGGCCTGCACTTGCTCACACCGTGCTACACCAGCCCATCAGAGCGAAGGGCCTGCCCGGTACCTTTCCTACCAAGGCTCCATCTCTCCAGCTGAACCCTACAGCTGCAATGCTGGATGCCTATAGGAAGCTGGGGAATTTGCACTGGCTTTGGGGTTTTTTCTCACAGCACATAAATCTGCGTGGAAAGGTCTGGCTGCAGGCTCCGAGCCCGTGGAGGGGTTCCCAGTGGTACCAGCTCAGAGCAGCCAAACTGGAAATGGCCAGTGAAAAATTCCTAACAGAGACATTCCTGAAGGATGCTTAGTGAAGGCAGGCAGAGAAGCTGGCCTCATTCCTGTGTGCTATGTGCCACATATGGCAAACGTCGACATACAGCCCTGTCAGGCATCTTGGGTTTTTAGCTGCTCACAGGACTCGGGCATCATATATAGCCCCTTCCCTCCTCACCCCCGCACAATTCCCAGGCACACGTTCCATTGTGTGCCCCTGGCTGTGCTGACCCCACCATCCACATGTGCACTTGAGAACAGGCTCGCTCTTCCAACTGAAGGCAAGGGGTGGTGGACCTAAGGTGATCTCAGCTCAGCGCTGGAGCATCCAATTCTCAAGCTGCTGTTCCTGTTTCCCTGGCCCTGACAGGTAACAAAATCTCCTTCTTGTCAGTGTCACCTGTGAGTAATTGCCATCACAGTCCCTGGAACGCTGTGGTCCATATTTTACCTCAGGCACAGAGTAGATACTTTAATATGTACACCTTGCTTGAAAAATAAGAGAGTGCCCCTCTTATTGTTCCAAATCAATATAAGAAGGAGAGCTTCCAAATTTTGTTTCATTTTTGTTTATTGCAGTTTATCTACAGCTGCTCTCCTCTGACAGCTTTTGGTGTAACTTTTCTTTAAGCTAAAACTGGGCACAAGGAACAGCTGGAGCATGTTCAACACAATGTTTCATCACCAAGCTGCCTTCTCCTGGGGAGAAACAAGGGCAGATAAAGACTAGGAACTCCAGCTGGAGAGAGCCTGTCAGCATTTCTTTTACAGGCTAAGTATGCCCTGGACAAAAAAAAAACCAAAAAAACCCCCAACCAGACAGACACAAGCATCTGCCCAAATGGACAATGAGTAGATCTTTAATGCTAGGAGCACTGGCTCATACAAGGCTACTGTCCTATTCCATGCTGCCAGCAATGATGCACGGAAACATGGTGCTTACAAATTTGGGAGCAAAGCAAGCATCTGGAACAAGTAACCGAAGGAAAATAAGCTCATACTTAAGGCTCAGGCTGCATCTAAACCTCTGGTGTTTCCCAGCACAGACTCATTTCTCTCTCAACGAAAAGAGTGCAGGTCTGCACATCTAACCCCTGGCTCAACACGGAGGTGGCAAAACAGTCACAGAGGGGCTACATGTGGGAGCAAAAGGGCTGTACTACCAAGAAAGCTCAACACCATTCTTGGAACAATGAGTTGGCCAGTTTATCCAGCGAGGCTTTTATGCCCTCAGGAAAGGGTAGAGTTGGCTAGCTCCCCAAAATCTACTAACTTGAGTCTTTGGAGACAGTCTCATTGAAAGGTGAGCAAGCCACATGACAGGAGAAAAAACTAGGCATGAAGAGTCAATCAAATACATTAATTCAAAGAAGTGTCTTTGAGTGAGCTGCATGAAATTAAGCTCTTTCAAGTACCTTTAATGAGCAAAGCAACATAAAATCCAAGAGATCGGCACAGCTAAAAAGTCAGTTTTGATAAGCAAACCTCTGGGTAGTGGAGGGGACTGACAATGTAGGAGGCAGGATATGGGATGCAGGTTTCCAGGAACTCAGATCATTTCTCCATTCCCTCTCACCCCAGTAATTTCATGGGACTCTGGGCAAGCCACCAGCATGGATTCATCCCCAGCTATCTCTAGACTTTAATAGGATTGGGCCTAAATTTAGGACTATCAGAACCTTGGGCCCCTTTCCATAGTCTAGAGAGCAATTCGGAGAGCAGGTGAGCAAAGGTGTCCATCTAATTTAGAAACGGTAGCAGAACACCTCTCTATCGGCAAGGATGAGTACCGGCCTCCTTGTTCCACTTCCTGGCTCCAGGCACGGGGATGGCATCGCCGACGCTCTGCCGAGGCCAGGGGAAAGGGCCACTTGCTAAAGAACACTTACCCCTGGAGCAGGCTGTCAGCAGGAGCGAGATGACCGGTCAGGGAGCAGCGCGCTGCTCTCAGCGCTTGGCTGCGCGAGGTTTGCTAATTGGATGCTTTGGGTTTGACTTCCTCGCGAGCCACACTTGCCAAGAAAGAAGTAAACAAACCTGATAAAGCACATTTTCCACTAACTGCTATTTGCAAATAAGTATTCTGTCATATGCTGTTGTATTCATAGAAGAGGTTGTGTACAGAACCAGATCTGGTTTTCTACAAGTGACAGTTTCTGTTCCATATTTTCCTTTCCTTCACTAAATCCTTCTGTTGCAGTCTCTGCGCTGATCTCTTGTGTTCACTGGTGACAGTCCTTATTGTAGTTAAATTCTTGCTGGCATAACCAATTCTTAAGAAGCTGATTAATGACACATGTATGACACATGTAACCTTTTGCCACCTTTTCACACTTCTAGAAGACAAAATTCATACTGCTTGTCTTTTGAACTCGACTGACTGAATGGAGCTGAAGACCATGCTGAAATACATCTTTTTGTTTTTAAACAAGAGTGCAAGCATGGCTATATAGAATATATATAGAACATATCACAGTCCCATGGGATCACACTATTCAGCCCAGCATTTTGTGGCTGACATGGCCAATGGTGGATGCATCTGCAAAAGCCAAGGGATAAGACACAGAGCTCCTACTCCAGAATATTTCCCCAAGCTTCAGCAATGCTTTTGCTAATACTGTCAGTGACGTGAGAAAGACCCAGGTCAATTAAAAAATTAAATTCAGTTAAGCACCACAGTTGAAACTGTTTATAACCCCAAAGGTTCCCCAAATCCTTTGGGGCCTCTGTGTGTAAGTGCACCAAAAGCAGTGCTGGGATGCTGAGCTACCAGAGTAGAAATAACCCCTTGCCTGTGGGTGAAGGTGAGGGTGAAGGTGCCATCCCAGCACCATGCGGGGCACTTCCTTGGCAGTACGGGTCACCCCTGTCACCCACGCAAGGCCTGGGAGGGGGGGCTCTGCTCACCTCTTCCATGTTACGCCCACAGAGCTTAACCTTGTGCCTTGCTCCTGCTATTCCACCTGCCGCTCCTGCACAAGGGCAAATACAGAATAAAACATGGAAACAGGAGGAGCTGCCACTGCTTGCTGGGACAGGGGACAGCCAAGCACCTCCAGCACCCCCACAGCTCACTTCCATGGGAAGAGGACACTTTTTCTCCCCAACACCCAGAGACAGGTGGTAAGAGAGAAAACCCTGTTAACTCTCACCTAAAAGTTACACAGATTCTTTATTCCCAGCATATTTAAACCTTTCCCCCCCTTTTCCCACTTGATGTTTCCCCTCATCTAAAACTTGGCCTGGCTTCCAGCAAAACATTTCCCTGATGCTTCCAGTTCTTTGTTGTGGAAAGTACAAGCAGGAGGAAGGTTTCACAACAGTACCTCTGGAACCTGAATCTTTGCAAACCATCCTCCTTGTGCTTCTGGCAACAACAATTTTAGCCCTGGGAGAAACTGTGACCTTTGCTCTGTAAAGTTGGTTTTCTCTTTTATTTCAGCTCTAGGCTGCTTTAGATTTCTGTATTTTAAATGGCATCTAGTCACTGCCACCTTGTGCCTGGACACGCAAGGTCTGGAAGAGCTTTCTTTTCTCATCCAACAATGGATGGCTTTTCTGTGCCAAGCATCATAGAGCTGTCACCTTCCTTGCTAATTTAAATAGGGCTTTGTATGTGGTGTGAGTTCTTGAAGGAAAATGACCATCTACAGACCTGAGGTGGGGAGAGGACCCAGTCCCGTGCTACAGACAGGTGGGGCTGAGGCTGCTGGATCAGTGGCTGACCTTCCTCCTCACCTCAGCACTTTCAGAGGTCCACAAGTGCAGTGTGAGACAAGTACCAACCTCCTGTCATAAACCTCATTCACTAGAGGTGGGGAGAAATGAAGGAAGGTTTTTTTTCCGGAAATTGTGGTTCTGCCCAAGGACTGTGACGTCTGTAAGAGGGAATTAGATATATGGTAGGTTGGATAGTGACAGATGAGAACAAGGTCACTTCCAGGAAGCCTAAATTAGTTCTTGAATTTGCATGTTATGTAAGGGAGGAAGGGGAATTTCCACTCCTCTTCTATCAGAAGAGGTGCAGGGAGGCTGGACAGCCCCTAAGAAGAAAGTAAGGTGCAAGAGGGGCAGCAAGTGAACCAAAGGGACAAGTTATGCAACTTTCACTTAATTGAGAATTGTGTTTCAAATCTGCAGAAAACAGCATGCTGCTCCCCTTGTTCCCTACACAGAAAGGCACAGCTTTACAATCTCCTTTTATTGTTTTGCTGATAAGCAGGCATTGCACATTTCTGACACTATACAAAATGTCCTTTAGAAAACTCAGTCAGTACCCTGGCCTGTTCCAGCTGGAACACTTAAAACCAGAACCTGGCTGGCCGGCTTGGTTTTCACCCCATAACTGCAGCATCTCAGCTGCGGCTGGCCAAGGTACTCCAGCTAGAAAGGGGAAAAGCCTGCTGCAGGGGCAATCGGCTTCAACTCCTGCACCCACCCTCACCCAAACGGGTAGCAGAGCAAACATGGCACCAACTTGCTGGCCCTCGGGGCAAGCTGGCTTGGCATGCACCACCAGGAGGACTTGCTGAGTACATGACTTTGTAGGATCACCTATGGCTTTGTATTTCCACTCTGCAAACACTGAGTGCTTGCCAAAGTTTAGTCCTGTTCTGCTTATTTTATAAGACCCCTGCCGTGACCCACACTGTTACAGACTCCTACTATAAACAGCTATAGAGCGAGCAAATCTTCCTTCTTTGGCAAAACTCCCAAAAGGTACTTCTATGTGACACAGACCTGCCCCAGACCTCCCAGTGTCCACGGAAGGGTCAAGGTGTTACCCCTTCCTGGGGAAACCCACCTCCTGGCCTGGCAATCCCCGCGAACCAAAACGACCCGTAAGAGCCACTGGCAGCTGAGCAGAGATCTGTTTTTGCATTGCTCGAACAAGCAACAGGAATAGCCTGATTCTGGTTAGTCTCAAGATCTGAGCTATCAGAAATCGCGCCGCATGAGAGAACATGGACCTCTGACAACAATAATATTTATGAATCCGTACCAAAAATCGCTGAAGATGTTTTTGTTGGTTTTGTTGTGGGTTGTTTTGGTTTGGGGTTGGTTTTTTTTTTTTTTAAATATAAAAAGCACCTTCAGAGGTCCCTGCGATATGTTTGTGCTTTGCTACTCAAAGGAAACACACATGCCATTTTTGCCAGCTAACAAAATACTTTCTAACTAAGCATTCTGACAAAGCTGAAAATACCGTACACAGATATGAGTCATTTTGGCTTCAAGTGCACATCTTAGAAATAAGAATCTCAGAAAGAAAATCTTTTTAAAGTAAGTGCTGGCATGAAACACGGCCTCTAAGTGACAGGCCTGGAAAGGCTATGCATATTTGTATTCCATACAGAAATGATAGCTATCTTTCAACCCACACAATTTCTTTGTGTTTTTTTCTTTTTTTTTTTTAACACTAAGAAGCTAAAAAAAAAACCCAAACCACCAAAAAACCCCTTATTTCTTTCCCAGCTTTTGGATACTAATAAAGTTAATTACTTCAGTGAGCTTCTATTACTTTTTATATGTAGATAGGTGACCTCTGCTGGTAGATTCTTATCATGACTGCAGTAATTCACATGCACACAGGTAACACGCATTGGTATTCTGCTAAGTGCTGCCCTACATACACAAGACATAATACACAAGAAGATACAATCCCTGCTCTGAAAAATAGACTCCCACGCTAGAAAGGTGTGAAAAAAAGATGTATTGTATAACCCAGCTTTCTCCACCCACAGAGATTTTTCTAGGGCAGTTTTGAGAGACCCTTTGATAAAAAGGTACCAACGGGTCTCAGGATGGGGCCACTGGTGTTATATTCAGCATAATGGTCTAAATGCCTGCTATTGCTCGGAAAGCCCCTAAACTTCATCCTGTCAGAAGCAGGGAGGTTATACCACGGATTAGTCTCCACTTGCATTCCTTTCTTGTACCTCTTCCTCATACCAGCTGCTAACAGCCATTGTGGGAGAAAGGATACCAGTTAAATGGGCCTTTATTCTGACTCAGCATGGCTGTAGACAGTCTGTCTGCTATGATACAGCAGCACAGTATAATTTGATACTTTAAAAAAAAATGGCCATTCACCTGAGAGATCACAATGCAAGCTGCAGTTAACAGCCTTGGTCTTTGTGATATCCAAGGTCACTTCTATTATTACAGCACAGTGCACGGAAATACCACAAATACCAAGAGAGTCTTATCTATTTATCATAGGTGAAATTGGCACGCTTTGCAGCACGAAGGCTCCATGTTGGATCCCAGGCATTTGAGTTCATTTGAGTTTATATTTAGAGGCTTGCTTCTTCAGTTAGGATCTCAGTGGATTTCATGCATGTATGGATTTGCAATGGCCATTTCTCAAGAGTCCAGCTTCCACACCTGTGCCTCAACACAAGGCAGCAATCCCAAACGCCAGGAAAAACCCTTCGCCCTGACCTTGCCAGAGCTTGCGGTGGGAGCCAAAGGCCGGCATGGGTCTTCCCTCTGCCCAGCCACACGGTCCCGGCTCTATAGCCTGATGCCGCTCGCACAGCCGGACCCTAACCCGCGCCTCTGTGGCACGGCGCCCTGCTTTGCCGCCCTCACACCTCGCCCCTGCTGCCAGACCCAACCGCCTGAGATCCCCCGTCAGAGTCCATCCTGTTGCGTCTGCGAAGAGCGGGCGGGGGTCTGTCGCTTCACCCCGATGCCCCCGGGGAGACCCTCCGGCACCTCCCGGCGTCCCGCCGCCGATTCCCTCGGCGGGTGGGGAAGGGCAGGAGGGGCCCCTCGCCGAGTCCTTCCCCCGAAGCGGCGGCGGGAGCGGCGGGCCAAGCCCAGAGCCCCCGCCGGG
>VZTU01001628.1:149069-258394 GCA_013400835.1 Zapornia atra
CCCCCCCCGGCCGCCTGCCGCCGCCCGCCGCTCTGAAGTTCGCAGGCGATTTCCTTTCCAGCCCGGCCTTATCTCGGCCCGCACGTTGCCGCGCGGTGACTAATAGCAGAATAACATTGTCTCGGGATAAAATAGCGCCGGGGCTGTTTACCCGCTCCATGGGGGTTCGCTATAAAAGGGCGCCGGGGACCGCCGCGCCAGCCAGACGCGCCGGGGCGCACCGAGCCGCTGCCTGCATCTGCGCCGCGCCCCGCAGAGAGCGGGACCGGGCTCTCCGCCCCGACGCTGGGAGACACTTTCCCTCGTTTTCCCACTTTTATTAATTTTTTCCCTTTCGCCCTCCTTTTTTTTTTTGTGTGTGTGTGTTTTTCCTTCGCTCTGCGCTGCCCGCTATGGATTACACGCAGATGATCGTCTCGCTGCTTTTCGTGCTCTGCCCGGGGCTGCTGCCGGCAGGTAGGTGACGGCCCCCAGCCGGTCGCCGCCGCCTGGGTTCTGGTCCTAGCGGGGGGCTGCCGGGGCTCCACGCTGGACACCCCGAGGGATGCGGCGGGAGGGGCTGTCTGCGAGGATGCGCGGGGTGCGTGGTTGCCGCGGGTGCTGAGCTCTACCGCTCTCTGCCTCCCGCAGCCCCTGGAGCCGAAGCGGACGCCGCGCCGCCCCCCTCCGCCGCGCACCGGCGCGCCCGGCGCTGCTCCTGCTCCTCGCTGCTGGACGAGGAGTGCGTCTACTTCTGTCACCTCGACATCATCTGGATCAACACCCCCGAGTGAGTGGAGCGGGGAGGGAGCTTCGGGGGTTGCCGAGCTCCTCTGGTTGGGGAAAGGGGAACGGTGGTTAGGGAGCGGGATTTAAAAAGAACCAGCTCCCTGCAGAAATAGGAAGAAGGAACAGTTGTTTGCACGGTCTCCCCTCTGGTTTTTCTTCCCCCCCGCCCGCCCCTGCCCCCTGCTTTGCTGCCGAGTTTAGCAGGGAGGCTGTTCATCGGGAGAAAGCGAGCAGGATCTGACCACCGAGATGGAGCAGATAGCTCCTAATAGCGCAAACACACCTGCGTGCCTACAGTCCTGGCGGCAGTATTTCCTTTGGGTGCTGCTCAGCGAAGGCTGCGGGATACTTTTCGCTATGAATCAGAAGCAGACCAAATGCCAGAAGTATGGTTTTGCCAGCCTGAATTTGCCCGGCCGTTTTTCTTTCCAACAAGTCAGGAGGCTAGAAGGCTTACTTTGGCACGGGCTGGCTCATCGCTGCCTCTTGCTGCTCCCCGCCGTAGATTAACGCATCCCACATGTTAATAGGGTACAGTGTCCGTCTCCCTGCTGTCCTCGCCAAGGAGCAGTGAGCCAGAGCCAGAGCCTCACCTAACGCTGCAAACGCTGCCTTAGGTGATTTGTTCTGCTGCTGGGTTTCCTCGGGAGCAGAAAGGATCTGTTCCTCGTTTTTATTGCTTCTCTCGGTGTTGGCAGTTACCAAAGTTCAAAGAGAGGAGGTTTTATTGCTTTCTATCGAACAGGGAGGCACAGCAGCCTTATGAAATCACAATTAAAAGGTCATTAGCCCTGTCTATAGCCCTGCTAATGAACATTTGCAGGATCGTTAGAAGCATTTGCATGGAAACTACGATCAAGGAGAGATTCCCAATCCCACAACCTTTACTCATGCAGTCAGTCCCATTGATAAGATTGTCCCAAATACCCTGCTGTTTTGAAGCCACAGGATTATTTGAATGACTTTCATGTTGTCTCTTTGATCATAGGAAGACTGTTCCGTATGGTCTCGGAGGCCCATCTCGCTCCAGAAGATCGCTGAAGGACACAGTGCCAGAGGTGCTCCCTGAATCCAGCAGCAGATGCCAATGTGCCCACCAGAACGACAAGAAATGTCTGAACTTCTGCCAGACAGGAAAAGATCTCTGGTGCGTCTATTGTTGCTACTCTTTAAAAGACAGTGCATGTAGAGGGGATGGATTGTGGTAGACTTACTCATTTTGGCACTTGCTGAGTGAATACTCGCCACAGAGCTTTGCCTCCTACCCAAGTGCTCACGCTGCTGTAACACATACTATGGTTTGGCCCAGAAAGATGGCTTGAGAAGTGGTTGATGAGTTGTCTTGCCTTGTGGACTGCAGGCTTGGGTTGTTGTTGGGTTTTTTTTTAACAGCAGCACCTTTTCACTTTTAACAGGGCTCAGTCCACAGTGGAGAAAACCTCGCGCCACCGCAACAAAGCTGGCAACTGCATCGGGCCCAAATGCATGAACCGACAGCTTGCTGACAGCAAGAAAATGAAGCGGTGAGTTCCTTCTCATCCTGTTGTGGTTCCCTGGAGTAGCAATAGAGAGCACAGTTCATCTGCCTTCAGGTCAGCGTGGGCTTAGCTGGTGATTTCAGATTGAGAGTTACAGAGGAATCAGTGAGGGTGTCTCGAGGGCTTTTCATCATGCAGAGGGATTTTAGCTTGTGAAAACAGGGGTGCTGAGCTCTGCCTAGCATCCTCCATCTGCTTAGAGGAAGCAGGCTAAATTGTAGGCCTAAAGACACACCAAACTTCAGAAGTCTGAAAACATAAAATACTGACAGAAGTAAATAGAGCCTGTCATTTTAGTGTGTTCATGCACTGTCTTAACTACTTAAAAATACTGGGTGCCCCAACTAATCTAATATGAACTTGAATCTCTTTTCTTAGATACTTCATTTTACCGGGGGGGGGGAAAAAAGACGATGATTGAATTATCCAGATTTTGACTATATTGTTTCTTCTGGCTGGTGTGGCTAGCTTTTTAGAATGCAGGAGGAGGAATTGTACCTGCCTTATCTCTTACATTGCCTAATAAACCTGTGTAAACAGAGTGCAGGATGTCAGTGATGGAAATTACTGCAAAAAGGTTGAGGAAAGGGAAAATGAAAACTAAATTAATATTTGAGGTTGGGAGTAAATTCCAGGACTGCCCTTGGAGGTACATGCAGAATAAGTTGTGTGGCAGTAGGCAGAAATATCACTCCATGGTGCAGTTCAGAGATGTGTGCATTTGGCTTGGTGCAGCTATGAACCCCACAGAGGTGAAGTCAGCTTCGAAGCTGAGTGCTGGTACAGCTCTTACCAGCTCCAGCGTTCAGTGGTCGGCCATATGCCCATGTAAAAGTGTGGCACACTGAAGTTTGTCCATAGAAAAGATGACTCCTTAGAGCTACTTTGAAAAGCAGAATGGAATTTATGGCAGCCTGATGATTTTGAATGAGACTTAGGCCCTGGAAGTCTTGAATAATTTTTGAAGATGGGGCTTGCTTGCTTATTGAAAAAAAGCAAGGGAAGCAGGGTGAGGCCTACCTAAAAGAAACAAAACAGCCAAAAAGAGTAACACTGAAGACCTCTTGACCAGATAGATGCCATTTAAGGAAGTCTAGGGCATCAATTTTCAATGGGTATTTTAACTTTATTTTAATGTTTGCATTTAAATTCTAAATCCAGTATTTTGAGTGGCTTAAGACAGCCCAATTCTGACAGAGGTGTAGCCATCAGCAGTTACTGAGGATCCCACACCAGAAATCTAGACTGAGGCTTATTTAATCAAAACCTGAGTATCTCTGCCCACTGGAGACGCATCTTCATTCTTCTAACAACCAATGTTATTTTTCTTATTTTTGCAGGCTGGAAGCCATTGGTAACAGTATCAAAGCTTCCTTCAGTATTGCAAAGCTGAAGGCCGAGCTCCAGAAAGGGCGGAAGCTGAAACATAACAGGGCGAACAAAAGGCAAAGCATCTTGGAAAGCCTGAAAGCATCCTAGTGGGAAGATCACCTGAACCTCTCTCCACCACGCTTGCTGACAAAGCATTGCCAAAACTCTCTCGACTTCTAACATTCCACAATGGTGAAAGGGCCTTTTCTGTCCAAGTGTTTGCACAGCAGAGCAAAACACTAAGGAAGGCCCACGTTTGGAGGTATAAAAGCAAAGGATTTCATCATTTTGGAACTCAGATGGATGGGTAGAGGGGGTGAAGGGGAATCTGCAGTAGCATACATGAAAAGCCATCTTTCTGAAGAAACATTTGAACATTGCTTCTGGAATGTTACCCATCAATTGAGCAGCTTTCAGGGTCTGCGTCAAAAGCATCTTGCAAGGAAGACCTCACAGATGTGCTTAGAAAGGACAGAAAGCAAGGTCTGAGTGGACAAACTCCAAAGCAAAAAAATGCTGCCTTTTGATTAAAATGCAAAAACGATAGCCCCAGTGCTACCCTAATCAGGACTTACTGCATATATACATGTCTACCTCGCATACTGTTTGTTGCACTCCTGCTAGAGTATTTTTACACCTTGTTATTGCCTTTACTAATCAGCTGCAACCCTTTGCCTTTTTTCAGAAGTCTAGTTTACTTGTACAACCAGATTTATCTGAATGTGGGTTAGACACTGTGGTTGTTTGCATAGTCTAAGTCCTTTGGTTCTGGATACCAAAGGACTCTTCAACATAAAATAAAAGTTAGAGGACACTACTAGGTTTCCCATAACAAGGATATTTGGCTGACTGAAGTTCTAATAATAGAGGTTATTGTGTCTTACATGCCACCAAAAAACACCCTGAAGTGGGGATGTTACCAGAGGCTGCTGTGAGATTCATTCAGTGCCTTGTTTGGTGGAAATACATCGAGACAAAGGGTTGTTTTGAATTATGTCAAAAGGCTAATATTGGGTGAATGTTTATAGCAGTAAATTTGTTCACATTGTTGAATTTGCTGACAGGTTGGATCTTATGTGCTTTTTTTTTTTTGTGTTTTGTATTTATATTCACACAAGTTCTTCATTATATTTACCATGTTGAATACACATTGAAGTAGGCCATATTGGTCTATGCATGTTTTATATATTTCTGTATGAAATTTGAAAAATGCTTTATGCCTATCAAGGTAAATATCTTCAGAAATAAATATTTTTAATTACTGTACTGGCTTGTTTTTCATATGCCCCACTTCTCTGTAGGCTGTGGCTCCATGATGGTGGCAGTAGATCGCCCCATGTACAAAGCTGACCTGGATGAAGTGTGTGCACATACCTGCCTTTCTGTCAAATTAGCAGGATCGCAACACAGAAAGGTTGTGCCAGATGTGAGACCGCACATAATACTTGTTCCTGCTTCGAGCTTGCTTGTCAAAGCTTTAAGATGAAATTTGAATTGGCCAAACGAATTTATCCTGGAGCAGCACTCTCTCATGCCTGGAGCCTTTTTCATCCAATAGTACAAATTCTACTGTTGGATTTACTGTACCATTAAAATATGGCAAATAAGGAGTTGGATGTTACAGATGAACTAGAGAAGAAAATGCACACACTGGATGCTTTGTGGGCTATGTTGGATTAGGCAGTGTTATGTTATTTATTACCATGCTATCCTAAAAGTCTTAGCCCAGCCCATGCAAGTTAAAGATGGAGACCTCAACAGTCTGGCCCAAGCCCAGGAAAGAGCTAAAGCAATAGTCAAACTTTGCATGTCTCCAAACATTGGCCTAAAGTGGTTAGAGCTGGAAAGATGCTTAAAGCAAATAAATGGATTTAAACATCTCTGATCCTGTGGGGGGGTGGGGGGAAGTACAAGAGCTAGTCCTTGGATAGAAGTGATTTGTTTGGGGTTTTTTTTAAAATACAAACTTCTACAAGGAAATACAACACAAGATATGTGATGCTTGCAAACGCTGGCAGCACATCGCTGTTAAAAATTTCTGAAATTGTTCTGGATTCCTTGTCAGTATTCATTCGTTTGAGGCACTTTTCACCCCAAAAACACCGTAAGGCTGAATAAAGCCCATATCATGTTTTCTTCAGGCTGTTTTGCTATGTTTTGGGGTAGCAATTCAGCAAAGAGATGGCAGTACTGGTCCAACACTGAGAGCCTGGCCTAGGCAGTGGGAAGGAACTGGGAGCCCCTGCACTTCCGCAGGGTGGGATGCAGCCCCCAGAGCCGCCCTTTGATCTCTGCGTCGTCGGGATCAGGTCATGCGTGGATATGTGACCTCTATCAGGTGTGAAGGGACCTCACTAGTGCTTCCTGGTTTTGCCATGTTTTACCCCACCAGTAGTTGCTTTTGGTGGGGAAAATAAATGAGTGAGTAGTGTAGGTGCTGCCTCTCACCCAGCCGACATGGCAGGCGAGTGGGAGGCACTGCCAGGGAAGAGGCTGTGCATTGGTGCACCAGTCATTCCTGTTCTCTTTCCTAGGAGAAAGCGGGAGGAGAGGAGTGATTCTGGGAGTGGAGGAGTGCTGCAGCAGTGCCTGTGCTGTTACAAAGGCTGACTATCTGGACTTTCTAGGTGGCTAGGCTAAATGGTGCCATGGGTAGGCTTTAGTAGCCCAAATTTCTGGCCAGCTGCTCAAGAAATTCTTGAGAGATCATGCTAAAAATAAAACTCTTCCTTCTAGGGTTTTCTGTGCTCATGCCTGACCTCCAAAGCTGGCTTTCATCTTCCTTTCCTTTCAATTCCCTAAACTGACCCCGCTGCTTGTGCTTGCTGCAGCTTTGTGCTGTGATGGGCACCCGCTGGCCTTTTGGGGAAGGCACAATCCCAGAGCTGTGTGACCTAAATTAAGAGACCCATGCAACAACAAGCCCAAGCGCAATGCAAAGAGCATGAGGAGGGTCAGATGCCCCAATGCCAGGCACTTACAGGCTTTGGGCAGCATGGCTGAAGCCGTTTCGTGCTGCCCAGCCCACTCCAAGGGCCTATTCACGTGCAGCAGGGCACAAGGGGATGCGCCCCTGCCCCGACCCCGTGCTATTTACCTTCTGGCATAGGAGCATAAACTGCAGCTTACCCTGGTTTGCATTAATGAGCTGGACCGAAAACCAGAATTTAACAGTCTGTTTGTCTCACTGAATAAGCAAAAGGGAACACGAAGCATTTTATCTTAAGGCTGGCTCACGTACAAGTACCAGGGTCTGTCCCAGAGGTTTGCTCCATAGCACAAGGAGATTCAATAACTCAGGCCAGAGCCCCCGGTGAAAAAAGTGAGGCATGGTATGTGCTGGGATTTATGGCACTGAACACAGAACAGGGTAAAAGTACATTCTTACTTATAATAAACGACCTGAGCGAAAAAATATTCTACCTGAAGCCAATGGAAACATTGTGCTGACTGCAGAGGCAAGGCTGCAGAGTCAGGGCTCTCATTCTTCTAACTAGAACTAATCTAACTTCTTCTCTTATAAAGTAAACCTTTCATGGCCATGATCTATCTCCTTTTTAAGCGAGAGGTTCTTCCAATCCCAGATGAAATTTGAGAAGGACTATAGAGAAGAGGGATGCAACTTTCCAGCGGGGCCATGCGCTAATGGTCCCAAAACACACCTGATGTGTTGCTGAAATTCCAGCACGGATGAAGAGCAAAGAAAGGACCCATTCCCGAGTTGTTACCAAATTGTATCTCCCTTCTTTGATTTTTTTTTTTCTGGGATTGACGTGGCCAATTTCTGAAATTGCAGAAAGTTTCATTGGAAAAGAAAACTTTCTTTCCCAAATTAATCTTGCTGCATTTAATTTTTATTCAATGCCATGTGTAATTCTTTCTTGCTCAGCTGGTTTATTTTTATTTTCTGTGAGTAAAGGCTGTTTTGACTATATATCAAAACAAGGTATACAATAAAACAAAGCTTTGACATGTGAGTCAGGCTTCAAGTCAGGAAAATACTACAATGCAACTGAAATTCCTTCCATCTTATCTGCATAATTCTGACCTAATTTTTCCAGAAATGGCAACTCTAATCTGTACCATGTTATCATGAACTGCCCCAAAATAATTCATGCAGGATGTCCTAATGTTGCCTATAGAAGTTACCAAATGCCAGCCTCTTTGTTCATGTTTCCTTACATTAGGATAAATTTAGCCACCACAACACACTTCTATATTTACAAACACAGAATGAGCTGGATAGACCACTGTATGAATGGTATCTGATGTTTACTTTCTTCACACTCGACTGTTTGCCTCTGTGTATATAAAACCGTATCAATTTTGACTTCGTCTGCATCACGGTGCTATTATTAGGTTTCTTGGGTAGAAATCCAGCTTCTATTCGCGGCCGATATCTTTATTTAATTTACTGTTCTTCCTTCGTGACCTAGGAAACAAAAGGACAGAGTTTTTGATTAATTAGAGGAGAATGCTTGGAAGCTGTGATGGTGAGTGGAAGTATGCGAAGAGACAGAGCGCCACAGATAAAGTACAAAGATAGTGGCAGGATCATTTTTCCTGAGGTAAACATCGTGCAAATGACATTTCAGAGACTTAGCCAGAATGGGTGTTCGTGTCTTTCTTTATTTCATATCTCTGATCAAATCTGAGCGAGGTGAAAAATGATAGGGAAGCCTGTTTTGCTATTTCTCAATATGGTTAAACAATCAGCTGGTATGTCTTCGCGGTTTGCCTGGGACAAGTTCCTCTGCTCCGATCAGGTCAAGGAGACCTGAATTCTGCCTCAAGTCCACTGGGTCAGTCGGTCAGCCAACAGTTCGCTCAGCTTTAGATGCAGCGTTTATGCCCGTGAAAGTGAGAGCAGAATTTGACCCAGAAAGGCTTCGTTCTTTCTGATATCGCCTCCATGGGGCAAATGGATGCTGTTTTGCTGATGTTAGCACAGGGATCCAGTGGGTCTTGCTGCTCTGGATCGGGATTTGGGGGTTTTTGTTGTGGTTTTGTATTTTGTTTTTCCCTCCCTGCAAGCATTTTCTAGTAACAAATTAGATAAATATCACTTTGGTAAGCAATGGGGGACAGTTTGCCTCTGGCTCAAGAAAGCTGTGTTCAGAAATGGATGAGCCCCATGGAGTTTGCGGTTTCTTTGACCTCTCCAACTATTTTGGGGGCTGCAGAAATTATTTGAGTTCACCAACTGTAATTCAAGCCCACACTATTGTTGTTTTCCCCCCCAAGGAAATGAAAAAAAACCAAACAACCAACCCAATCCTAGACCTAACTTCTTTCTAGCTAAAGGAAAAAAATGTATGTTATGTGCCAGTCACTAGAAACAAATCCAACCTCTAGTCTGGCAAGAAGAAAGCAGCACTGTATTTTGGTCATATATATTGAATTTTCATTTTCCTCTGCTTTCTCCATCTCTCTTCACAGAAGCAATTCAGCCAAGCACTTGGTGAAGCATCTGTCAAGAAAAATTAGCCAGTGCCCTAAGGACTTCTTGCTCAAAGGTAGCCACGTGCACTGAATGTTTTGATGGACCAAATCTTCTCCTCTTGTAATCTTTCTCATCTTCATCTCAGTCCTGTTGTTCCAAGAGATCAGTTTTTATTTTGCTTCTTATTTTCACCTTCTCTTACTTTTAACACGAGTATACAGCAGTGATATTCAAACTAGACAGCAAACTAAAGTGGACACAAAAATTGGGCAAATGGTGCCTGTCGTATTCTCAACACAAAAGTGCAGGCCTTTAAGCTGTGTATTTGCCTGTTAGCTAAGACCTCTTACAAGTGATTTCACCAACTGTAAGTCAAAGCCCTGTGAAGAGTTAAACTCTGTGGACATCAGCTGCTCATGAAAATGTGGTCAGGTGAAAGGCACAGGCTGCTGGGGAGCTTCTTGAAGGATCCAAGGTACTGAATGCTTTGCAGGACCAAACTCCCTCCTCGAGGAAGTAAGGACTTCTGTATGTTCTCACACCCTGAAGCTGCTCACCCACCTCAGTGAGCATCCCTCAGTAGCATTATCTACCCCCCACTCCCCACCCNGATGCCTTGAAAGTGCCCTCTGGGTTCTTTCCTCATGACTATACATCTCATCTGACCTCAGGGGAGACATCCCTTTCCTCACACATAGGCTGCCCAGCACATCCTTCAGGCAGCTGACTTCATCATGTGGTGAGGCAAGCAGGGATCAAAGAACCCATGCTGCTGAAAAGAGCTGCTGAAAAGAGCGATCGACCAGCGATTGATTGTTGCTGGGCTGCATAGAGCCTACCGTGTGTGACACTGCTGCCTGCATGCTCTTCAGGTGCACAGGGCAGAGAGATGCTGCAAGTCACAAGCTGCACCAGCAGTTCTGCTCAGGCCCTTGGAAACAGATACCTCCCTTCCCACACAGCCATGGTTTGTCTGGGGGGATGCCATGCAGGATGCCTTGTGACGTCAGCTGCTCTTTCAATTCATATCACCTCAAAATAACCCCACAGGTTTTATCAGTATCTTACAGCAGATTTTTTCTGAGAAAGCATCTCAGCTGGGAGGGCTGTCCACTCATCATGGGTTTCCTCTATGGATGGACTTAACTGGTGTCATCAGGCGGGTTTAGAGGAACGCCACTGATGTCACCAGCCCAGAGGTTTTTCAGTGTATCAGTCATGCATTGATAGCATACCACTGTGTAATTCACAGATACCTCTGCAGAGTTCCACGTTTTTTCCATGTATTGATAAGACAATTCTTTTCATATTTTTTTCCAGAAATTTTATTCCCTTATCCTTCTAAAATCTCACAGCTCTTCCTGCTGTGTTTCCCTCCTGGGTCCTTGCTAACCATTATGTCATTCTCAGTTACACATCCAGCTGGATGCTTTGTAGCAGCGTGCTTTCCAGTGGCTTCCAAAAAAACGTGTATTAAGGCACCTGAGCCTGCTTCATCACAAGCACAAGGCTGTCTTTCACCTGGCTGAAGAGTTAAGTGCCTGTGGGTGCCATCCTTTGTCTCCAATCGGCAATGGATTATGGATTGCTGGTTCCGGTGTTGACCCTTTCAGCAAGTCAGAAAGTTGGCTGGGTATTACTATATAATAAAAAAAGTATTCTTTGAGCTAACCACTTTCTGCTGAGTAATTATTTCTCTCCTCAGACATTTTTATAAATGTCTATACATGCACAGGGGTCAACTTTCTAAGTGAACTACAACCCTTCCTTACCTACCCCTTTATTTTTCTTCTCTCAAGCATTTGGGTACTGTTCCCGTGACCAAACAGCTATTGTGAGCTGCTTCTGCATGAAGCTGGGGTCCTAGCTGTTTTTTCAGCCTGAACATCTGAAGAGCCACGAAACATGATTAAGAGATACAAGTTCATATGTGCTTTACAACATGCATGCGTCTGCACTTCCACTGGAAAATATGTGGTGGTCCACATTGCAAAGTACTTACACCTGTGTTTTACACATGGAAAGTAGGCTTGAAAATAAGTTGCAAACCAAAATTGTCAGCATAAGGAAGTGCAGGATTGAGTCTGGCCACAGAGCAAATAAGAGAGATGCTGCTCTGATAGAAAATCATGTGATTGTCTAACTCCATCGTCAGGTACTGCAAAGTGTGTGTGCAACAGCGTATGTTGGGGAAATCCTGAGGCATTTATCAACTCTGCAAGTATACTTGTGAGCCTGGAAGTGTGAGCTCATGTCATGTTACATCATGAAGGTGTTACAGCATTACACAACACACTTTGGGTCCGCTTCCCACTGTCAGAAAATTCCAGACTCACGCGGCACTCTGCCTCAATGCCTGTCATTTTAATTCCCATTTAATCTAGCTCAGGACAGCCAAACTCTGGAGGTGCCCTTGCAGAGGATGCTTTGCAAAGGGCGCTGCTGCTGTTCAAGCACCCTGCCCAGGCACTGTTATGTAGAACGGTTGCTTTTGCCCAGGGTTCCAGTCTGCTGAAATAAGCTGGTGTGTTGTTCACACAGATTTATTTAGGTTTTTTTTTTACTATGAGGTCTACAAGGATATTTGCCCTCAGATTTCCCTCTCTGAACGTCACAGTTGGAGAGCTCTGAGTGGTTTACAGGCCAATTAAAAACAGACCACAGGTTTTGGTTGATTTTTTGGGGTTTTTTTGGGAGGGTGGCCAGGAATTGTTAGGGGTATTTTTTCCTTTTTTCCTTCTTTTTGCTGCATTCCAGTTCGTTTGGCTGCTCGGTGGGGATTTGACAGGGACATTGTTAAGGAGACAAAGGACCTCTGGCTTGGGTGACATTAGCATGCTAAAGAGATGCCTCCTTTTCACCTGACAGCCTAACTAAATTGGATCAGGTTATCCGAAAGACTGACAAAACATGGGAAGACATGAAATATTTAGCAAATGACAGACCTGCACATCCTACCTGGCTCTGGCCACCCTAACAACTTTGCAAGGGAGCTGATGCAGAACTACCCTTCTCTCTCCACCTGACAAGCTCAAACGGCTGATAAATTACCAGAACTAATTGTTGCCCTGACAGGCCTTTGATCCCTGGAAGAGTCAATTTATAAATGATGAGCTCCTTTTACATGCCACCGCTGATGGAGCTGTTGGAATAGTTATAAAATCAATAATCCCTGCGGTCGGGGGATCCTTTAGTTTTCTCCCATTTATTCAGGAGACAGTTCAAAGTGCCTGCAAATGCTCATTTCCGCCTATCCCCAGCACCCTGCCCAGAAAAGCTCAGGCATTGCTGCAGGAGTGAGGCTTGGTGAGGTGAGAGAGCGAGCATCTGCAAAGCAGCCCAGTCCAGATGAACATTGAGTAGGAAGAAGGACGGTCTCAAGATCTTGGATACTCTCAGCCACTTTGGATGCTCCCTCCAGGAAAAGAAAATTGTCAAAAACAAGGGGAGAAAGGCAAAGTGAGAAAATTTTGGGTGATAAGCAGTATCATAGGCATGGCAGCACCTTCAGGGTGGCAGTGGAAAAGAAAACCCATTTAAGGTTTCCTGCGTCCAGCCTTTACTGGGAGCCCAGCCTGTCTGTTTCCAGGGACATACTGTCTCTCCCAGAGGCACAGCCCCTGTCAGTTTGTTGACACAAGTCTCTTCCACCTATCGTCATCCGGTTACGGCGCAGCAGAGCACCAAGAGCTGGGGTAAAACTTCTGTTGGGGTCTCACCTGCATACGGCTTCAAGTGGCCAGAGTCCACCCTACCCACC
Organism: Zapornia atra; assembly: GCA_013400835.1. Classification (NCBI taxonomy): domain Eukaryota; kingdom Metazoa; phylum Chordata; class Aves; order Gruiformes; family Rallidae; genus Zapornia; species Zapornia atra. The sequence continues at coordinate 161,950 of VZTU01001628.1, forward strand.
AATTATTGTACTTTCTGGTTTTGTGGAATGCAAACCTAGCATCACCAATATGAAGGAACAAGCCAATGTTTAGTCAGAGTCAATATGAGTGGGATCTCATGTGCAGTATTTGGTCCTAGACCTGTATTGCAAGAGCATATCGTGGCCACCACATGATGGAGAACCCAATGAAACCCTGTCCTTGTGCTGTTTGAGCAGGTTACTAGTGCTTTACAACAGACCCCTTTAGAGAGTGGTCAGGATACTCCAGAGGTCGTGTTTCTCTTACACAGCCATTTGTCAGCTTCCTTTTTTGTGTTGTGGAGAAAGATCCTTAAATTAAGAGGAGGTCTAGGAGAGCTGTTTCCTCAGCTCCCGCAAGTCAGGAAGGCATCAATGATGAAAGTTTGTGGGACCTCTAACAAGAAGTAGCACCAGAGCAGAAACCCGACCAAGAGGCTCCTCAGAGGTCTGCAGGTGTGAGACACACTGGCATCACCAGCAGTGGCCATTCAGAGAGGCCTGGAAGGAAAAAATGAATTTTGGTTGGGTCCTACACAGCAACACCTGTAATTTTTAAACTGGAGACAGAAAGGATGATGCTCATTGCTTAGTAGCTGGGGCTGCAAGTGCTTATCTTCCAGCAGCCCAGCTCACAGGGAGTGTCAACACTACTACCAGGGTCATGTAGAACCACATTTTCCTTGGGCCATCAGAAGCAAAGGACAACTTAGAAGAACCAGTACAATAATTACACTTTGATTTGAAGGAAGGTCCTCAGCCCGCTCTTGCTCATTTTCTAGTTGTGATAACAAAAAAGGAGCGCTCCAGCAGGGCAGGGCTTACTCCTGGGAACAAAGCTTGCAGGCTTGGGCCTGGTGTCATTACCACTCACCAATTTTTGAAAACACAAAAGTCTAGAAGCCACAAGCCTGCCTCATATCTGGAAACCTTATTTGCACACGGTTGTGTCTTTGAGTACAATCACTTTTCCTGTGCCTGATTATTCTGATGAGAGTGCTCGTTAGTAAAATGGAACCCCACAACCCAAGTGCATGCATGAGTCTGGAACAATAGGAGGTGCTGACTGACGCTTCACTTTCCCTCTCCCCTGAAAGCTTGCACACAAATGCAATGTCTTGTAATGCAGTTCCATGTGGTTACCCAAAGCCTGGCCACCAAGTCTTGTCCTCACCACAGGCAGAAGAGATGCTCCCTAAGAGAGAAATTCTCCTCTAATGTCCTTGACTGAGGAACACTTGGGATGAATCAGAGCCTCTGTTACAGAAAGAAGTAACTGAGATGTTATTAACTGTAGCTAGCTGTTACTGAGTGAAGAAAATGGTATGTTCATATGGCATACACAGTGAGATCCTGCTCTTGTCCAACCTGGTTCTTCACTGTCTTACTAACCCTGATCCTCTAACTCAGAAGTTCTCCAGATCATCATGGGTAGGTTGCTGGTGATCCATAAAGAAATCTTTCTTCAGGCCACAAGAAGGCCTTAGGGCTGGAAAATAAGCAGAAAAAAGTTCCTTAATTCATGTTGAATGGAAGTAGATGCAATGTGCACTCTTCCACTGTGGGAAGAGTGGAGGGAGAACTGAAACTTGTGGTAAAGTGACAAGGTATTTGGGGATGACTTTGCACCACCATCTTATGCCATAAACTGACAGGAAGATTGTGTAAGTTGACAGTCCCAGAGGGAAAGAGGAGGACAGCCTTAGTCACTGTGGACTGTAGGGCACAACATCTTGAAGAGGCAACAAGACAGAGATAGGAACAATGCAAGAGTGAAATAAGACTCCTAATGTAAGTTATTTTCTGACCCTATGGGTCCCATGAAACTCCCAATGAGGAACCACCTTTCAAAACAGGAAGGGCAACAAGAATACATTGAGATGAATAGAGCAGGGTGATCAGCTCAAAGTCTGCAGCCTGCTATTAATTTAATGGCAATCCAATACTGAGCAATTTATTCTCAGGATGCTATTCACCCTGAAGGACCAGTATGCTTCCCAACTAAGTAAAGAGTTTACAAGTTGACACATTTTCAGATTAGTGAGCATTCACTAAGCAAGCGATGAGGGTAAGCAAAGAAGAGCTATAGCTGGCCTAATATTAGAAGAAGTGATTGAGTGCAAAGAGCCTAGGGGATCTTCTTTAAGGAAATAAGATTTCTCCCAAGACGTAATGCCATGCATATATGATAAAAGAGGTGGGTATGGACCAGGAGGAAAGGTTGATATGGAAAGGACAGAAATAGGCCAGAAATAGTGGGGTAAATGTACATGAAGGATCTATTGGCAATGTGGAGAGACAGTGGTAGGACAGGCTGCAGGAACTCGTCTCATTCCACATTGCCTAGTTTAATCCTACATAATTCATGTAGATGACTGATGCACCTGAACTGAATTTTCCTCTGTAGGCATCTGGCTTTCTCCCCTAACCTTGTGAAGGCGCCTATGGAGGGATGGCAGTCACAGTGATGCAGTTAGAACCATATCCACCTTATCTTCATGAAGTAGCATTAGAGGCATGCAACTGCATTAAATAGATGGAAACGTTTGGGGGTCCACTGTATTCAGTACCTAATTTTCTTACAGGAAATACGAATCTCCCACAGAAGAATAACAGGGAAGCTACTTATCAATTGTTTTCCCATAGATAAATAATAGTTTTGCAATATGTTTCAAAAGGTGAGCAAGAACAAGATGCACTGTATAACAGCTATGCAATAAACTGATGGTGTGGTGAAGAAAATAGCATAAAAGAAGCTCCTGGCAGGAGAAATTAATCTTCTTAAGATAGGCTTCTAGGACAGGCTTAATTACCATGAATAAAGTCTAGGACATCCTGAGGTGGCAACAAGACAGAGGGAACAAAGAAGCAAAAGAGAAGCTAAAATGAAGAGAATTTGATTGCCATGAAATGCTGGATGAGGCAAGTTCCTGCAGCCTGTCCTACCAAATTCACATAGCTGGGCTGACTCAAGAGGAAGAGATGACTAGTTTTGATTATCATACTGTGGAGTGGGGGGAAGAAAATTTCTTCATGCTCTTTTCTGACTTGGTCAGCTATTTGGAGAGCCTGTCACACCCCGGAGATGTTATTTATATAATATACTTCCAGGACAACCTTTCATTGAGAAATCTTCTGCGCTGAAAAAAAGGGAAGGGTAAAACAATCAAAGAATGCAGTTCAAAAAATAAACAGCGGAGAGTAGTAATTTCAGTGTGATTTTAGTGTGGTTAGAAAGACTGTAGAAACAGCACTGAAGATGTTTTGCATCTGAGTACATCCTAGGAGCTAACTGAAGTTCAGTTGTCATGGTACTCATTCTCAGTTTGAAGAAACCTTGTGAATGCATGCCATGTGTGACTACACATGCCAGATCATTTAGACAGCACTGGCACTCCTTGATAGTTTAAGCTGAGGTGAGTTTGGCTGGTGAGAAAGTCAGAGTCAGAATGGGTCAGCTAAAGTTTCCAGAGTGGTATCAAACATGAGCACTGAGCAAGTCCTGAAATATCTAGTGACATCAGTGAACACTTACGCTAGCTTTGAGCCAGGTGAGTACTTGGTGAAACATGATGAAGTGACTTTCTGTGCTTGAAGATAGAGAACAATGTTTTGAGATGGGATACCTTGTTTGAATTGATTTCTCATTAATGTTTGACAGCAGAGGGTACTTCCAACTGCTGCAAAAAACCCTGTTGCAATGGCAAAAAAAGTGTTCTCAGATCTTTAATATCACAGCCAATCACATATAAGATGTGTGTCTACCATTATTTTTTATTATCTTTGCTGGATGACAGAATCAAGATACAGATAACTTCTACACTGATCTTGACCTTTAACTGTAGATGAAAACAAGGGAGAGGATGATATCTCTTGTGCTCTTATGAACAAGTGTATACAAACTTTTGTTGACTTGTCTCCTAATCCAGGAACCTATATACAGCTGCAAAGATGGAGCAAGCTTCAGTTATCTACAGTTTGTTCAATGAGCAGTTTATCTGGTGGAGATGCTGCCCTCAAGTTCACAGGGACCCATGTTTGTGTTTCCCAGCATTGCAATGACACAAAGAGCTCTGCTGATGCACAGGGAACTGTGTTACTCATTGTTGGTGCCCGTTGTTGAAAAGGTTGAGGCAATGACCAGAGACTTGAATGAAGAATAACAGTAAGGATGGCACCTGCTACAAGTGAGTTTTCTGGTCAGGCATCACCCCCTACCACCTCCCGTGTTAGCAGCAGCACTAACACTGAAAGCCACAGAAGGTTGTTATATATAAAACATGGTCAGTATTCGTGTCCAGCCAACAGGGTTTCCAAAATGTTTACAACTATGGGAAAGGGCAGAAGAGAAACGTAGGCAGGGAAGGCTTGGGAGTTACACACCAAGATACCAGAGATGTTATGAGAAGTCCAAGAGATTTGCCAGAGATATATGCTGGCTGTATAATTGGACTGAAGCATCACATTACTCAGACAATCTATCAGTCTGGAAATCTTGCAGGAAGCAGATTCTGGTCCTAACCCCCTGGCAGACAATAAAAGATTACTTGAAATCTGGAGGTGCAAAGCCTGAAGTGTCGTAAGCAAGCCGTGTGCTTGCTACACTTTGAATCACGTTGACTCCAGTGAGTCTTCAGCCTGTGCCAGAAAGTATCGGAGGTGACTTTTCATAGGTGGTTCAAGAATGCATAGAACTGGGGTGCAAAGTCACGGGCACAGCTCACTGTTCACAGCTCCTGGTGAAGCGCACAACTGCTAATTGTTGTTGCTGTCTTCCAACTGATGATACTTGCCCCATACCCTTCCGTACTTGTCCGAGTCAGGCCACTGTTTCTTCTGTGCTGAAACTTCTCTGTTTCTGAGTTTATCCATTTATATTTTATGAACATAACTTTGCTAACACATTTGTAACAGCGTGCTGTTCAGTTCCAGGTATTAACTAGTGGCAGTCAGTTAAACTGAAAGGAAGACTTGAGTCTTCAGCCTTGGCCTTTAAATGCTTACAGTGGCACCTTAGATATATATATATATAGATACATAGATATATAGATATATAGATACATAGATGTATAGATATAGATATAGATATATAAACATTTTTTTCCCCTGGTAATACTTCATTTTAAAAGTTCTGGTTCAGACAAATTTGTTTGGGAAATTTGCTTTCAAGTGCCTTCTTCCCCCAGGGTTTCACTGGGTTGCGTAACAAAAGATACATTTCATTATGTAGTTTTGCACACAGACATCGATGAAAACGGATGTGCAAAGCTGAGTGCAACTCAAACACTTCTGTGTTGCATCTCCAGCACACGACACTGTTATGGGAAAGAGAGAACTAGTGAGGAAGCAACACTATCATAGAAGAAAGATTTCGGTACCACAGCCCTTAATTTAGAACAAAGTACTGCTGACATAAGACGTAAAAATATTTTCCATTGTGAATCAGGTGCCTTAGCCAAGTCTGGAAAGATCTGAATTCTTTTTCTCTTCATATTTGAAAATGAAAAAATGTACTGCTATCAAGACTTGACATAAAAATAGATGTATTTCATTCAACGTGTCAGCACTTGCTGCTTCTACAGCTCTGCAATATTCTGAATGTGTCTTTTCCTAAGTTGTTAACTAAGTTTCCAATGCAAATGAGTTACAACTCAAGAACCCGATAGTCAAGGTTGCTAAAATTTTGCAATATTCTGGTACATGAATGCACCATTTGTTCTTCCTAATAAATAGCTATTTTTAAATTCCAGTTTATATGGTTTCTCTTTGATGAATAGCCTAGGAAACAGCCTAGTAAACTCTGACACAGAAGACAGAAATAACTTCAAAAGAGTTTTGATGAATATTTCCCTCCAAATACAAGAGTATTCCGTCACACTGAGTTATTCATAATATATGTTGTTTAGCAGATACTCGCATATTTACTAGGTACAGAATTTATTTTCAGGGGTTTGTTTAATGATGCTGGTGCATGATTTTCAAACAAAATACTTTTTATTAGGTACAGGATTCTTTGGGAAATAAAAAAGACACCACAAAGTTTGGTTTCCAAAACATTTCTGTATAATTTGACGAAATGGAAGAAACAGGAACTTTGATTACATCATTTGTTTCCTCTATATTCTGTTGCTATTTTACTGCTTTTTCAGTAATGAAATGGTGGAACGTGGGGAGAGGGAAAGAGAAGTAAGAATCCAAGGGAAGGGAAAAAAGTTTTAAGTCCTGGTTTGCTGTTAAAAATAGGTCAGTCTGTTACAATGATCAGCTCCCTTGCTGCAATTACTGGTGTAGCAACAGTGAGCTTTTAGAGAACTGATAGCAAAAAGTCACTTTATTGCTACTGTGCCTCAAGGACTTTACTCCTATTTTAGGTCATTCTGATAATTTTGCTTTGGTAGACCAGAGAGACCTGGGAAGTTTGATCTGGAATAGCTATGCAAACCTCAGCTTTCTGGACATTTCAGTTTTCTGAAAAAGAGAGACAAACTAAGGGTTCAGTCTTGCTTCCCCCTTTTCCTCAGCTGACTGCATCCCTCCCTGGCACTTCTTGGGAGGGTACCATGTCTCCCCTGCTGAAGTCTTCATTCTGTGCCTTGCCTGTCTTTTTGGGATAGAGACAGTGAAGGCATGAAAGCTGGATTCCACCTTGAGAAATGCTCTTGCCCGTGGGCCCTCTGAGATGTCCACAACAGGTGGCTGACCACACCAGCAATGGGATCTGCTGAGGTCTCTCTTCAGGGACATCGGAGGACTGGGAGGTGTGTGGAGGAATAAATCAACAGAGCTCAGAGAACTGGAGAAGTGAGGCAGGGACGCAACATTCCCATCTGCACACTGAGTTGCAATACCGATGGGAACCGGAGATGAGACACTTAGGAAAATTAGAGCACGGAGCACCGATCACTCTTTCTCCAGCTTGCCTGGAATATGTCATTTCCTACTCAGGCTGCCATTTCACAGCTGTGACTTTTTCATCATGTTCTTTTCAAAAGAAAACAGGGCTGGCCCCTACAGGAGACTCACCACAGGCCAGCCCCAAGTGCCCCCCTCTAGCTGGTCTCCCTCTCTTCCAGCTGTCCGTCTCTTGATTTTAATGAACTGAAGCCATAACAAAGTCCGGACAACACAAGGCCAATTCAGTACTGGATTTCTTTCAACAGTGCTCATTCCTCTGGTCTTTACAGGGGCATTGAACCAGAACACACCTCAAATGGGTAGAGGGTAAAACAACCCAAACAAACAAGTAGGGGAAACAAACTGGAAGGTTAAAGAAAAGATAACCTGTGCCTGTTCTTGGGAAAGTAGTGTTTTCTTCTAGCTCAATTCACCCCATGGCCAGGCAGGTCAGGACTGCTGGTACTGGGTAGCTCATCTATGAAAACAAATATTCCCCCATTGGATAAAGTGCCACACTGTTGATATTCAATGCCTTTTCAGGTTTTAAGGCTCTCCAGACCAAGTAAAAATCAGCCGGGCTAATTAGCGTGTGCAAGTCTTTTGTCCTGATTGTGTTTTGCGTACCGATGTATATGTAAGAAAGCAGGACCTCCAGGAGGGTGCAAAAGCATGCAAGAGAGAGGGAGGAGGAGGAGATGAGTGAATGCACAACAGACAAATGAGTGTGTGTGAGAGACAAAGAGAGACCAGGGAGCCTTTTCTTATCGTCGAAGATTTCTTCTTTTTAAAGAATGACCACAATGACATGTGATAAAGAAATACAAAAACCAGGGCACTTCATTTCTATGACTCATTCCACTAAGCTGCACAAATCATGTTGCCTGTGCATGAGTTAGTCTGGAAATGATGAAGAGAGATAAAAGATAAGAGCACAGATGAGCAGCTTCTGCAAAATTATATGCAGGGCCTATGCAGGGCCATAGATTTCCTTCCTGTTTGGAAGTCAAGCACACCAAGAGACAGTGCATGTGCAGCAGAAGCTGCTGTCGTACCTGGAGAAAAAGTGCCACCAAACACAGGATGCATTGAGATTTAGCATCAGCAATGCACTGTCTGCCTGTGCAGCTCCTGACTCCCCCACCCCCCTGAAATCCAAAGCTGAGCAAAAGCAGGGAGCTAAACCTGGCATGAATCACAGCTGGCAGCTGATTGCTGGCCCTGCTGCGTGGTGTTTGAAATCTGGCCACCCTTTGGCACTCCTTTGGCAGGTTGATAGCTTTGGTCTGTCCATAATTTTTGAACAAAAAGTGACTCAGTGTTAAGAGATGCCTCTATAATTGGTAAGAAATAGAGTGCAAGTTATTGTCCTTGCCTGAGGTCATCAGCCCAGTCTATGTAATCTGACGAAGAGCTTTTGGGTTAATTGTTTAATTATTTCTCAGTTTGGATTGGACCTGACGTAATATCATGTAAGGAAATTATTTCTAAAGTCACTGTTGAGTTTCCAGTGTACTTTTTTTTACCAAAAGAGGACTCCTCTGGATGTGCAGATACAGATTATTGTACATAGATCAGCAGTTGTTTGGAAAACACCACAACCCTTCATGGGTGATAAAATCTACAAGATCACCTACAGACTTTTTAGTCACTAAATCTAGAGAGCTTGAGAGCCAGTCTATAAACAAAACGAGAGAAAAAAATCAGTTTATTATAGTGCAAGTCTACAACTGAATGAGGACTCTAGGTTCACAGGCAGGAGGATTCACTCACACTTACTGTGCTTCTGAAAGGCGTGCACTAACCAAGAAAAAAAAACCCAACCACCTCTAAAAATATGAAGGAAGCTCTTATTCAAGAATCAAATATACTAATTTGATGCACCTGAAATTAATACAAAAAAAAGCCATACTCCATGTGGAGAACTGTTGAGGCAAAACAGCATCCATATAGTTACTCAGCAAAGCAAATGGAGATGTCTGTTAAAATGGTTTTGTTTCTAGCAGTGAGTGTTTCTACATCACTGAAAACCTTATGAAGGTGCCTATACTGGAACTGTGACCACCATGACATTCCAGTTTTACACGTTGGGTGCTGACGTATGCCTGTTCGAGCAGGGTAAAAAATAAAGGTTTTCATATCCAGCCCCAGCTTTCGACACAGCTGGCTCAGACGTATGATACCCAAAATTGTAAGGGCCATAGCAGGGGAGACTCAGACCTGTTTCTTTTCACTCTTTCCCCAGAATGTGTTTGATGGGCATGTCCCAGATGAGTTTGGACTGGAACACCAAGGCTGGCCAAAGGCCCAGCTCTTTTTTTGCCTCTTACTCTCTGAAGTGATGTTGACGAATTTACTTGGCCACGCCGATCAGTGGAGCTGCGAGGCTGCTTACCGTAAGGACAGACAAACATAGATAGGAGATCTGCCTGGAAGACAACTTCCTCCTGTCAGAAGCCTCAAACCTGAAAATCTTCTTGCTACGGGAAATGAGGAGGAGTAGCTTTTGGGTTTATTTCCATTCCTATGCAACAGTGACCCGATTCTCCACAACAAAATAATTATACTTTGTTGAAATGCTGCCCTTAAGTGGAAGCCAACGCTGTCAAGAAGATGTGCAGGCCATGTGCCTAACCACAAACACATGCATAAACACATTTGTGTCTATCTAAACATACCTAAATACAAGCTTAAATATATATATATATATGTATTTTGTGTGTGTGTGAAGGCTGCATTGGATCTGACCATCAATTAAGTGAAGGAAGACGTTCTGTGTCTCAGCAGGTTACTTGCAGCTATTTGTTAGACTACACCTGGACTGCGATTCAGACACTTTCCCAGCTGTAGCATGAACTTGGGGTCTGCTGTTTCCCAAGGATTCAAACTGTCTCACTGGCTTGTGTACACTAACGGTGGGGATTCACACTGTCTCACTGGCTTGTGTACACTAACGGTGGGGATTCACATGACTGAAATAAAGTGACTTCAGGCTTGTTTAGCTTCTGTGTCCAAACAGGACCACAGCCACAGGTATCTATTCAGAAAGGACACAGTTGCCTCCTCTCTTGAAAGCCCAGCTCCACAGTATGTGTGGATTCAAACTTTAGCGGAAAGCCATGGCGAAATCAATGGATGCTTTACTGGCCTGAGAAATGTAGTCACAAAAGAAAGGGGCCTACGTTTCCTTATCTGGTTATTTCTGCTCTGTAGAAAACCTGGCATAATTTGATCATCAGCAAAGCACATACCCAATCCACACTGTAGCAGGACACTTGTGCCCTGTTCCACCCACACGGTGGGAATATACCTTCCTGTGTGGGAAAAAAAAAGAGGCAGAGAAGAAACAGGGGAGAGTATGAACAAGGTGCTAACTGGGAAAGCAGAGATTTGCATGGTTTACACCCTGCTGGGGCCTCCTGGCTGCTTTCTTAACTCGTTACTTGTTTCCCCTGAATTGTTGCTGTTTCAGCCTGAAAGCTGGGCCCGGGCCCTTCTTAACAGCATTCAGCAATTTTGGCCAGGCCAGGCTGGAACTTAAAATTCTTTGTGAAAGGAATTCAGCTCATTTGCAGAAATGACAAAATGTCGCTCTCGATCAAGGCTGCGAGTTTTGGCAAACGTTGTTGGGAGCATTACCCCCGGCCTACCAGCCTCACGCACCTTCGGCGCGTTGCTGTTACTCTGATCGGTTGTGCTGTTCCTGAGGGACCCGTGAGCTGTTGCTCGGGTGCCTTGTTACTCTCACCTGCCGCTGTCTGGGGTCTCCAGCAAAAGAGCAGCACATCCATCGGGTTGGGTTTGGGTTTTTTTGCTACTTTGCCAGAAATCGAAGCTTTTCACCAGCTAACAGCCCCTGGCACTAAGTGTTGGGACAATGTCCCCATGGATTCCTTTTACATACCATCAGGGGTTCTAGTGAAAGAGTGAAAGCTTTCTGGCTCGCTGCTTCCTCCCCAGAGTATCCTCTATCCTCTCCCAAATTCTACCAGTTAGCAAAGCCCTCTGCTGCTGTGTTTCTAGGTAGTTCGATACTTCTTCCAAAACCTCCTCTCTCCCCCACAGTATGTATGTAAGACTCACAACACAGAAATTTCTTCCACTTCCTTTGGGAGTTCCCCCATTTCAGGGGGGTCCACAGAAAACTGCTTTCATAGCTGGTATTGCAGAAACAGCCTCATGGTACGAAAAGGGAGAAGCAGAGGTGGGATTTTTCCTCCACATCTCTGATTTTTACTGTGGGAAGTTATGGTCAAGTGACTCAGATATCACTTTGTATGACCATCTTTTAGCTAACTTCTGCCCTACAGTAATTAAAAAAAATTATTTGCCCAGCACACCACAGCTTTCCACAAGATTTGGTAATCTGGGAAATATTTGTGATTGTCATGTATGACCTCAGTAAAACGCCTTGAGGAAAGCTATCCGAATTTTATGCTGGGGCTTGCACAGGTAAAGAACCAGCTCTTCTCTCCGTGGGAGGTCTGAAATGTGTTGACTCAAAGGCCGTGATGCAACAGCTTTGAGGAGGAGCAGAAAGCATCCTGCTCGCCTCCACCTCCCTGCTCTCACCCAGATCAAGTTCCATTTGGAGAGCTGAGTCCAGAAAGGCATACAGGCACCCGCAGAGCAATGGGGAAAAATACCTTGTTAGCTGGGACAGTCTGAATTTGAGTGTGAGCCTTTCGGCATACACTCGTCATTAATAACTGCCTTGTTTCCTGGCTCTTTCTGTGCTGCTCCCAAAATAGCACAGATGGACAGGGATGGCTGCCTATCACTGCAGTTGGTGGCTTATTCTGAACAGAATGTGGTGGCTAATTGCTGCAGTAAGGTCTGCCTAACAGGGTAGTGTCAAGCACTTTCCAGTTGAATTTACTAGGGGAAACTTGGTACATATGGGTAAAACACGATTGCTCAACTTGGTATTTGGGTTAAACCCCAACATGACCAGAGGGCATCCCTGCACACCACTGTAGTTCTGTTGGCTCCAGGCACAGATTATCCTTGAGGGAAGAAATGAGATACTAGTAATAGCAAGAGGCGGTCAGGATCCAGCCTGGGTTGTAATTTACTGGGAAGATGGCTATAAAATAAGAACTTCAACTTGTCTCGTGCAGCTGCCACTCATGTGGTCAGCAGCAAATGTTCAGCAAAAGGGTGTAGAACTAGGGAAACATACAGCTAGCTGGCCCCTACAGTGGGATGCTTCTACCTTCAATCAATTCAGTTTATGGTTGAATAGGAGGATGCATCTTTCAAGACTTTGTTGTTTGTCAACGACTTTATACTTTTGGCTGTCACAAATTCTGGTGTGGCAAGGAGCTCTAGAGCATCGTCATGCTTGTCTGAGGAGAAAAAAAAAAGTACTTTCTTTTGTTTGTCCTAGAGTTTCTGCTTGGTCAAGTGATGTAATATCTGATACCATGTCAGATACAAACTCAACAGGGAGTCTCCTGTGGTGATTTAAGCATCACAGACCATTTTTCCAGGATCTACCATAGATCTCCAGGTTCTACCATAGATTGGCAATGTAGTTCCCAATGCTTTTTTGCAATCCATAGAGTCCATGGTGGATGCTAGAAGTCAATTTTTTAGTGTGCACACATGCAACTCTCTGCACTACACTGACCCACAGATGAGAGAGCAATCAAAGCTCTGTATAGCAAACGTGGCGTGAGACAGAGGTGAACACAGCCTGGTCATTGGTCCGGTATCATTCCTTGATTCCAGAGTGAATCCCTGCTCCAAGCTGTTGTGTCATTGTGTTTTGGAGTCTGGTTTTGATGGCTCGACTTTCATTTCTTGCAGATAGTAAGGTAGAATTCACACATGGGAGATTCTGGAAAGGAGAGCAATCGTGAGAGATATCACTCTGAGACAGTGATCACTCTGAGTGCCTAGATGTGTATCTTTTTATTTGTGAGGCTCATCTCCCCAGTGAGAGGGGAGGAGTGCCCACCTTCATTATGTGTTGTTTCCAGGGCCCGTGAAGTCAAGGCATGCACTTGGTAGTCCCCTCACTGATATTATCAGGATCTCCCGTAGCAGAGCTCATCAAAGAGTTTTTTTCTGGAGGAGGGAGAGCACTACTCTAAGACTGTGTACTCTGAGGCTAAGCTGCTCCTCACCACAAACGAGGAGTGGTGCCGACAGGGCTGGTTTCCCCACGGCTGAAACACAGAGCTTTGCCAGTTTGCATAGGAGGAGAAGACCAGCCAGGTCTCTGTCATCACAAACAAGCCAGGCAGTAAATGTTTAATCTCAACAGGGCCCTAGAGCATCACCTCTACATGCCACTGACTGTTAGAGGCTTCAAAATTGTTTCCTAATATCCTCTGACAAATTAAGACCTATGGTAAAGACTGAGATCTAGGACAAATAGCAAAGCATGCAAACGGAGAAGAGACCCATGGGAAGCCCATGTCCAGAAACAGTGATGCAGTGGGAAAACTGTTCCTGAAGTAGCTGTAATAGCTGTTTGAAATAGCCCTAGGAGTCAGGTTGTATTTCACACACCACAGAAGAAAGCGATTCTCCTCTCCTTGCAGGGTCTTTATTGGCCCTAAATCAAATAATTGGTTTAACCCAGATATCATGAACAAGATACTCCAAGATACTCTACAAGATTTGATGCTGCTGGGATCTACAACACATGCTGCTCTATCAGTATTACTCCCTGGTCCTCCACAGTTTTACATGTTTTCCCAATAATTATTTTCAGCGCTTCTCTAGCACCTTACTGACAGTGTTCATGATCCGAGAGGAGTGGGGACACAGCATGTTTGGAAGGGCTCAGGCAGCCTGGGCCACAGGTGAGTGAACAATTCAGCCCTTGCAAAGCCTTTTCTGTTGGCACTGCATAGTCCTAAGGAGCTAATCCAGAGTTAATCTGAACAATGTGCTAGGTCTTTGTTTCCGGTGCTGGAGAATCACAGCAGGGCAGTTTTTAGTGTCCAGTAATGGTCCAGTGCATTCACAGGTGGATGTTCTTACAGGTGGACAAACCTCTTTGGAACCTCTACTACTTGCCAGGTGGTTTTCCTCACATTCTCCGAAGTGGCTTAGAAACCATGTCCAACAAAAGCAAAAAACCACACAGATGCATCACTTAGCTGCATGACATCATTATAATTATTATTACTGGCATCCAGAGAGACCTTGAGACAGGCTTGAGATGTGGGCCCATGCAAACCTCATGAAGCTCAACAAAGTCAAGTGCTACGTCCTGCATATGAGGCAATCCCAAGCACAACTACAGTCTAGGTGGAGAATAGATTGAGAGCAGCCCTGAGAAGGACTTGGGTGTTGTGGTGGATGAGAAGTCCAACATGAAACAGCAATGTGTGTTTGCAGCCCAGAAAGCCAACTGTATCCTGGGCTGCATCAAAAGAAGCAGGTCAGGGGAGGTGATTCTCCCCCTCTACTCTGCTCTGGTAAGATCCCACATGGACTACTGCATCCAGCTTTGGGGTCCCTGGTACAAGAAAGACATGGACCAGTTGGAGCAAGCCCAGAGATGGGCCACAATGTTGATCAGAGGGCTGGAGCACTTCTTGTATGAAGGCAGGCTGAAGGAGGTGGGCTTGTTCAGCCTGAAGAAGAGAAGGCTCCAGGGAGACCTTATAGCAGCCTTCCAGTACCTAAAGGGAGGCTATAGGAAAGCTGGAGAGGGACTTTCTACAGGGCCTGCTGTGATAGGACAAGGAGTAATGTCCTTAAACTGAAGGAGGGGAGATTTAGATTCTATAAGAGGAAGAAATTCTTCTCTGTGATGGTGGTGAGGCCCTGGCACAGGCTGCCCAGAGAAGTTGTGGATGACCCCTCCCTGGCAGTGTCCGAGGCCAGGCTGGATGGGGCTTTGGGCAACCTGGACTAGTGGAGGGTGTCCCTGCCCATGGCAGGGTATGGAGCTAGATGATCTTGAAGGTCCCTTCAACCGAAACCAGTCTGGGATTCTGTGATTATACACCCCCTGTCTGTCCCTCTCACTATCTGTCTGCAGTACCAAAGCACACCTCAACGCTTGGAGCATAGGGCAAGGGACTTACCCTTTGGTGGTCATGCCTAAATTTTCTGCAGTGAGTGATCAATACACAGTGACAATAAGGCCATGAAGGGAAAAACTCAAAGATGCCCTGTGAAGGTGTTCTCACCACAGATGCTCCTCACTGGTACCCCAGAATGGTTTTACTCTGTTACTTCCCAGCTACCAAAAGAGCTATTCTGGAAGCTAAGCCTTGCAGAAATACACTAAAATCTGCAGTGACCTCCTCTCCACAGTTTTTTCCACATTGTGAGCTATAGCTTCCCTGACTTGAGGTGTAGATATTGCTGCAATCCATGTCTTTACACCATAGAAGAACTAGCATGGATTTGAGAGAAATCAGATCTCTAACTCTGTCTCACCTATTTTCAGCACTTTTCCTTTTTATTTTTTATTAAATGAGACCAAAATGTACACAGGCAAAAAACATGTTGACATCTGGGAGGAGATTGACTGCAGTGTTGGACCTTCATCTCCCGGTGGGGTTGCTTCACTGAGCCCAGTGTTTTCATGAAGCTGAAGGCACAGCAGGTCTATTAACCCACACCCACTGTCTATCAGATTTACACAATGACAGCTTACAAACTGGCAGGTGGCTGACTTCATTGTAGCTGAAATTATACCTGGAGTTAATCAGTATTCAGGATGATTTTATATATTTACTTAGGCAATTTCACTAACTTGCCTTTTAAGACAGGTTTTCTTTGCTATCCATGCACGTATCCATTTGAGAACATCTTTATTTCTTAATACAGAATCAAAGTCTGGATTTTAATTTGAAGTAAGACTTACTGCATCTCTCAGTTGGAGCAAAAAAAGAGCATGTTTTCCTGCATAGTGTCTGTGAGGGTTTGTTTCAGTCACAGAATTTACCTTCTGACCCCAGGGTGCAATCACTGTGTGGTAGTGTGCTGCTTGTTGCTGGTAAGGCTGTTGGCCACTGAGTTTGCCCAGTATGCATAGCCATTATGCAAAGCCATGCAGCGTGTGGCAAATCCAAGTCAATCAGGAGGGCAGACCTCAGCAAGACACTTGGTTCCTGTGGCCGTGGAATTTCCTGACTAAATTTCTCAGTTCAGATTGTGGTGGAATGAAGAAGAACTAAATCACCTCACCCCTGCATCATCTGCAGTCATTTGCCTCTGGAAAAGTTGACCTCTTCTTCATCACGAGCCATTTCTAGTGCATGTCTAGCCAGGCGTGCAGCGGGAGGCACCTTCCTTTATGGGTACTTAGCTCCAGACTCAGGTCTGGACATTGTGATGGAGGAGACAGAGTATATGGGCAAAACGGACCACTACATCACCTACATGCTACGTTGCTTATGACAAAGTGTGGGTGCAGTATACCTAGAGAGAGAGAGTATAAATGTTAAGAGAAACAGTTCAGAGGTTGTTCTAAGTTTCCTTAAAGGCATGCACTGCTACAGCTGCTGCGGCGCATGGGGCTCGCTGTGGTGAAACACAACTGTTCTTGCTCTGTCCTGAGCTGGGAGGAGGACAGAGTTATCCACACTCAGGGCAGTGAAATTAAATCAGAGGGGAAATACGGCAGAACCAACATTCCCCATTCATTTACCTCGAGTGGAACCAGTGTGTCTTCATTAACTGCTGGCATACTGACATACTTTTGCATGGTGGCAAGTGCACTAACACAGACCAAGGCAAGAGAGAATTCATGTGCCATGAAATATGGGTTCCTTCATGCTAAATATTAAACCTGCTGAATGTCTCTGCATAACAGTGTCGAGAAAGCACTGTTGTTTCTTTCAAAACAGCATCTAGCAGTTGGTACTTTCAGCCAAGCACTGCCCAAAGACTTCTTGGGTTGTGGTTCAGTACCTCTCCACGTGGGCTCTGTGTCTTGGCTGCAGAAGAGCAGCTGAGGACCTGCACGCTGCACAGCAGGAGGCATTTCTCCATGAGACTGATTCCAGCTTATAAGGCACCTCTCCCACAGAGCCTAAAACAGCTTTCCCACATGGCACCTTTCGTCCACAGGGGCAATTCTGTGTCTGAGCAAGCAAGGAACAGCAAGGATCTTCCCAGGACTCCTGTGCCATCTGCTGTATTCCTCTGCTCTTGCTCTATCTCAGCCAGGCAGAGCTGATGAGTAAGTTAACCCAGGGAATGGTATGTACTGTATGCCCAACCACAGTCCTCTTCTGCGTCAACACCTTTGACTGATATAGTATCTATGAGGAAGAGAGATGCAGTCATAGAGTTGATACACGCCTGTGTAAGGATACACAAGAAGGATAGAAATTTTACAGTTTTATCTACAAAATGCCAAAGCTGGGAGAAAGTCACAAGCAGTACTTTTCTTTTTTGGGGCGTGAAAAGAGAGAACAAGTGTTCCCTTTTGTACTGCTTTCACAGTCCATCTAGATTATCCTGCAGTCCCTGTCTGTTAACTTCAGCATTGGCTGCAGCACTCCCAGATCATAGTGATGGGCCAGAAAAGGGCTCAGAGACAGAAGGCAGAAGAGGGACATCACCTCCCACAGCTGATGTTAAACCCATGCCTCATTCAGCTCCTGCTGAGTACTCTCTGCCTGCCCTTTTTGGGATGCTGGGGTCCATGACTACTCTACTACTGCTCAAGGGCAAATAGTCAGTCATCCCCAGCCCATCATGTTGGGTCCACTCCAGAGGTCTTAAAAAGCAGCCAGTTTTAGCAATGCAATGCTGCTGTGGAATAAGTATCTTTATTCCAGATGAACACAGATGGAAACCAAGGCACAGTGGCAACCATCATATGACATACCTTTAAATGGGAGGCTGTTCGCCCTTTGCCAACTGAAGAATGCTTTAATTTGTTTTATGTTTGACCTGGACCAGCATAAAATTCTGATAATGGTAGGTTTTCAAAGTATAGTGGAACCTAGAGGCCAGAAGGGAAAGCTGACCAGTGGCAAGGCCTGAACTGGAGCTGGAAATCTTTTAAAAGATGCTTATTTTCCTTGAAGCAATCCTTGCAGTGAAAAAAATTTTTTTTAATTTATTTTTTTAAATCCAGGCAATTTAGAGATCCTTCACAATACTGAACATTTTTTTCATGTTTTTCATGCTACTTTACAGATGTGACATCCCCAACTTAGCTGTAAAACTGGTCAGATCCTGAGACCACTGGATCCTCTGGGGAATCTGGTCTGACAGTAGGAACCTCTTTGTTCCATATCCATATGGACAGCAGGTTATGTTAAATCACAAATATGATTTTGTTTTACCTTAGCCAAACTGCTCCTTCACATTTTAGGGTGACCTCCATTGAAAAAAAATTCACAAAACCTGGCACATGATCAGTTGTAAATAATTCAGAACAAATCTGCACAATTACTCTATAACCATTACTTGTGAAAGAAAAACAGGACCAAAAAGAGCCTAAACGTCCAATCATATACTTTCAGTGACTATCTGTAACATATTTTGTACTACAAGTTCTCTTAAATGCCATTCCAGTGTACTTTATCCTGACCTGTCATTTTTGATAATTTACTGGTTCATTCCAAGATTTTTCTTTCATCATTTAATATACATGTGTGTTTCCTGGATAAAGGCAAATTGCTATTAGATCATCATCTATCTCCACATCATGAAAGTAAATTCCTTGCCAACACTAAGCCAGCATTAGCTGTCCACAAGCCATTAATCCAAAAAGCTTAGAAAAGGTCAATTTTTTAAGCTAATAGTATAAAACCCACATAATATAACATTCGGATAGGAAGTTTAGGAAGTCTCTTTTGCAACTTAATTTAAATCCCCTGTAGACCAAAATGTCTGGATAAAGCCCACAAAAGATTAAAGACACTGGAGGACCTGATTTTCTAACCCATTGCATTTTCTATCCCCGTGCAAATCCACACAAATCTTTACCTCTTTGAAGTCGCTAGCAAATCTCTTGGTCTTTTCAATAGGACTTACAACTTCACTTCTGGTAATTACATCAGCCTGCCACTGTGGAACATCACTCCTGGGAAATGTGAATAATATAAAGCTGGTCACTGCCAGATCCTCTTTGTACCAAAGTTATTTAATTTAAGTAGTTTTTTCTTTTCCTTGTTGAAGACACAAGGCTGTTACAGGCTTCACAGAACCATGAACTGCCTTGGAAAGGGAGAGGTGGATCATTTTAATAAGAGTTTGAACCCATACAATATGTTTCAGAGGGAAGATCATGTCTAGGCAGACATGTCTCAGTGGATCTTCCTTCTCCAAGGCTTGGCTTTCCTCCACCTGGCACTCTCTCTTTTTGCACATGTCTGTCATAAGACTGTTCTGCAAATTCCTGTTATCAGCTACGTATCTCTCCCTACTTCCCCCTGGGACCCATGTTTGTGCCTGATGGGTCCATGGGGGCTCATCAAATCTACCAGCCTGTGCCCTTCCCCTGCCTGGCTGAGATGCTGTCTACATCTGCCACGCTCCTGGGGATGCTTCGCCTCTTTCTGTGCACCCTGATGGCTCAGCAGTAAATGGAATACAAATATGGCTGGGTAAGAAAGTAGGTCACCTTTTATCAGCAGCCTGGGCACTCTGATAAATCTTTCCTTTGTGAACCTCTCCCAGTTAATATGTTGCAGCAGCAGGTTACTCTGGCTGAGGAGCTGATGGCTGTCCAGGGGTACATCCCATTGCTGGGTCCTCTAGATCCACATGATGAAAGGCCATCTTCTCGTGGCAGCCTGAAGGGCAAGAAAAGGGAAACAGAAGATGAAACACGAGCTGCAAGGAAGGGAAACACACTGTTGAGTCCACTTGTTTCGCTGAATATACTTCCAGCCAAAATATTCCATTAATGGAAGCACTGTGCTTTGGGTTTTGTTTGTTTGTTTTATTTCTCCATCAATTTAGACACAGTCACAAATGCACAAAGGAAAATCAAGCAAATTTAAGCAAAATATGTGGCTAAAATTCTGGGTTTTCTGGTGGATCTGAGAAAGTACAACTGCAGACACTGAAGTCTGAGATGTCCGTATCACCAAACTGTTGTCCGGGGTGGAATTCTCTGTAATCCCATTGCTGAAAATCGCCCAAAGGCTCTCTTCTCCAGTAACAACGTGCCTTCCTATTTAAAATGGCACATTTTTATGGCCTGGCATGTTGCTAAAGCAAAAAGCTTCTTGTGCGCTGCAGGCTGCTGTTAGTATTGCTGGTGCCATTTCTTTTCTCTACGGGGCAACTGTTGACAGAGCAGATGATAAGTTGAAGCCCAGAAGATGATCTGGGTGTTGACAGATAAGATCAACAGGTTTGTTGTCTCAACCCAGGCACTGTTTATCCAGTACAATGGTGGGCTAATTTCACTGGCACTGGCTTTATTCTAATGCCCTGCCATAAAGGAGTTATTACAATTCCACCCAAAAGCCAGTGCTGCCCCTCCCTTTCCCCTCTCCCCCAAACTCTTCCCTCCTCTCCCCGACAGGTAAAATGTCAGCTGAAATACCAGACCCAGAGATCGCAGGCTCCATGGTTTGTTTTGACCTATGTGGATTTGCTTGGAGAATTAACACACTGCCAGTCCTCTGTTGCATCGGCTGCAGGTACTCCTCGCTGAACGAGCATCTCTGCTTGTGAGATGTAAGGCATATTGCTCCCTAGGCATCAGGAAAAGCATACTGAGATAAGCTAGTACAGTTTGAGGCTGGAATTACTCTCAATGACATTAAATCCTGTGTTATTCCAACAACTTTGATGACTTTACAGAGGATGTAGGCTTGTGCTGCTGAAGGTAAAATTCGTCCTGTTTTCTTTTGCTTTAATCACAGACACAATCTTTTGGGAACAGCAAATCATTTGCATGTCTGCATGACAAAGAATTATTCCACAGAAGAGATAATTAAAAGCATCACTTTGTAGTTCTCATTTGAGTCACTTAATTAGTTTTGTTCCCAGGTGATAAATGAGGGCTTTCCCAGGAAGGAAACTGTTTTCCTACTTGTCACCAGAAAGCGTTTTCTGAATTATGTCAAATCTCTTACTACTATCTTCTTTGACAAGTGCTTGTAAGTTTTTACTTCTCTAAAAGGTATCTCCCTGAAATCATCAGAGTGAGATAAGGTCTGTTCTTCAAGTGCCTCCCTCACACCTCTCCATTCATCCCGTCGCTCTAAGATTTATGCCCTTGGCAAGAATCCCGGAAAGATGCTCACTTCTCAATCTCAGCATCAGAAATATGTCTGAAGCAACGTCCAATCCCATCAGCAGTGACTTCGATTAGGAAGCAGCTGCTGGAAAGGGATGAATATGTAGAGGTACTTTCTGTAACAATTGCAAAGCATAATTAGAGCTGAATGGAAAATGTAAGTAGCTTGCTGAGAAGATTAATTTGCATTTTCTTAATGAATTCCCACTGATGCTATCTAAGCTTCTTTCTAATGTTTGTGTTGCACAAACACCTGAGCAATAAGGATTTTGTTACCCACGCAAGCCTAGGCTTGATGAATCAGACTCAGCATCACTCCTGATGTCCAAAGAGGCATCTGAATGGGTGGCGGGAAAAGCATCTGCCCCTCAGTGACTGACCCCACTGGAAGGTTCTCGGCTTCCAGTCACTATGGTGGCAAGTGCTAGCTCCAGAAAAGGCACAGTGGTGAGTTACATATAATCTAGCAGTTTTAGGGCTCCTCTAAAGTACAGGGGACAACTGTCCATGCAATTGCCCAAACAGGCAGGATGCAGCTCTCCTGCATTAGCTCCTGTGTCTGTTCTTGTGAACTTCCCACTAAGCAGAGCAGCCTCATTTTATGGTCATATGGGAATTATGTCCGTCAACTTGTGCCACCCTGGTTTAGGTTCTGTGCAACACAATTGTTTTAAACTCCTAGGATAAAGGGCAACGAATGCTTGCTACTGCACCATTACCATTAACGTTTGCTACTTTATTTATAGAATTATTTTGCTGTAACTTCTGGTAAGCCATTTCCCCTCCTTTTATGAAAAAAAAAAATGGAGGTTGAGCCTGCCTGTGCTAAAAATCTTAACAGTCAGCTGTGTTGGCTTTTTGTTAACAAACACCGCTAACTGGAAACTTAAACTTCTTTTATTTGTCCGACTGAGTCAGAACTTTAAAGCAGAAACCAGCTTTGAAGTGGGGCCCAAAGTAAGAGAAAAAACACAACAAAACCTTTAATGTTTTATCTGCAGGTTTGCTGACCAAATCCATCTGCTTTATTTGACAACTGATAAAGACTGGCAGGTGCTCTAATGAGCCGTCTTTGGCTGCACTTGCAGATCATCCTTTTGAAACCTGCAGCGATGTCATACTCCAAATAGCTGAAGGACATGATTGACCTCAATGTCAAATGTCTCATTGGATGTGTGCATGACCATTCTCGCGAGTATGTGTAAAGCACCCTCCTGCACCCCTCCTTGCTGCAGCTATCTGACCCTGGCTCCTGTTTGCCCTATGCACATGCATGCCCTGCCACTGTATTTTGGGTTTTTTTCCTCTTATATTTTGGGCCCATCTTTCCCACAACAGGAATTAATCTTGTAACAGTCCACATATGAATGAAAACTTGCAAAATGTCCCACTTCACCCCCAGGCCTGTGCTACAAGGGGAGAAAGGAGCTGCCTCGCTATGGTCTCTGGGTGATGTTCTTATTAAAGCAACAGAGCTTATCATTTAAAAAAGCAAGATATATGGGAAGAAGTAGCTTAAAAACACAGATCCCCAAGAATAACTGAGGTTGGAAGAGACATCTGAAGGTCTCTTGGTCTACCCCCTGCTCAAAACAAGCCCAGTTTCAATGTTAGCATCTTCAGCATCGTTACCTTCTGACACAAACTCATGCACCTTCATTACTCTGTCTGCTACCAGCTGGGAATAGCTTTTCTCTCTTACAGTCTAAGCAGACAGCATAATCAGATTAAAATTAGAGCAATTATTCCCAACTTGTATCTAGCTTTCCAGCTTCTTCTATTTTTGACCTGTAGAAGGACTTCTGTACCCAGACGCTTATTTGTGTTTTCAGCTATATCTGCTAGTCTGATAAAAAATATTACCTCCTCCTGCAAATCCTGCTTGCATTCTTAGACTCTCCCAGCAAGAACATTATCTTCAGTGGCAGTTTTGACTCAGCAGTGACCAGAGAATTTTTGTCCCTGAGATTACACATGGTTTATCTCAGACAAGCTGCTGAAGCTGTTAGTGGAATAAGCAAGACCAATCCAAGATTCAATAACATTATCTGAAGGTTTAAATGGTACAGAAATGAAAAGAAAAACTGAAGTGGCCAGACTAAAACCAGTGAGGGGGCAAAATATTAGGACAGCAGACTAAAAGAAATGGGGCTGTGCAGAGATGTCAGTGGCAAGATGCGCTTTGCCTAACGGTCACGTATCTTAATTATGGCAAGTGATTAAAGGACATTACTTCTTTCTGATCCCTCCACTGACAGTTTCCTCTTAAAAGTAAAGGCTGAGCAGCTGACACAAGAGCAATGCAGATATCTTTAAACTGGCCTTCAAAACCAAATAATAAAAGAGGAAAACCTTGTCAGTTGTTCATTTTTGCTGGGAATATTGTGGGAAGTCTGAAGCAGACATTTTGCTGTCATCCGGCTGTTCCTAACATGACCAGGAACACCCCCCAATTTTTTCAGTGGAATAGAATCTTGCTGCCTTGAATCAAGTCAGAAACTTAAAAAAGCTCCAACCATATCACCCTGAGCAATCCCTGAGCCTCACAATTACATTTTAAAATACTTGGGGAAAGAAAAAAAAAAAAATTCAGATGAGCTGTTCAGGCTGCCATGAAAGGAATGCAGATTCCATCAGTGTCCGTTTGCATCAGTCAGTGGAAATGACCCCAGAAAAATGTTCTCAGAATTAATTGCCTGGGCCTCACTTATTGGATTAACCACACTTCTTCCTGGTGCCGTGTTACTATTGGTTATGATTTAGGCCGGTGGATTTCTTCACTGTGGGTATGGCCCATCTTCCAAGCAGTTCATGGGCTGACCACAAGCCAAATAAAGGACAGGAGAAAGGACCAGTTACTGGCATTTGCAAACAGGGTTCTGGGGCACAGAGGGACATTAATATCTCAAGAGGCAGCTTGTGGTAGATTGGAAAAGCCCAGAACTAAGCAGGCATGTGTCAAGAAAGGAGGATATGAGAGGGCAGAAATCCCAAGCTTCAGAGCTCTGTCCTGTGCCTCACACTGGGACCAGCTGAAGGATCAACCCTGCTCCTGGAGACAATCTGGTGTGCTGGGCAAAGCTACTCCTCAGCTACAAACGTTCCCTCAAGACAATGCCTCCTGAAATACTCCACCACAGAAGTGTGAACACTAGCAAAGAAAATGTTTTAGGGGCCACAGCAGGCCTAAAGTGCAGGCAAACTGCAACTTCATGGGAGGACTGTCAAATAGGGTATTATTGTTTGTGCCACCAGATATCCCCCTGCTTCACTGTGATGGTTCCGTGTAGCTTCTCTTCATTCCTCTCTAGTTTTGTCTTAATTCCTCCTGAATAATACTGATAGTGAGGCTTAGACTGAAGAAATAAGAAAAGGGATTGTTATCTCCCAGAATAATGCTGGAGAATGTAGTGAGTTGCCTTTTGGATGTTAGAGATCACAATTTGAAATGCTGAGGGACAAGTAAGAGTGAGCAGGGGAATGGAATTTTCCCCCCAGTTTCCCCTCCCAAATATAAAATTTAAATATGTCAAATAAGTGAAAAAATTATAATGCAAGTGCAGTAGGACAAGGGAAAACAAAACACATGGCTGTTCCTGGAAAGCTTGTGTCTCAGGGCTGGCCAGATAACCCTAGTAACTTCCACTAAGCCATTTAAGCAGTCACACTCAATGTCTAGAAAATTAATCAGCCTTAAAGAGAAGAGCAGTTCTATCCAGGAAAAATAATCAATCTTAGGCAAGCAAAGTAAGTAATGTGGAACTGAGTGGCTGAAATCCCACTGCAGTGCATTTCGATTATAATGCTGTAAGATCTATAAATTTGATCACAGGCTGTATTTGTCCAAACAATGATTGTGCTTTTCCCTTCAGGTTTTGATTTAAAATCTGCTGCAGGCCATTACAGTTTTGTGGTTAAAAGACTGCAGCAATAACCGCTTGCAGCAAGCAGGAGGTACAGGCACAAGGCGCAGCCACCTCCCCTTTGCAGCACCACTCTGAGCGGATGCAGGATGGGTGGTGGGATCCCGGCGCAGATCCCACTGACAGCCCTCACCTAGGAATAACAAGAAGGTGTGGTCTATAGTGGGTTGAGTATTGCTCATGTCTCAAGCGCACACAGGGTACCAGAAAAAGGGTTACTGCTCAGAGTCATATAAGGTTAGTGCGTCAGATGTATGTGGAAACAGCAGTATGCTCATGTCCAAAGTATTCCTCTAATCGAGGACTTCCTATAGACTTTCTGCTGCAGAGACTTACTCACACCCCTAACCAAGAGAATATAGGGTGTCCAGCTGAATTCAGAGGGTGGATCATAAACCTCATGTGTTGGTAAGGTCAGGGGACCATTGTTTGGTCTCCAAGCAAAAACTCTGGAAGAGGTGAATGAAATAAAAGAGAAGTGTGTGCGGGGGCAGAGTGAGGAGGTAAATCCTTCCATAGATCACAAAAGATCTTTTGGAATAGACCTTTTGGAATACATGTAGAAGTTGAGGTTGTAAGGGTGATATACTCCAAGCTCAGGTTGCAGAGGAGGTCTCACATACACCCAGATTTCCCCTACACACCTCATATCCTACCACATTTGCAACACCCAGAGGTGTGTATCTCAGTACTGCAGGCATTTTGGGTTCTTGCCAACTCTGTGCTGAGTAGACCTAACCTCTGTCATTAACACACTTTTGCTAGAAGTATTTGGATTGTTTTAAACTGAAGTCTTTGGTGTAGGCCTGCATTTCTCCTGTATCTTGTCCCTTGCAATCCAGTGAGAACAGCAGCTACAGCCCTGGAGCAACCATCTTAGAGCTTCCTGGCTTGGTTTAGGGGAATACAGCTTGACACACTGAAGCAATCCTAGAGCATGAAATGCAAGATGGGAGAAGCCTTCACAAAACTACTTTTCGAATATCGGTGTGGCTTTGCTGTTGGTTTTGGTTGGGGTTTTTTTAATAAAAATGTTTGGTGTTGACAAGCACAGTCACATCAGAAAACAGCGGGCTTATCATGTAAAATGGACCAATCAAATCTGCCTATGGGGATTAAAATATGCACTTACTGTAAGTTATATTACATTTAGGAAGCTCAGACCTGGCAGCAGAGCTCATTGGATGCTGCATGGTAAGCTGTGCAGGTCTGGGTGGCAGAGCCTGCAAGTTTAGCAACAAGGTTCGTGGATTCCTCAGGCAAAGCTGTCAGCTCTTGCCGACTTCCCAAACAGAGCAGCTGCAAGAGAAAAGGAGTCCATGTTTTCCCAGAAACAGACTCACGACTACTTGACAGCTCTTAATTTCCTTGTTTTCCACCTCTCTTCCATGCTTAACTTTTCCTTTAAAAATTAAGAGAGCTGAACATCAGGAAAAAAATCAATCCTTGTCCATGACTAGGTTTAAAATCTAAGAGCTGCATATAAGGACAAAGGATTTCTCTTCTGTTCTAGTCAGCTGTGGATAAGTAGATCAGCTGTGTATTCCTTTAACAAGCCTGGTCACAGTGAGCAACTGCCCTTTGGCACTGTGACGGCATCCTATTGCCCTGTATCTTCCAGTCCCTACCTTACTCAAGTAAAAAGCCGTGCTGTACCTTTCCCCACATAGACCTCACGTCCTCTTCCCCTCTCTTAGAGCAGCTACTTTTGAAAAGAAAGCCTGCAACTACTCAAGGAAATTAAGGACAAGGCAGGAAAGGGAAAAATGAGGAGTAGAGTGGCTATCGTGGGCTAAGAAGCTGGCTTGGGGGGCATCCTCACACAGGAGACAGACAAAGTTAATTATGTGACAGACTCCACTGAGGTCATGCACAGAGGTTAATGAAATAAACGACAGGGAAGGCCTTTGCTGGTAGAGGTCTGTGGGTGAAGGATCTTTTACCAGCCCTCTCTCAAAGCTGCAGCCCAGAGCACCAGTGCACCACCATCCTGGGGTCCCCTGTACAAGGCATGGTGGTGACTGCCAGACTCTGCCTTGGTTTGTCTCCTGCTGGACCCTGTGGTGGGGAGACAACCAGCAATGCCTGGTGCTCAGCACAAGCCTGTTGCTCCATCCCCCGAGCCACTCCATTACTGAAAACTGAGTGCAAAATGCCCACACTTAGGGCACTAAGTGCTTTGGCACTAGTGGTAGGCAGCACACAATATTTTTCCTAGAACCATGTCTGCATGATCTCTACAACACATCCTGTCCCATGTATATCAGTCCTGAGAAAGGAATGTGGCAGTGGGAAGATTAGTGGAAGCAGACTAACTTTTCAGACCTGAGTCTATCTGCAGGCAAAGTTTACAGAGGTTGGGGCCCAACATCCTAGCTGTCCAATAAACCAGCCTAGAAGATCCTATCACAGGTTTGACTGAGGGTTTTTTCATAGCTGTGTACTTTTATATTGACAGGTAAAACGGTGTCAAAGGAAGAAAACAATGACTAAGCACAAACTTCCGCAGGAAGAGATGCCCAGACCTTTCTGCAAAAGCTGCAGCTCTGGTGTTTTCTTGTTAAAAGTACCTTCAAATCAGATGGACACAGTTGCTCCACACACTTGAATCAGACTTTGAAAGCTCTCCTGGTGATGACTACACAGCCACAACTAACCCTACCAAATAGAGACTTTATTTAGTGTTGCCCTCAATAAATACTGTACTGTGTCCTCAAACAACAAACAGTGTTACCAGCCTCTTGTTAGTTAGTTTTTCATCTAAAGACAGTAGCATACTAAACCTCACATCTGTTAAATTGGTGAGATACTGTTCCATTTTATATGAAACCTGTATTTTAGGAGAATTAGGTCCAGCAATCCAGCAACAACTCGTGAGCAAGAAAATTATGTATTATATAAACCTAAATCCAAATAAATAGGCAAATTAAATAAACCTACTCCTCTTTAATTGAGTAAGCAAACTGCAGGAAGAAAGTAGTGCTGCTATTAGGGTAAAGGTAGCAGAAGGAAAGGTGCCTGCTAAATAATACCTTGTCAACCAAGCAAGGAGACCAGTGAGTGACTGTGCTGGAGTTACTAGAATTGTATATACATGTTTGCACACATATATGGAGGAGTAATATGAAAGGTGGTGTGGTCCGTTTACTTTGATGTCTACTGGAACCCCGAGTAAAAGGCAAAACAAACAAGAGATGCAAATCTGAATTTTTATACTCCAAAGTAACCTGTTACTGTAGGATTTGAGCCTCCTGCGGTGTAATTCTGTCTGTAATTACATAGGAACAGCATTTGTGGTAGCGTCAGGACAAATATTACATTGCATTAGGTCTTGAACGAACACGAATAGAGAAATGTAGGTGTTCTCCAACCTACGGTGTCCACATAACAGCGGCTAATTGATTTCGTTGGGTGCTATGGGCACCCAGCAATTTGGAAGCACCGTGTTTTGAATGCCCTCTAGTGGCTTTTGCTGCTGCAGGCTTTCCTTGCTCGGAAACCCTCCGTGGTCCCAGAGGCCTGTGGCGCGGGGCTGCAAAGGCCTGTGGCGGGGCTGCAAAGGCCTGTGGCGGGGCTGGCAAGGGGCAGTGCCAACGAGCCACCTCCCGGAGGCATGGAGACGGCCTTGGGCTTCGTTTTGTTTCCAGGAGTTGCAGCCCACTTGCGATGATTTTTAATAATTCGTTTAATGCTTGCAGTCGTTAACTTTATTGGAATGTGATTTGTCATAGGGGAGTGCAAACTTCCTCCTGGAGGGAGGAGGGGGGGAGAAGTGGGAAACGCTATGCACTGTGTTCGAATATGCCCAGCCGCAGTATTTACTTCTACACCCCCTGATGTCATTTGCCTTGCAGCAACTCTCTGGATTTTGTACAGCTCCATTTTAAAGCTTATGCCAGCAAATTAGTGTTTTTGGGGCAAGGGACATTCTCAGCAAGAACTGCCTCTCACTAGGTTGCACCTGCATGCGAAGGCAGACCCGACCTGGCTTTGTGCTACATGCTGGGTGCCTTTATCGCACGGAGAAACTGAGCTACCTGGGGGAGCTGCGCTCCAAACCATACGCAGGCACCAGTCCTCAAAGCTTTTCAGAGCAGGCCCTATCGACTCCTTCCAGCAGCAGATGCAAAATTAGTCTCTATGTTTCAATAATTAACAGCAGTGACAAAAGTTTACATGGTATTGATAAAGGTAATGTAAGACCTTGCCTGCCTAAATAAAGTTTGTATGCTAGACCTCTGTTTTTTCATCTGCTTTTTGATCTGAAGCCTATCGATATAGTAATCAGCAACAAGTGGGAGGGTGTGTCAACGTGTTCCAGTTGTTAGCACTGCTACAGGCGAGAAAATACTTGAACTTCGAGAAAAGAAGCAAAACCAAAACAATAGGGTAAGATCAAAGTGAAATCTCTGATGATTTTTCTTTTACGGAGAGTTGCCTTCTTTTCCTTTTCACATATCCAGTGATGTTTCTACTGCTCTTGAAGCTCACCCGTAGCTACTCTTTGAAGGAAGATGACACAGAAACATGGATACAAGCATTAAAGAGATCCCAAAAGGGAATTAATGTGGGATCAAGTCTGAGGACAAAATTTCTGCTTCGGTCAACATCAACTGTTCCACTGCACTTGTTTTGCATATGGGAGATCTGGCTGTGAAGCCAGTGTGGCAGAAGAAGCTCTGCAGGCAAAATGTGTGAGGCATCACAATACACACTGAAGTGATGTTCACTGAGTCTTCAGCTTTTTCTTCTTTCAGATACCATGTGGCAACACCAGTGAATCTCGGTTCAAAGGACAGATCTCTTCCCAGCTGTGCCTGCCCCTTAACAAAGCAAATTAATCCAGCAAAGCAACGATTTCCACTAAAGCCAGTGGTTTCTGTGCATCTGGACTGACTGCGTAACCATTCTGAGACTGAGTCCACAGGCAGGAGTGGTCACCAAATCAGTGGATACTAAGTGAATACCACACACTAGCCATCAATGGCCCATCTTAATCTTGCTGGAAGAATGGAACCAGTAAAGTAGATGCTCTAATTATGCACGAAATTTTAAGGCAGAAGAAATG
Organism: Zapornia atra; assembly: GCA_013400835.1. Lineage (NCBI taxonomy): Eukaryota > Metazoa > Chordata > Aves > Gruiformes > Rallidae > Zapornia > Zapornia atra. The sequence goes on from VZTU01001628.1 coordinate 192,026, forward strand.
GGTTATTAGCTGGCATGCCTGAGTGGCAATAGGAAATCAGACTTCTTTTATCCCTGCCATTGGCCTGACACAAAGGCAACTCATTCTACTTCTGTACATCAGACAAGGAGCCCTATTCTAAAAATGCACATAATGAAATGGTGTCCTTCTGGAAAGAGTGTGGAAATCTGCTGAGGGGGAGGGCAGTATCTAAATGCTAAAGGATATTATGATCACATGGTAACATGACAGTACCGTGAGGGCAGGATTTAGGCTGATGACCCAGGAAACACAAAAACCTACTATTGGTCCCAGGTTTCTGATCCAAATGTTCTGATATCAAATATTAAACACTTGAGGTGCACACCTCAAGTACTGTCAAATGAGCTGCCATCCAAGAAGTTACAAAGCAAATAACTACAGTAAAATTCAAAGAATAAATACACTGCAAAATCCAGCAATCTGTTCAAACTCTTCTCTAGAGAGCAAGGTAAAAATCAGTTAAGTAGGTTGTTAATTACCAGGACCATGTTTAACTGCAGCTGCAAAATAATGACTACAGAGTAGCAAATGTAGCCCACATGTGGGTCTTGAGAAGCACCCAGCTCCGGTGATTTGCATCATGCTACACTACATTAAACTTTCATGTAAGCATGGCTGGTGGTGGGATTTTTTGTTTCTCAGCTTTCTGATGGTTGTGTCTCTCGGGTAGTTGAAAGCCTTGCTATGGTTTCTGAAGCATTTGAAAGCTTGGTACTGCATTTCTGCTGACCAGGGTATGTTCATTCACTTTGGCTGTGATGCTGCTCTTGCATTAGGGATACAAAACTGATGCTTGAGGGGATGTATCCAAGAGTGGGAGCTGCAGAGGTGTTACCCTGGTGCTCCATTAATAGAAGTGACTGATACAAATCTTGTACATGGCATGGATGTCTCTGGTTTTTTGCCCATGTCCACAGGCCTGCATCTGCATGTTGGAGCTGATGGCTGCAGTCAACTCAGTTTTAGAGAGAACTGATGCATTTACCTGCCTACTCCTAAGCTGAAAATGCAGAGTTTTCCTGAGGAAAGCTTGGTGTGCTTTGGGGACTGAAAGAGACCCCTCAGATGGCAGGGACTGTATAGCTTAAACCTATGCCCTTTCCTATTTTCCTTAGCTATTTCTTCTGTTTCACTCATGCTTAGATTAACATTCAGGCCTTTTTTTCTTTTCTAGCCTTATCGCTTATGCGTTTGACTAATGTATATTGTGAAGAAAAGCCACTTCACTCAACTATAAATGAAAAAAAAAATCCTCTCTGATATTCTGTCAGACAGTTAATATCATACTTGTTTTCTGGAATCCCACTATCTCCCTACCTATCATGGTGAGACTTTGATTCCCTTGTTAAAATCTAGTTTGCTAGTAAATGCCATCTGTCTACCTCTTACAATTTCTTGTTCAGATATGCTTTATTTTAGGGTTCATTTTAATTGCAGTCTGAGGTTACCTGACAATTGTTGCTTGACTTGTCCTGGCACCTACACAGAGGCCCCACCCAGTGCTGACGTATAAAAGTAGAAGTATAACTTAATTCCACTGCAATGGGCTCATGGTACCTGTGCTGTTTCGAAAGCTTTGGCAAAACAAGCTACACAAAGAGGAAAGTCAGGTCTTTTGCTCTTTTTTTTTTTTTTTTTAACACTTAAGGGGGGATGGGGATGGAACTTGAGAGAGAGAAATATGGAGAGCATTATACTACATTATAAGGTCTGTTTCCTTTATTACTCACAAAGAAAAACCTGTATTCTCGTTTCGGGTACCTAAAGTAATTTCAAAATTAATAGTAAACTGATAAATCAACTTGACTTCATGTACTGCTTCAATTAGAAGTACATTCTAGACAGGCAGGCAAGCTAGAGGTTCTGTTGTGCAGGGTCTTTTCCTTTGCTTCTAGTGAATAACAACTTTCCCCTGTCCAGGTTCAATGCTTGTTGGTGTTAACTGGAGTAACCCATCCTCCTACAAGACTGTCTCTTTCTTGGAGCCTCAGCAGAGGTTTCCACTTGTTCTCAGAAAGTCTGCAGTTTCTTATCTCATTTAACAAATCATCACAAATAAAAATAAAGGTGTATTGTACTGAAAAAACTAAGCACTGAAAATAGTATTGTGTTTCTATAATGCTCCTTGAGGTTTTATTTGTTCCATAATATCTCAGTTCTTACAGTGCCCCTCAGCTGTATTTTCAAGCTTTGTGCCTCACTGAGGGCAAGATGTTAAATTTTATGTTTTGAAGTGCAGTTGGCACTTTGAAAATGATACCTAACTCCAAGTTTTTTCTGAAAAATAAGTCTACAAGCATTGCATAACTTCCTAGGATCATTATTGTCTCCTACAATACAGACAAAACATCTCCGAATGCAATGTGGGCCCTTAAAACCAAGGCAACCTGTGGATAGTTTTTGTGCTTTTTGCAATGTGTGCTGGGTAGCAGAAAGAGAAAGTTTAGGAAATATTAATGCTTCATGCAATATCTTAATATACATCTACCACCGACTGTGCATATCTAACACACTATCTACCACCTAGTAGGGCCTGATATTGCCCCATAACAAAATTTAACAGCAGTTTGGAAGAAGAAAAATAACTTATGAGTAGGCCTAAATCTCCTCCACCTCTGTCAGCCAGATCTACTGAAGCCCTGCTTGCAATGCCAGGTCCAAGGTGTTCATTGGTTTATTCTTGTGATTACTGAATTGATTCAATCAATATGCCTTGCATCATCTTTGGAAAGCTAAGGCTTTGTTTTCTCTCTGTCACTTCCATTCCCGTGACCTTGACTGTTTTTAGCAGAACAGTGTCTGTATGGCTAAAAAAATGCTGTGTACAACTGGCAAAACCAAAATTACGTTGTGCAAACTAATCCTCTGTGCTGCTAGGCTTACTGTTTATGCTTACAGTTGCCCTTATAAACCATAGGTGTCAGTTGTTCCAAAATGAAGCATAATATTTTGCTCCAGGTACCAACTTAACTAATCACCTGCCAAGCCTTTTACATTAATAATATCACTTAATCTGTTTCAGTAATTTAAATATTGTCAGCAGCTGAAAAAGTGCCTATTGCGAAGTAGCTGCTCTAAGGATGCTTAATCTCTTTGTAAAGTGCTTTTGAGATCTACTGATGAAAGTTAGGTGGTATTGCTATTATTGTTGTTGTGTCATAAAATTTGGGTGTATACTAAAAAATATTTTCTATGAGTACTCATTTGAGCTTGTTTTTTTTCAACAGACTGTTCTAGCCAACTTGTATTTCTTTCAAGCTTGCTTTCACAAATTTTGTTGGCTTGCAAATGTATGCATTTGAAGTCTGAATACTGCAAGCATTTGTTTTGTATGTCTGATAGTTGAGATGACTGCTTCACCACTAGGAAACAACCATCATGCAAAGTATGAGAAGATCACTCTTTATAGAGTGATATAGTAGCTAAAATGGAGGATAGATAAACCCATTTGTTTAGCTTTCTAGTCAGAAATAAACCCAAGTATCTCAGCTAGGTTGAAGGTGGGTAAGCTCTGCTTGCCAGTATTTGTTAGCTTGCACCATCAATGTGCCAAGGCTGTTGCCCTTTCTGGAGCAGAGCTCATATGAGATGCCTCGGGTCCCCATCGCACTCAGTGGGTGAGGAAGAGGATCCCAGTCTGTTCAGTGAACAGTCCTGTTCAAGTCCTGTGCATGCCAACAAGGTAAAACATTATAATTAGTTGCATATTTCAAGTCTTTTGCTCTTTAGGCAACAAAGTCTGTGTGAAGAAACCACAAGGGCTCAGTCAGATCCAAATAGCTGTTTACTGGATACATACAAACGTAGGAGGCTAGAAACCTGCACCAATGAGCTGGTGGGTTTCTGGTACCTTCAGCAAGACAGAGCTACAGGGCGCCCAACTGGCCATTTGAAAGCAGGGTAAGAATGTTATGTATGGGTTTTTAGTGGTGTTCTTGAAACCATAGCAGTAGGACACCAACATAACTTAGTTCATTTTAAAGCTCCCTTGTGTTTCCAGAATGATACGAATCGGCCAACTTGTGCACACCCAGAGGGTCTGACTTCTGGTTTTCACTAGAAATGGTAACTCTGCTCTTGCCTGGTAATACAGGGCTGCCACAGATGATCCTCACTGTGCCCTATTGAAAAATCTGTGTCTCCCTTTTCCTTGTCATTTTTATCATCCTGACCTGTGCATATCTAAATAATGTACAGATCAGGATACTGGGGGAAAGAATAGAGACATGGTACTGGGTATGTGTGGCTGTGTGCCGGCATCACTTCATGGCTGGGTCCAGGTGTGAGTCTTTCTGTGGTAGCTCAGGAAGGGCCTTACTGATGGGTGAGATTTCAGATCTGCTTTTAGTGATGAGGTATGAACAACCAATTGATATCTAAGGCACCACAACAATATATACAGTCATAGTAGCAGAATATGTAATTGCAACCCTGGAATTGTCCCAGGTGCCCTGCATTACCATGCTGCCTGGGGAGGCACTGAGGGTTAAGGAAGTTGCATGTGAGGTGACTGGGAGTAAGGACCAAACTTCAACAGAAGAAACACTTCAAGGCTGCTGCAGGTACAAGGTTGGCTTCTCCTTACTTCGTGTTGTCCCATAGTTCCAAGTCAGACCCTGAAGATGAGTGTTTTCAAGGGCTTATGATGCTGGTGTGAGCAGACCATGGAAGTGCACAAGGTGTAACAGTGAATCTGTTTGTGACTGTTAATGTACATCCATGCTGACCGCTGAGCTTTGCTGTGGGGGATGCACATGGGCAGCCCCTTCTCTGGGCAAAGCAGCACAGCAAAGTAGCTAACGCTTGCCCAAGTAGGGGGACAAGTAGACCTTGGGCTTAACCAGACCTTGGGCTTAACCATTCCTTGCAGAGGGCACCAGAGAAATCCTGTATGGTTTGGTTGAAGGGTAGCATGAGGATGAGGCTGAGGTTGCACTGAGCAGCCCTTCCCTGGGGAAAGCTCTGGTTACCCACTGTGATGTCTTTAACACAGGCTGGAGGGTGAAAGCATCTGTAGCCCATACCCCACCCTTAGAATTCCCCCTGCCTCCTGGGCTCTTCGCTTGCTTTCCACAGAGGCTTTTAGAGCCTCCTGGTAATGAAAAGTCAAGGTCTATCAAGTAAAAATGAGAACAAAGCAAAGAGGATGCCTCAGTGATTACTCTTCTCTTTGTGGCTCTTCTGGGTTGTGGTTGACTGTTTAAAAGAGCCTTGCTCTGTTCCAGGGAACCGAGGGCTGTTTACGTGAGGGGAGAAAAAAATGTTCTAGTAAAGGATTAAAGATTTAATAGTCATAAAGGAGAAGGTGCTCCATAATAAAGTATCAACACCAACTGACTGGTTTCTGCTGTTTTGACAGTCGCCAGGTGTTCTGCAGTAGCATGATCTGCACCTGCCTGTGCTGTTTCAGCAGCACCCAAGTGCTCTACTCCTCCCCACCGAGCTGTCTCCTGCCTTGCAAATCTCAAAAGAAGGGTGGGAGCAGTTCATGTTTGGTATGTTGCCATGGAACCAGAAACCCCTTTGGGCAGATAGTTGTCATATTTGCCTGTTCGAACAAAGGCAGGAGAGCTCCTCGGCAGCTTTCGTCAGGGAGTGCACAAGGCTGTCTGCGGGTGCACAAGGCTGCATCAGGGGTGTGTGTGGGGTTCTTCCTGCCCATGTTGCACACCTTTGTCTCGGGGAGACCTGGAGCTGGGCCAGCTCCCTGAGGACCTGTGTGTGCACCCACTGTACCTTGGCTTGATCTACCCTCTTCTGCAGGAAGCGGTGTGTTCCCTCTGAGGTCAGCATGCCTGCTGAGCTCAACAGGGAGAGTGGGCATGCAGGCTTTGGCTTGCTGGTCTCCTCAGCAGTCGTGGGTTGCAGTGGGTGTAGTGTCTCACTGCTGGTGCTACTGGCTGGGCTTTAGCAGAGGCTGTGGTTTGAGTTCAGGAGTGTGTTTGTCTGTGTCACTCATGTTCAGAAAATTAATATTTTAACATGAGTATCCAATCTGGATAGAAAGACACTAAATGTTTTTAACAGTTTTTTGTAGGTTTTTCACCCTTCTATCTCTGATTCTGTTATCCCATCAGCTCTGTTTGCTGCCAGGTGCTGGTCAGTGCTGGGACATGGATAAGATTGAGGAAAGCAGCTGATGCTGAGTCTGGACTTGGTTGTTTGTATAGCTGTAATAGTCCTGTCTTCTGGCAAATTTCATCACCTGATTTGTGTTTCCTCATGCCTAATCTCCTGTTCCAAGCCTGATGCTTTCTTCAAGCACACTACACCCCCTGTATTGCAGTACACTGACACCCATATACAGTGTACTACTGAAGGCTGGAGGAAGAAGCTGTCATTTCTAATATAGTTTAAGTCTTTGTTCCTAGAAGCTGAGGATGAGGTCAGACATAAGACTGAGGCCAACACTGTGCTTTACCATGGGTGCAGGGGCTGTCTCCCCATCCCTCCCCCTCTCAGCACTGCCTTTTCACTCCTTCCTTGCCCCAGCTCTGGAGCACATCTGTTTGTGCAGACTTATTTAGCCTGCTAGACTGTCTGTGGGTTGTTTTCCCCACCCTCCCTGGGTTAGTTTCCTGCTGGATTGCTGGCTTGAATGGGTTTATCAGCCCATCAGCTGCACACCAGTTCCAGCAGGAGGGAGCAGGGAGGGGAGGATCCCCTCTCCTGTGGCGTCTGCAAGCCTCGCTATTAGCCCTACCCTACCATCCACCACACCCTCGGATAGAAAAGTGAAGGACACTTCAGCTATTCCCAAGATAGATGTCTAGATAGATAACAACAATAGACAATAAAAGCTGTGTGCTGCACACAAGCGGTTTTTGGCAGATAACAGCAATTCGGATACTGGTGTCTGAAGCACAGCGCTAAGCCTGGCTGGGACTGCAAACGCACCGACACAACGGCACACATATCGAAGTGCTCCCCCTCCTTCCCCTTTGCTTTCTGTGCAGCTTCACCTCGATGGATAGGGACTTGTCTGAATGAATTGCATCCTATTATCATAAAGGTGGCTACTTTGCAACTGCTGGTAATTGCACTTCAGAAATATGCTGCTGGAAGATTGGCACATCTGCTACAATTACTGCTCCTCCCATCATTACATTTCAAAAATACATGTGCGTATATTCAAATTTGGTTTTGAAATAAGATTAATTGGCAGTGTTCTTGAGTCTTGGCCTGGAATCCAGAAAGATGTATGTTCTGAGAGATATATTTTTAAGAAATACACTTCCCTATTAAAAATTCAGCTTATCCTTTAGCTCTGTTCCTTTCTTGCTGAGATGGACCAAATCTAGATTTTCAAAGGTGAAGGTTTAAGCAGTCTTCAACTAAACTTATATAAGCAAATGCAGCAGTAAATGGGATTATGGTTACCAGCAAACTTAAGCCTGCCTAGGTTTTGAGACACTAAAGTTTCCACAGGAGTGGCCAGTTCTTGCAAAGATATGTGAACTGGATAACTCCTTGGGAGTCTGTAAAAATTGGAGCCTCTCTAATTCTTTTGATGGCAAATTGAAGCCTAGATTTACTTCCGTTCTCAGTCCTTGTTTCATGAAGCATTTAAACAAATGGGTAATCCTAGTTCTATTCTGCAGGGCACTGAATTTCAGTAGTGCCAAATGAAAAAAGGCTTTACCCTATGGTGGTTCATAATGTGGCTGAGAACTGAAGGACATTATGATTTGAAGTCTCTTCTGTAATGAACTGCTTTCATGCTTGACTCGAATGGGCTTAAGACCAAATTTGATCTGCATTTAATCTTAATAGTAAACAATAAGTTCCTAAAACCTAAGCATCTGTAGGATGAAGCTCCTTCAAGTTTTCACAGGTGCCAAGTGTCTCTGCTGCTGCCAGGTCTGATTGGCACAGGCACTCTGCAGAAGAGCAAAAAGGGATTTATGGCTTGCCAGCTGCCAGCTCATAGAGGCAGCTGGCTACTTCTGCAGTGTTTCCAGTGGGTTATGGGACAATAAAATAAAGCTTGTTACTAAAGGGCTAAAGTCATGCTCTGATCTTTTTAAGAGCCTGCCTGAATTGTCCGCAATCTTCTGTTTATCAACTATTGCTAAAGTTCATTTATTTATAACCATGACAAATAACCCTCATGTACATTCCTCCAGTGATTTATTGTGCAATTGTTTTGCATTCCTGAAATGTAAAACAAACCATCAAAGACATGGTGCAAGATATTAATTTTTTGAGAAGCAAATGGAGGCGAGTAATTCCTTGAAATGGACAAAACGTAAACCAGCTGCTCAGACACTACGATAAGATTTGAACTAAAAAGTTACAGTTCTGATGAGCTCTCCAAGAGAAGTGCAAGCTGTTTTATTGTAGAATAGATAATGGTTATGCCACTTCGTCGCAATGTCACTTTGGTCTCCAGTAATTCATTATCCTGCCTTAAAGACTGGGCTGTTGCTGGGCAGCCATGCTCTCGAGCCTGTGTCCCTCATTGACTTGTAGTTGAAGAAAGTGGGTCATGCAACCTGATCCAGTTTCCATTATGGAAAGTGAGGGCTGGATCAGGCATTTTGTGTGTGATGTCAATGGTCATGTTTATATCTAATCTCCACTTTTTCATCCTCTGCGCTTAACGGCATGTACACCAGGAAGCTGATCTGCAATTAGAATGCCATAGGAAAGACATGGAGGTTTTATTCCTCTCTCCCAAGGTCTTTGGAGACACAGAAGACTGGGCCTACCCAGAGAGCATTTGCTTTGCAAGGCGGTGGTGTTTTCTTTGCTGACTCTGCTTATTTTGTCTGCCCTATTGGAACTCATGAGGGAAGGAAAAGCTCTCAAGCTGTTTTTGTGTGTGGACAAGCACATTGTGTTCACCCAAAAAGCAATGCGCACCCAGTGCACTGCACAGAAGAATTCATTTAAGGCAAGGTTGGGACTTTCACAAGTATTAGTTTTGGAAACCCTTGAATTAGCATGGCTCCTTCTGCCAGACCGATGTTTGATATGAATATATGTCAGATATTACAGGGGCTCTACTGTTCTGTGGTCTCCTGGGTAATCCAGGTCTTGTCCATCAGGAAAAGTGAGCAAGTATGCAATGCTGTTTGCATTGCTGTTGATTGTACCATTGCTTTATTCAGCTTCATCCCAATCCCACCACCAAGTGCGGGCACACTAGGAAGCCTCCTGAGGTGGTTGGGGTGTACCTGTGAGCTCCTGATTTTGTGACCACTCTGTTGGCCCAGAATGAAGTTTTTCTTGCTCTATGAGGTATGCTCTCTGGGGAGTTCACCCTGCAGCCTTTTCCATGAGTGGCCTTCTTAGATGTCTTATATTTAACTGTCTTGTTTGGAGGACCTTGGTTATCCTTGAAGCCTGTGCTCGTTCATCAGGATGGCTGAGATCGATCAGTGGGTTCAAGAGCAACTAGAGAAGGACACACCTATATCTCTGCTGGCAAAGAGAGGCACACACCCATATGAAAATACGCATGAATAGGCACATTCTGATGGTACACACCTATTTTCCTAGAAGACAGATGAAAACCCTACAGACACTCTTTGCCTGGAGGCTGCAAGCCCACCCTTGCTACTGCGAGTAGAGTCAGTCTCTCAATACGCAGGAAGCCTGTAATGAAAGTGCCTCTGAGTTAAATGAAATGCCTGGCTAGCATTAATGTAATCAAGCTTCATCTCAGCAAGAGCTGAAACAATGTACAGAGCTCTGGCATTACTGGAAATCTGTGAAATGAGCATGCTGTTTCTTGGTTGTTTTGTTCTGTTTAATGCCAATTGTTTTGAAAAGAAAACTTTTCTGAAAAAGGAAATCAAGAGTGTTTCTCCATCCCTACCGTTGCTGCAATAACAGGAAGCAAAATTCTCATATACAGAGCTTGGCAGATAAGAGCTGAATGGTAGTTTGTTTTTTATAGCTGGTGGCAAGTGATACAAAAGAAAATAAAATTGCTTGCCCTTCTAATTCACAGTGAAATGAGCCCTGAGTCCCCTGGGACCTGTGCAGGCACCAGGATGGAGCTCCCTGGGGATGAGAGCTGCAGGAGACTTCTGTTTTGGACTGGTAAAGCAGCTCTGAGCTGAGGGGTCCATGGGCATGGGTTGGTGGCTGCAGCACTGTCTGTGTAAGGTGACCCAGCCACTTACAGAGGGAAGGCAAGGGTGGCTCAGCAGCCTGCTGCGCCTTGCCCAGGGGTTTCTCTAAGTTACACTCTGTTGCTTTTCTGATTAAATGTCACTCAATTAGAAGAGGGAAACGTTCAGCCCACTGGCTGCAAGAAAAATAGTCATCCAGGTGCCATGTCTGCTCGTTGTCTTGGCAGAAAGGGCAGCTGGTGGTGGTTGTCTCTCATGTGGCAAAGCTCAACAGCATCTCAAACTCTGCAGCTGGCTCCACACGGTTGCCTTGTAAAGCGCGTTGGCTGGGAGGGGAAGGGTTTTGCAGCAGCAGTGCAGGGAGTAGCTGAGGGCATGGCTACACTTTGAGGTTTTGGGACAAATGCAGAAGCTGCGGGGTTCTACTAATGCTATTAGCAGCAAAGTAATTAATAGACTTGACCACTTGTCTTCTTGTGGGGGTCAGAGTGGGTTCTCATTAGGAGAGCCTCATTAGGAGGCTCAGACATCTCAGGTAGTTTCAGGCTATCTGCAGAGTTAGAACAATGATGTACTGTTCATGTATTCCAGATATATATATATAACTTTTGGATGAGTAAAAGGAAAGTTTAAGATGCTAGAGCCACATTCCTACAGCAAACCCAAGGTCGTGCCCCACAATGTGCTCTGTGAGAAGCTATTGCAGTACTTGGCAGTTTCTCTTTAGGCCTTGTTGCTTCTCTTACATTCTCCATCTAGTTTCTTAGTTTAGCATGTAATATTTTGTTCCACATTCATGTTCTTAGAGCCTGAAATAATGTCAGTGGATTTTATTTAATCCTTCCTTTTCACCTAGCCTGAGAGTTAATCCAGTTTTCTGACAGCACGTTATTGTCAGCTGTAGTGTACGCTCTCTGAGTGGGGGCTTGCTCGCCGACCATACACCATTTGGTGTATGTGTATGATACTCAGTCAGTTAAAGAAATACAAGATTACATCTTCAACAGTGAAAACCAAAGAGTTTTAAACAACTGAAATGCACTCTGGCCATTGTGCCTTCTGTGAAGTGTGGGCCCAAGAGGCAAGCACTTACTCATTTCTGGGGTAGTAATGGAGGAGAGAGCCTTGAACAAAGCCTGTGCAAATATGGACCTGTAAGAACTTGGGATTATTGCCCCAAATAAGTTACTGTTTAAGAAATAATGTACTTCTATAATGTATGTGTCTCACCTAAAGGCCCAATCACGCAAGGTGTTTTAAGGGCTGAAATTAAGCTTGATGGGGTAGCCTTATTAAGCCATTCGCCTGTTGTTGCCTTTAGGCTGGGCTGCATTGCAGACGTGTTTGCTGGCTTAAGTACTTTGAACCAGTTTGCCTGTCTTGACATAGCAGAAAAAACCCTACTGGGGTTTTTTTGGTGGTGGTGGAATACTTTGAATAGCAGCAGCCAGGCTGGAATTCCTACCCATATGAATGACACTGTTGTTTAAAATGCAGAAATAAACAATTTGTCTGCATTTAATATGGACTGGCAGCTCCCTGCCACTGGCCTAGACACTCTGTCCTGTCCACTTGCCTCCCATGTTCCCAGTTTCTTCCACGGTGTCCTCTCTGCCATGTTTCCTACATGGGAATGCATCTTATATCTACCCTTCTTTTACAAGCATGGAATAAATAGTTTTTTCCCCTGTGAACTATAGAAACAAGCTCCACTTAAATGAAATGATAAAGCAACGAGCAGCTTTATAATTGATGCTACTTTGGCCACTTGTGAAACAGTGGCTGCTGCTCTGCTTGATATCTGGGTCGTTTGAATTCCAGTCAGGTAGGGTGTAGCTCAGAAAGGTGCTCGCTGTCGTGACACATGGCCGAGCAATTTTCACCACATCTTATCAGGGAAATACCTACACCCCAGCCATTTAACTGCTGTTACTTTTTAAAGTTAACTGGGAAATGTGTCATCTTTAAATAATCCGTAGGAAGTATCTGAGCTGGCAGTATTGTTTGTGGAAGGCAACCACTGCAAAGGTTTGGCATCTCCAGGATTACTGTTTATTGCTTGGTTATGGATGGTGGGATGTAAGCGCAAAGTGGGACAAAATGATGTGTATCCTAGATGGCTCCTGAAAGCATATGGGCACCCACTGCAGGAAAATAAGACAAATAAGAAAAAAGCCCAAATCCTCACCATGGACCTCAGGACATAACTTCAGAGCAGTACTTCTCTACTGGTGAATTGCTCTTCTGGAGCAATCTGTTTCTACTCATAACCATGTACATGCTCCTTGCTGTCTTTTGGATTCAAATGTGAGCTTCAAACAACACCTTCACTGAGACAAATGGAATTAAATTTTCTTCTTTCTTTTATAGATCTGGGCAGCTAAAACCTGGCTGGAACTAAGTCAGCACTTGCGTGGTGATGCGCAACCTGGGTAAGACCCATTGCTGCATACCACAGCACTGGGAAACCTCAGCCAAAAAATCCAGGTGTTGACAAGGCTGAAGAGCCCTCGCTGCAAAGTAACAAGCAGCTCTGCAAAAACAATTCTTGATTAATAAATCACTGCAAGCTTTCATGATGCCCAGTTTAATGGAATTTAAAGATGAGAGAGGATTAAGTGAATAACACAGAGCATCTTGCAAGAATTTCCCCCAGAGCACTGTGGGCGAGGGAGTGAAGGGAGAATAGGGAGCACACATGTGTTTGCAGTTGAGGAATGTGTGCCTCTCAGGGGTGCTGCACGCTCCTGCTCGCTGCGTCGCGCCCCAGCACTGCTGGGAGAAAACGGGGCTTGCAGGGGAGCAGGTGGGAAAATCCCACCTTGTGCTTCATTCGTGAGTCACACAGATGAGTGTGTGCCTCATATTGTTCTCTCCCCCTCTCCCCCCCACCCAACGAAACCCCCCTCTGCAAGTCTGAAATTAAGGCCATGTTTGCTGGGTGGCTGCGGCAAGGGGCAGGGCTTTGATACCAATGCTCAGAAGCAACATAACCCAGCAATAAATGTCTTTTTTATAAACTATAATATTTTCCTGACCTACTTGAAACCAGCTTAGTGACAGCACAGCTACCCAGAAGAAAAGGGACTGTCTTTCTGCACGAGGCATATTAGCATTTTTATTTGAAGCATAAAACATTGATGAGAAACAACAGCTGTAGATATAAAAGGTAGTTAACCAGAGAAAACAAGCATCTTGCTTGTATAGGGAAGCTTGACAGAGTGAGTTATCAAAAGCACAATGATGCTTGAAAAATGCCGTGAGAATTGCAATAATTTTCTGCCACATAAGTGGAAGTACGATTCTCCTGAGCCACGGAATATAATAATCTGAAGTAAATCATGCCCTACCGTTTCAGGCAAGTACTTCTCACTGCCAAAAAAAGACAACTATACTACCGTGGGCAGGGGAAAATAATTACTCTGTGAAACTCTGAATAGCACTTTGTCTCCAAATATCAACTTTAAATTGCCATATCAAAGAAGAGTCCAACATCTTTTTAACTAATGGCCATTAATCTTGTGACCCTACTGATAGTGCCAAAACAAGTAAGTGCTTTTTTCTTTCATTCCCAAGGGAAGATTAGCGCTACAAAAGCGGTGTAGCAGCCATGCACAAGGTCCCAAAGGTGCAGGAATGAAGAGAATTGGCCCGTGAAAGTGAGACTGGAACTGGCATGTCAGTGGGAAAAGGAAGGGAAAGTGTTTGAATTCTCTTCCCGGCTTCTATAATGCTGCAAAACAATGATAATTCTCTGTTATACTAACGTGGTAGGAAAGTGGAAAAAGCTCAGCTTGCAGACAGCAGCGTAGACATGTGGCCCAGACCTTCATAAAGTGCTCACGTGTGTTTGCCAGGCAGTGGCACGGCCATTATTTTGTTTCTCCCCTCTGCCTCTGTAGCTCTTGTTACTGTATTAAATTGATTAATGAGGGGAACGATTGCTTGTGCTTGAAATACCCTTTAAGATAATAGAATCACAGAATTTCCTGAGTTGGTAGGACCCATAAGGATCATTGAGTCCAACTCCTGGCTCCACACCTGGCCAGCCCGGTCAGAGCATGGGACTGAGGGCATCGTCCAGACGCTTCTGGAACTCAGCCAAGCTCTATGCTGTGACCATGTCCCTGGGGAGCCTGTTCCAGTGCCCCACCACCCTCTCAGGAAAGAACCTCTTCCTAATATCCAACCTAAACCTCTCCTGCCTCAGCTTCATGCCGTTCCCTCGGGTTCTGTCACCAAAGAGAGGAGGTTGCTAGCCTCTACAGTCGATAGGAAAGACATGAAAACTTGGGGACTCCGTAGGTGAAGGAAAAAAGTTGTGGTGGAGCAGGGAACTAAACCCATGCCTACAGTTCCCAGCTACTGTCTCACCCACTGAATTGCCCCTCTCTTTACTGTGCTTCTTCCTTTGGGGTAGCTTTTCTTTCCCTGTGGGTGTGGGAACTGGGAGCTAGTGATGCTTCTGGTTTCAGCAAGCCGTGGGCAGAAAGCAATAGTCATAAAGTTCTGAACTGGGTCTGGGCACACTCTGTATCCAGGATGTGCCTGGTTCCTTCATACGTTCACCCCTGACACAGCCTGGGACACGTCCCACAGCAGAACAAGTAACCTGACCATTCACTAGGGGGATGTCAGTGAAGGATAGGAGTAATTCCTCAAACTCCACTCTTTCTTCCTCCTCAAACTATTATACTTACATTTTAATAGCCACAAGTTAATTTTTCACCAGCTAGTAGAAATGCTCTTACTTTCATTGAAATGCCAGAAAGGAGCAAAGCATTTGGTAGAAAATTGGAAAATCTGAGGTACTGTAGTGGAAATGCAAAATATCTCTGCAGACATGATTTGGTGCTCTGAGTGGCAGCGTGCATGTTCTACACTCCCAATCTATTTCTCCCGTGAGGTAGTATGGCAACTTGGTAGCAGTCATATGGCATCCTACAGGATGAAGGATAACTAGGGAAAGAAACCTGAGATTTTTAACTTGTCAGGGATTTAAAATCATAGCATTTTGTTATCAAGACCCCATTTTCCTGGGTGAGAAAGGAAAAGGATGAATTATTTTGCTTTTCGACCGAAGCTCCTTTGGCAATTTTCACATGTAAGGGTTTTCAGTTTAAAAAAATAACCCACAATTTTTTTGCAACCAAACCTTTATCTCCCCCCCCCCCATCACATAATGTTTGTGATCACCTTTAGATGAAAGGGAACTTCCCATTACCAATACCCAAACTGAAAGGGGAGTTGATATCAGTGTGAGGTTTTGTTTATTCAGAGATGTCAGGATCAGGCTTTAAGTCTGTAGAAACATGAGGCCCTATTACTTTTTTACTTGTAGATGTGCAACTGATGGGTGTTCAGCCTCCAGGAGTTTAGATGACTGAGATAAGGTTTCAGATAAACATCCAAATGTTTAGATTTTTATCTAACCCAAAGCTCTGAACCTTTAAAGGATTACCCACCTCCAGGGATAATCCTGTAGTGATTTCAACACCTGTACTGAGTCAAAGTGAGTTCAGAGTCTCCTGGCCACAAGAAATGGTTCAAGCCCATCCTATCATTTGTTTTGCATGGCTAAAACAGTCTGTGTCAGATCTGAACACGATTAGCTGGGCACTCTGATTTTAAAGGACTCCATCCCAGGATAACTCAAATAGTCATCGTTAGGATCACTTATTACCAAAGAAAAACAACCTGTGACACTTGGCTTCTGTGGCCTTCAGAGTAGATATGCCCTGAATGCTTTTATGGTGAATCAGCAGCTCTAAATGCCTCGCAGTTTTATAGATATTTAAATGAGCAGCTTTTCTGTCAGCATTTTGCTTTGGAAGCAGACTTTGCTGCCCTCTCTTGCAGTTACCATGAAAATGTGTTTGTATCAGCACGCAGCTGAGCTCCACTGTAGGTTAGCAGCATTGATCCTAAAAATTGCTGTCCCCAGGTTCAGATTATCTCCTGAGTGGCCATTTCCATCTGTTACCACAAATGTAGTAGATTTACTTGGAGGGAACCTTTGGTTTTGGTCCTCTTCTCCTTCCCAGGCAGCAGCTCGTACAGGTGCCTTGAGGAGAAATTGGACTTTGAACTTCATTCAGGCTTCTCCTAAATGAAGCAGTATCTCTTATCAGGGTTATTAGAATTCTTCCAGCCTATCTGACAAAGTATTCTGGGTTTGGTTTCGATTTTAGCTGCTATGGTCATGCTTCATAAGCAAACAGGAATTGGGAGGAAATGAAGATAGCTATGCACGTGCAGGTCTGCATGTCTATGGTGCGTATTACCTCACCGTGGATCTGAAAGTGCTTTGCAAGTGCTAACCAATCGTGCCACAAAAATCTCCTTTTCTTTATTAAAAAAAAAAAGAAAAAGAAAAAAAAGGGGGGTATTATTCTGACAACAAAATTATAGACAGAACACAGCCTTCCCTGAGGCCTTTTGGCAAATCCTTTAGCCTTACTTGGGCTGAGTCCTCTGTCAACCTGAAAACAAGGCAGAGGGGTTTTTTAGTAGAAGGATTGCCCAATAGACTGAACCGGGTGGCTTTTTTATGCTTTGGGTTTTTAAATCTAAGCAAGAAAAAGAGGATTCACTGTTTTTCTTTTAGTAAGTTAATCGGCTGTAAACAAACATACCTTTAGAAGCAGCTATTGGCTTTGATCACTTCCCTGAAGTACAATGGTATTTAAGGAAAAGCTAATCTTATTTTAATCACTGGTTCTTCAGCTCACCTTTGTAATTAGAA
This sequence comes from Zapornia atra, assembly GCA_013400835.1. NCBI lineage: Eukaryota > Metazoa > Chordata > Aves > Gruiformes > Rallidae > Zapornia > Zapornia atra. The sequence continues at coordinate 208,874 of VZTU01001628.1, forward strand.
GGAAAGCTTGCCTCAACAGTGCTCAGGTGGAATGCATAGGAAACATATGATTAAATGGTGATTCTAAATTTAGCATTTCACCTCCAGAAAGCAGAACAAGTGTCGGGTGCAGAGTTTTCCTCAAAGTCAAGAGACACTTGAAAGATGAAGTTAATTAACAATGGCCTACATAATTAGCAAATACAAAGGATTAAATAATAATGAATTATTTATTAATATTAATAGTGAATTAAAGACAGTTGGGATCTTGCTGTGGCATTCAGCAGGGACAGACTTTCAACCCTCCATTTTCACACTGGGTCTTCTCTACAAGTTTCATTTGGCATTTATGGTGAGGTGGGTTGCAGAGAACTTTAGCAATAAGGAAAAAAGGATAAGATTGGGTTTTCTTTCCTATGCCAGCCCTGTCTGATCAGCCTGAGCAGTAGGATGCAAACCCTGTCCTGGTTTGCATCCTACTGCTCAGTAACTTCAGACAAATCTTTTTAAGAGTCCTGGTGATAAAGATCTCCTTAATGTGCTGTAAATCCCTGGAAGTGGAGAAGGATGTTTTCCTGGAGAGAACAAACTTGGTTTTACTTTTAAATAAAACTGTTCTCTAGTAAGTATGCTGACTTGGCTACTAGCAAGCAGACTTCTGCCTATGTATGTGTTAGGGATGCTTGGATTTAGGGGTAAATTAAGACATGTTGCACTACAAGGCCAACATCTAAATTACATTAAGATGATGGTCTGGGAAGTATTTTCATCCACATTGCTGCTGTTATCGAAGGCTACCTATTGTTTGCATATCTTGTTCATTGGTTATTCTACCACCATCCCAAGAAAGATTTATCCATGGTAGGAATTTAGCAAAAGTAAGGGGAGAAGTTACTGCATGAACAGGCAATGCTGTTTTCTTTATATTGCATACAAGGCGACCTAAATTAAGCTAAGGGTTCCCAGGAGTTCCTTCAATTTCTTCACCCAGTGATTTCCATACCTCTGTGATATTCTCACCAACCTCCTGGGTTGGGTTTAAAATGTAATGCAGATTAAGTTCAATTTTTCAGAATAGCTTCCCTTATTTGGCTTCTTGCTTTCAAACCTTAATGTTGTTGTGACAGTTTATTTTGAAGGAAAGAATCTTTATTAAAAGTCCCTTCGGTTCCATTTATTTCCATTTGCAGAAGAACTAGGTGTGGGTCAGAAGGCCCCAGGAGTGTGTGACTCTTGGCAAAAGGCAGTTGGCCTTTCCTGAGCACAGTTTCTTTGAGATTATAGTTTGGAAGGGTGAGGAAGAGAGAAACTGATGAGCCCACAGAAGGCACTGAAACAAATTCCCTCCTATACCCTCACTGAGTCTTCGTTTTGCTGTGCTCATCCTGCACCACCGAGACTCTTACGGAGTTACATCAGTAAGGTGCCTCAGTAGGAGGACTGGAGACACTGGGCTGGATCTGCAAGGTAAAGTAGCGGGTATTTATCTGAAGATGCCACGAAATAACACAGTGAACATGCCTGGTTTAGGCTTTATGTAGCCTCAGGCTACACGGTGGATAGCTTTGGATGATAACATGGGTATTTATTACCCAGGGAAACCTCTATACTGTTCATTTCATATGAACACTTATTTTAAACCTGCTGGTTGGCAGGGACCGCCTACCCCAGTGATTGCATTGCTGCAGCATGTTCTTTATTGGACATTTAATTGTTTGGGGGTCGGGGTTTTTTTGAAATAATGATTTCTCTTTCTGTTACACTCTGGTCATTTACCTGTTATGTTACTGCCTGTTGCTCAGAGAAGGACTGAGATAGTAATGTAGACACATCTATTCACCCAGTAAGTGATAAAATATACTAATTTTTGCACAGCAGTCAGGAAAACCTAAGATAACCAATGCAAAATATTAAGAAAGTTGCTGTGATACCTGTGGTTCTTTGGCAACTCCCATTGACACACTTTGTTATATAGAACATCTCATTTCATGGATGAGTAAAAGGAGTCACAGAGAGGCCAGACCATGACAGAAGCCTCAGTCCTGAATTTTCATCCTCTGATGCTGAACAGCCAAAGCAAATACAAATGCCGCTCTTTCAGAACGGGTGTTTGCAGAGCACTCACCTTGCTGACCTGTCTCCCAAGTGTAAGACAGAAGCTTACACCTGGTTAGTTACACATTTTTAGGGTACGCACCAGGCACCGATAAGCAAACAGAGTATTGAAAAGGGGGATGCTGCTGCGAACCCCTCATACCCGACTAGCGAAGCCTGAGCAGCCCAGCCATCTCTGTGCCGGTACAACGATGCTCACTTCTACAGCTCCCCATGTTATGAATGGAGTCTAAAATATATCCACCTGGCAGGGGAAAGTAAGAGGAAGACAGGGAAATGGACAGGAATGGGAGGAAAAGAATAACAACAGTGCAGTGCTGTGGAAAGGTGTAGGCTTCACTCCAGCTTAGCTTCAGACACCACTGAGCTGTGTGGTGGCTCAGCAGCTGGGAGGTTTTCCTGGTGATACTGTACATTGTGCTGGAGTGGCTTCTACTGCGGCGACACAGGCTTGCTGCTGAAGCCTCTGGGGAGTTACCTTGGTATTTAATTTGTTGTTATGAAAACAGTGAGTTTGACTGCAGCAAGAATAGTTTCTTCCCAAACAGTTACCAGAATCCTATTGTTGTTCTCCTCCTTGTTGACCTTTTTGCTGGTTTTGCGATTATAGTAATGATTTTCCCGGCTTTGCTATCTTAAATTTGTTTGATTTATATTGTGCCAGGAATTCAGAAGGGGAGGGGGTGGGAAGCAGCTCATCTCAAGCAGGCAGAATTTCTGCTAAATGTAGGAATTTAGAGAAGTAATTTTTCTGAATGGAATTGTGATGAGAGAAGCAAACTTGCCTTGCTTTAGGCATTTTGATTGCATATGGCCATTAGAAGCATAGGGCCCATTTTCAGTCCCTGTATTATGCCACTACCACACAAACTGTTCAATTGTATTTTAAATTACATTAAAAGAAAATTCTACTTTTATTAGAGTGTAAAGCCTGTGAAAAAATCCTATAATGCTTGCTGCATCTGTAACTTTGCTGAGATCAATCAACTCTCTTAGTTTTATTCTTGTCTGAGGGTATTTACTAGACTTTCCACTCTAACTGCCCCCCATGTAAAATTCTGAAATGGAGAGAAAGAGCCCTCAAAGAGCAGGTTGCAGGTCTGCTTGGGAGAGCTATACATTGGCTTTACTCAGGATCCTGTTTGCAGCACCTATGTGTGAAACCTCTCATTGACTTCCCATGAAAGGGAGGGGGACAGTTAAGTCTAGTTTGGGCTGTGCTTTACCCGCTTGTGTCTCAGGGGACAACAGCATAACAAAATCATTTTGAAACAGTGGCAGCCTTAGGAAGGTGTGGACTTGGCTGGCTCAATTTTACAAATTATTGTAAAATTATCTGCCTGTGGAATATGTCACCAGGGCAGCTGCATGAACTCCCCCTTGCCCTCTGCTAATGGCCCATGACAGTGGCACGAGGGAGTGTGTAATGTGCCTCTACCTCTCTTCAGTCCACATCTCCTGTTGCATTTTAACAAGCCTTACATGATATCCAGTACAGAAGCAGCAAGCTGAAAGCTAGAGAAAGTGTCTGTTAATTGAGAGACTGATTTCTGTAAATTTTGATGCTATTTTGAAAGCCAGTTATGACAATGAAACAATATAAAATTATTCTTACATTTCTTACCATAAATGCTCTTTTTTGTAGATAGCTGACTGGATTTGACGTAACGTTGGCATACAAAGCTATGCACCACTATGATAAGATAACATAATCATTATGATGCTATTTGCTGTGTTTATACAGTATGGTTCCTGCTCACAACTTTTCCTTTACTACTCATGGATGGATTTAAAAAAAAAGCCAACAAAACAAACAGCAAAACAGAGAAAAGCACTAATGTACTATTTATTTTTTTTTAAATTTGTGTGTGTATGAAACCATATGTTATCTGTGCTCTGCAAAGCTCACATTTTAATTGACATTTCTTATCTTCAAGGATGTACTTTCCTACAATAAGGGCAGTGTGCCATAAGTGACTTATGCAAGTCCTATTAGGAGACAACTATTTTAATTATTATATAAATTAAGATTAGACTGCTGCTAAAAAAAACCCCATGCTGTCCACTCCAGGATACAAAAAAAGACCTCTCCATCTTACACCCGGTTCTCCCAAGGGAGCTTGCAACCCCGCAGAGACAAAGCCAGCAGGGAACAACCGCAGCAGCATGCAGGAGCTGGGAGATCAGCGTGGCCTCTAGAAAGCATGCACACGGCCACAAATGCCTTTTATTAGGACCTAGATGAACAAACTATAGAACTATCCTGTCTCCTCTATGTATTTTGTCCTTAAATGATGGTAATGTAAGTGAAAGAAGGCAAGTGTTGATTGCTGGTGTGCTACCACCTTTCCTAGCAGTGGTGTCATTTTGGATGTATTTCTGTAAACAGCAGTGCTTTTCTTTATAGCTTCTTTCTTGAATTCTGCGTGTAGTAGTCATGCTGTGCCCACAGGCTCAGTAAAGATGGGCTTTATGTACTTCATTACAGACTTTGTATTAATTTGTTGCCAAAGATACCTGTTCACGTGAGCCTCTTTGTTCCACAGGGCTATTTGCATGGATATTCAGTAGACTTCAGCAGAAGGCAGGGAAATATTTCACGAAGAGCAAGGTACTTCTGCGGTTTAGTGAAAGTGTCCAAGCTCCATGTGAAGAGACCACAGAACAGCACCCCCCCCACACTTGTTATTTTGCTTCATTTTCCTCAGCAACACCGTCTAATACTCGTCCTTGCAGCACAGATGGGAATGACTCAATAAATCTTCACCTGGGGAATATCAAAACCTAGACAGAGTTGAAATATTGCTGAAACAGAGAGAGAGATTGAACATAAAATCAGGAACATGAGTCCAATTCTGGAACAGAGTTAGTGCGCCGGTCTTTCTCCTCCCTTGCCTTCTCCTGGGTTGCCTGGAACCCACATTGAGCATGGGTGTTCACTTATTTCAGACTCCTGGAATTTAAGTTCGTGCACTGGAAAGTGTGAATGAGTTTATGGAGACATGACTCATCCCAAGGCACTAAAGAGAACACTTTTACCAGCACTCTGGCCTCATTCAAAGTCCATTTCTCAAGGGTGGTCAAATGGTTTGGAGAAAACATTTGCATCCTTGCTGCCAGATTCAGACAGGTGGACTCTGACCTAACTAAGCCTCTTCTGGCAAAAAGCTCCGTCCTGCAAGAACACTGGGACCTCAGGCCTCAATGTGGTAAATGGTGAGACTAAACCAAACACTATCCTTCCTAATGGCCTTCCAGATGATGTTCTTGAGCAGTAAGAAAGGGCCCAAAATATAGTCAGAGCAGAAGGCTACTCTATGTCCATTGCCAAACAAAATATTCCCAGGACTCTGGTAAGATTTCTGGGAAAGGATTTTTCTCTTCATAGGAAGGTCATCCTAACTTTGCTGAGTGACTGTCAGGCAATTATTTTGATTTTCAGGTTTTTCAGGGTTTTCTTTTTGCGTGCCCACCATCATGTGCAGAAAGCAGACGTAGATCATCTGCTGAATTACCAGGTGCTGCAAGAGGAAAGAACTAGGAGATGGGAAGCTCTTCCCACCACCCTTCACTACCTTTCAGTGGGGCTTTCAGTACAGTGGTGCACAAGCTAAATGAGATGGGAGAAAGCCACTTTCTCAAGATTGCACAGGTGGGGAAGGGAAGCAAACCCTGAGCCCTTAGCCCAGCCTCCCGCTGATGTTTTCCTCCTCATGTGCCAGTTTAGGAGCTGCTTAGTTGCACAGTTCATGGCAAGAGTAACCTTTCAGTTGTGTGTTTGTACAGCACCTAACACAGTGAAGCCCTTCTCCTTAACTGCAGCTTGGAGATGTTATCACAACAGAAATAGTAAATAATAATCAGGTTAAAGATAGCACTGAATTAAACCAGAGCAATATGTCTATTGGAGGCCAAATGGTACATGGTGCCAGCTCAGGCAACTGGCTTTCAAAACTGAAAGAGAACATTCCTCTGCACTAAAATAAACACTATTCTTTTTCTCTTGAGCTAGATAAAGCATTGTGTGTTTCTGATAAATCCATATGGTTTGCTTGCCTGCAGAGGAAAGCATGATGCACAACAATTCCCCAGATTTCTTCCTCAGAAGTTGCATTATCAATAAATGCCTGTGATATCAGTCGGGTTCTTTAGCCCACACATCCGGCCAGTATCTTAATTGCAATAACTTCACGTCCCAAAAACCCAATGCAGTGATATACAAGGGACCTGATTCCAACCCCTAACCTCTCAGAGCCCGGAAAGTCTTTCAGCATTCCTGCAAACTTACATAAGAGAGAAGGAGCAGATAACATTGTATGTTTGCAGTTAAACATGCAGGATGCTTGTGCCCTCTTGCAGAAAGGAGTGAAAGAATGGGCTTTTAGGAAGTCATTCTGAATTAGAAAATGGTCTTACAAGTGAAGAATGTCAGTGCAAAACCAAGGACCCCTGGGATTGTCCAAATTGTTTTTTCAACTCTCTCAGATGACTTCATTGAGCTTTTTTTTTTTTGTACAGTTTATGACAGCCCCAAACCTACTGAATAAACAGACAAAATACTGTACGTGGTCTTTATATATACTGAGCTAGGCCCTACTGGCAGCATCATATGAAGCGGACAGAGGACAGGCCTGATATTCTTAAGAGGAGAAGGAAATTCTCTTGACTTAAAATGTTTCTTTTAATTTTCCTTTAGAATTGCGAACTACAGCCCAGACCTGGGGACCCAGACAGGTTTGACTTCCATCCCTAAGAAGGCACTAGATTGTCCCATACATCTCTTGGGAAAGAATCATAGAATTGTTTAGGTCAGAGAGACCTTTAAGATTATCAAGTTCAACCATTAGTATAGCACTGCAAAGTCCACCACTAAACCATGTCCGTCAGCAACACATCTACACATCTTTTTAATAACTCCAGGGATAGTGACTCAGCCACTTCCCTGGGCAGCCTCTTCCAACACATGAAAACCCTTTCAAGGAAGAAATTTTTCCTAACATCCAATCTAAGTCTCCCATGATACAACCTGAGGTCCTTTCCTCTTGCCCTGTCGCTTGTTAGTTGGGAGGAGAGACCAACACCCACCTGGCTACAACCTCCTTTCAAGTAGTTGTAGAAGGCAATAAGGTCTCCCCTCAGCCTCCTTTTCTCCAGGCTAAACAACCCCCAAAGGTACATGCTAAAAAATCCCAGTTCTCTAGACCCTTCAGCTACCTCTGTTGCCCTTCTTTGGATACGTTCCAGCACCTCAATGTCCTTCTTGTAGTGAGGGGCCCAAAACTGAATGCAGTGCTTGAGGTGTAACCTCACCAGTGGTGAGTACAGGAGGGATGATCTCTACCCCAGTCAGTACTGCTGGCCACACTGTATCTGATGCAAGCCAGGATGCTCTAGGCCTTATCAGCCACCTCAGCACACTGCTGGCTCATGTTCAGCTGGCAACTAAAGATTTGCCTTTGTCTCTGGGTCTCTTGGGGGGCATTGGTAGCACAAAGATGAAAGGAATCCTATCAGTGTGATATTCAAGGCACCTGAATTTTCAAAAGCCTTTTTACAAGGTGTCAGACTGACGCTTATTGAAGAAACTAACTGGCCAGAGGCTTACAGTCAGCAGTGGAGAGTCCCCAGGATGGATGCTCAGTCAAGATGTGCTATAAACTAGAAGACAAGGCAGTGAATGGTACAGCGTGCAAGTTTGCAGATAGTAGTGAGCATTTCTCTACAGACAAAAGCAATGCCAGGTGCAGAAGGATCATATGTTTCTATAAGAAGGTGGCAGATGAGGTCCAGGTAAGTAAATGAAAGGTAATGCATCTCTGGAGAAATAATCTAAACAATACCTTCATGATGATGAATTTGCAGTGCAGGAAAGAGACCTTGGCAGCATCACTGACAGTTCTTTGAGATCATCTGTTCGGTGTGCAGTGGCAGCCAGAGGAGCCAACACAGCACTGGCCATCACAAGATGGGGTGTGGGTAAGGAGGGGAAGAGTGCTGTTCTCCTGCTGCAGTGACAGTCCCTGGAGTATGTTTTGCAGTTCTGCATCTCAAGGCCAATACAGTGGAGCTAGACAAGATCCAGAAAAGGGCAAGGGAAACAGCTCAGAGAGTGCTGGTTGAATGATGTCTAATGCAAAGAGACTAAAAAGATTGAATGTCTTCTGTATGGAAAGAAGGGTGGGGGTGTGAGGGAGGAGATGGTGAAAACTTAGAGTCACAAAGGTGGTGGATTAGGCAAAGGTGGAGGATTAGGCAAAGGTGGAAGGTCGTTTGTCACGTTTCATATTGTTTGAACTGGGGGATGCTTGCTGGAACTAGCAAGAAAGCAGTGTAACGCAGATAAGAGTGTTAAACTTCTCTTATGTGTCTGACAATGAGGTTCTGGGATTTGTTACCACAGAAAGGTTTGGGCAGATGGTGTGTGAAGGTTAGAGAGAGATCAAACCCATGAACAGCAGGTTCACAAGGAAACTGTCCCCTATTGTTCCCTAATACACTCTTGAAGGAAGACAAGCAGAAGAGACCACAGAAAGTGGCCAGGCCCGTTTGCTGTTTTTTGAAGAGTATGACCTACTTATTGCCATAGTCTGAGATGCAGTATTGGGATTGATGGGCTGCTAGTCCCATATGTCTCTTATGTAGAGACAAATAAGTCGTGATACTCAAAGCTGTGGAGAGCAAACCGACACATCTTTCATTTAAGTCTTTTAGGCTGCTTTAAAAAGCTCTACTCTGCTTCACACACCTGGTAACTCTTTAGTAATGGATTCATCAGGAGCAGCTAGTGACATTTACTGCCAGGTGAATATAGTTTGCTCCCCTTCTCTTGTTCCTTTGCTTCCATGTCGTATCTGGGTGTTAGCAGGAGTTGTACAGTGTTGTTTCTCAGTCAGCTTGCAGTCAGAACAGCTCCTTTTGGAGTTATGTGAGTATGAAGCAATGAAAACTTGTTTTATTGTTTTTCAGGGATAGGGGAGGTAGAAAGGCATCAATTTACTCATACGCAGCAGCACCATCCTTATATAAAGTATGGCCTTTTATCTGTGTAGGAGTGATGAGGAAGACTGCTGCTGCACTCACATGGGTGGCTTTTTGGTTATATTTTCTTCTAAAATGCTTTTGCAAGCATTAATGTTACTGAATTTCATGGGTATACAAAGGAATGAAGAGTCAAGATGGCATTGGTGTACTTCAGTTAGTAATTAAGGTAGTTAATTACTTCACCATTCGAGGGTAAGCAAATCTTGGAAGGGGTGAGGGTAACTTTGTGGACTTTGCTGAGCTAAGGACCTAATGATGCTTGAGTTTGACAAGGGGGGGAATGCTGTCTTCTGGACCTAGATGCTCACCTTGGACTTCTCCCTAGGGCTGTGGCTTTGCTCTTTTCTTGTCAGTGGTGAGACTGTTGGCAGCACCAAAGGAACCTGGGCGATTTGTTGTGCTCTTAAGGTGCAATTTGGCTGTGTGGAGCAGATGGTACCTTACAATGTACCTCCTCAATGTTTGCATGGTCACTGTGAAAAGGAATTGAGGATAGGAGTTAAACACTATTAGAGGAATCCTGCCTAGATAGAGGAAAGCTTGAGTGTTATTTTAATGCAACAAACCCCGGGTATCTAGTTCTGATCGCTGTTTGTCTATTCTTGCTAAATTAAAGTATTACCAGCTTTAAAAGGCAGATGTAACCTATGGGACTGTGGTTTGTTTTGTGAAATCTCAGCCAACAGAAAGTGATATCAGTGTGGTCAGATCACATCCCTAAGTCAGAGTTTCATGTTCTATTTTCAAGCAGAAAAATATTTCCCATCTGTAGGAAAGTAGTTTTTACAGTCATGAAACACTGTCGTAGCAGAAGAAAGCAAGCTTTTGAATTTAAATATGACAAAGCTTGCAATAACTTTGTTTTGATCTGCAGTTGAAATTAAGAGCTTCTCTCAAGTTACAATGGGTTGAAAATTTATTTAATGATCTTGCATTTTATGTGACTTATGACCATTGTTGATAGAAGTTGGAATTTTTTACCACTGGGCACTATGCAAGCCATTTAAAAATGAAAAGAAGCTCTTTTTCTTGCCCCCTGAATAGTCCAACATTTTGTCCAAAGCCACACAAGCACTGTGTCTGGGCCATATGTATGAATATGAGACAGAAGAGAAGATTAAATGAGGTGAGTACCAGGCCAGTTCTGAGTGTTTGTAGGAAGTACAGGACAGGCACATTCGTGACTTGCATTAAGCTTTTAGTTTTTACACTCCTGAAAATCCAAGCAATACTTCTAGTACTTGCTCAGAAGGAATTTGCTTCTTCCTGGCAGTTACTCTGATCTACCAGGTGTGTGTGGTCTCTTCCCTTTCTGTGGTTGCCCTTTTGTTCTGACTTCTTGGGGAGGGGCAGAGGCAGCTGGACAGCTTTAGCCTCTTAAATAGTCCACATTACTTACACGGCTACTCTCTTCGCTGACCCTTAACAGTTTAGTAGCTATGGACTTTAAGAGGCTCGGGCTTAATCTTCTGTCTTCAAAGGAGCTGGAGCTGCCGCAGAATGTGGCCTTTTGATTGTGGCTTTCCCTGAATTTTAGAAGCCCACCTTTGCCAGATGGTCACTTCCATGCTTTTATCTAGATGCCGACAACAGTAAAACTAACATAAATTACATAGACTTGTCTGAGGGCTTTCATTACTCCTTGATGCCTTGCTCCTCTCCTGGCATGAGCTCTCTCAAGTAGTGTGTGTTAAATAGCAGGCTGCTACCTAAGGGACAAGATGTTCAGAGTCCTTGGATGCACAGCCCGGAGAAAATATGCTGGCCAGGGAGTGCTGTGGCTCAAGAGTGAGGCTTTCGTACCTTTGTTCTGAACTGAGGAAGGGTGGCACGCAAGTGATGCAATGAAACTGTCTCTACATAGTTTCAGGGATGGTCTTTCTGTAATCTGCACAGATTACAGATGGCAAGGCTGGACCCAAAGGAAGCTTGTTATTAAGGGAAAACAGTAGTTTCGGCAAGACTGGGCTGTTGGGCTGGTGCTTCGTAGGTGATTTTTATTTAATTTTTTTTTAAAGCCTAGAAATATTTGTGTTGTGCCATGGTTTCACACAGGGTAGTGTTCCCCCTTTCTTACTCTCCCTCATTTCTTTGGAGCACCATGCTCTGGGCAGTAAGAATAGAGGAGAACTGCAGACATGGTCACGAACCTGGGCTGATACAAAGAGCATGCACAGCACTGATAGGGGCTGTGAATTTCATATTTTCCTATTGCTCTAAGATATACAAGACTGTCTCTATGCCATATAGAGACCTGCGTGCTCAATGTGCGTGAGAGTTCAGTACCACAGAGAATATTTTTCTCCCTGGGGACTGACGCATGGGGACTGAACTCCCTTCAGGCTTCCCTGGAGGTGTTGCTCTTTCCTACTTCTGCTGCAGACGGCATTCAACAGCCATCAGGCCTGGGGTAAAAACAGGGATGTTCCCTCTCTTCACTCTGTGGGGCAAATGGCTAAGATGTCAGCTTACAAAGAGGATCAATTGGAAAACAGCTTCCTTGCTCTATCTAGTCTCCAGAGGCGTAGATTTAGGTGTTAACTATCAGTGCTGTACTGCGCTGGAATCCCATACGGACACTGCTGTGCTCCTGCCTCCGGGAGCAGCAGTGATGCAGGTGGGCCTGCTGGCTTCCCTGGGATGCTCGCACAAACACCAGCTGCCACTGTCGGGGGAGGCTTGCAGGATCAAGCTGTGAGGGCCTGTGTAGGGTGTCTGTATGCTCAAAAGCCTTCACTTGGTTGCGAGACATTCCTTCACATCCTGTCCTCTCTTGCTGACCTTTCTTCCTTGTTTTCCATGTGACTGACAGCCCCTTGAAACACAAAGCAACAGGATAGTGTTGGATGGTGGGAGGAAACATTGTCATCGGTTTAGGATATCATTATTGAAACAGCTTCAAGTTATCAACAGCTTCAAGGGCGAAAAATGCTGATATTTGTTTTTTGCCTTGCATACTATTCCCCATTCATTAATCGGCTTCGTGACTCTCTGACCCACTTTCCTGCAATAATAGTCCTATGGAAAATCTTATATTTCTTATCCCAATGTCTGAAACCCTGGGCTGAAGATTTTCAGTTCTGCTTGCTGGCAAAGCCTTCTAAGACGGTTCTGTCTGTAACTGCTTTCCTTCTTAACAATTTGGAACTCATGTCCTAGTCTACCCTTTTTACTGATGACTTCTTACTCATCCCAACCGCTGGAAGAACTAAAACATAATTCTGGAGGAATTTTTTGATTTTGCTGAACTCTTAGGGACCATAGAGGTGATATCGTACCAGATCCCTTGTCTCTGAGGTCATCCCACTAATTCCCTATATAAAACATCACCTAAAGTGGTTTGACTGCAGTAATTAATGTCCCAATGCCTCCCATTTATCTAGTAATCGGAGAGTTTTGCAGACATTCAATAATTACATTCTTAGCAGCCTGGTCTCTCTTTAATTTTGTTCTAACTTGGTGCCACAATAGCCACTGTTTTTAATGAGGCAATTACGAGCCTCACTTTAGCATTGTATAAACTGATAGACAAAGAGGTTGCATTAGGTAGCTGCCTGATTAAATGTTGCATATGTGGTAGAGAGAGCAATTAGGTCTGCATCTGACTCCTGTAATTCTATTTTGACAGCTGGGATAATCTTGCTGTTTGATTCTGTAAGTTCATCTAGGGTCTTCCTTGGTGTTTCCATATGGTAGTAGGGAGGAAAGTAACAAAAGCTGGGAACGAGCAGTTGGTAGGAAAAACAGGACATAGGGGTTTTTCTCCCCCAAAGAGCTAAGGCAGACTGCTAACCAATGACACGTTTCTCATTGAAGAGATGCTGGGAGTTGAGCTGCATTAAAGTATTGCCAAGATCATAGAGAGTAAAAAGTATTTGTGAGTAGTCCTGACGTAGAGAGGAACTGGCTTTAGGGACCAGGAGCAGGGACCTTTGCAGTGTAACAAATGCAGTGGTGAATATGGGTATTTTGATTGCAACAGATGGAAAACTACACCAATGAGCTATTTAAAATTCATAAGCCTGGTTTACTTTGAAGATCAGTGAATCCCAGTGTAACCTGTGACTGACAATACATGCCATGGGTAGTCCTGCTCTAAGGTAGTTTCACAGTTGCTGTGGGCCAGTCTAGGGCTACCATGCTCTGCTCGCTCTGTCCTTCCAGCTCGTCTCTGCACTTGCGTTCATGCTCCATCCTTTGTGCTAGCTCTGGTGGCTGTGAAGCCAACCTGAAGCTATCAAATGAAGTGTAATTTCCAGACTGCTCTGTAAGTGCAAAGTCTTGAATGAGCTGGGATGAGATAGCCAGGGGATGAGAGAGGCTGTCCTTGGTTTGAGTGGGTGAAACCACTAGGTTATAGTCAGGATTATCTGAAGCTTCTCTCTTGGTGTTCCCATACGGTCCTGCATCAGAAATTATGATGTTCAGAAACTCCCATCGTTGCCCTTTATTTTGTACCCGAGACACATTAGAATTGTAAGGAGCATGGTGCTACCTTCAGCTATGTCACTAGAACATCCTCCTCTTTGGCAGAAAAGGTTTTTTCCCCACTTGTTGTATTGGGAAAAATATCTACAATCTGGCCATAAGGTTCCAGTGATACAGGGACAGGAAAGAGGGTAGGTTTTAAAAAGAGGAAATGGCATGGGGCTACCTTGCCCTCCTGTGATATTCAATAAAAATAGTGGTCTAACTAGCACTTATGACTTTTGAAACCCTTTATCGGGGGCCTCCGTTGTGACAGCAAGCTCAGTGTTTGAATAACTACAGCCTGCCGTCCGTTAAAAACAAGGCTCAAATTCCAATCACTGATGAGCAACATGCAAATGACAGGGGCAAGGAAGGAAGAGAGTTAATTGCTAAGGTGTGATTTATATATTTGAAGATTAGAGAAAGGAAATTGTATGGAAGTGACAATTTAAAAAGCACAACAGTCCTTAGGCAAGAATCACTTGTGCACTATGAAGGAAAAACAGTACCTCTACGGGCCAAGATACAAGTGGTAGAAACTGGCTGGTGAGGAAGTAGTAGTAAGTCAGTGGTAAATCAGCTAGTGAAAAGCAGAGTTAAGCTACGATACGGACAAACCTGATGGTGCTTCTTGCAGTAATGAATTTTTAACTGTTCCAACGTGTACAGGTATTTTGGCTCTGTGTGAAACTGTCCAAATCCTATTAAAACCACTGAAAATATTAGTTTCTAATTTTTCTGTTATTCCACTGGGGAAAACAAAATCTTCTTCTGAATGTTTTGCTTTAGTCTTTTTTTTATCCTGCCACTTACCACTTGAAAATCTTCTAGCTGATGACATACATATTTTTCAGTTTTTAAATGGTGGATCTTGTGCCTAAATTCTACTACTATTCCCAGCATCTGATATTGCTGTTGTTGCTCAGGCTGTCAGGGTCTTCAGTCCTATGGTGACTACAGCCTATAGATAAGCACTTGCACTCAGCAAGTTGTCCCCTCATAGAAGCTCATAGATTTGTACAGGTATTGGGTATAATCTTGGCCTGTATATTTTGTGATCTTACAGTGAAGAGGACAAACAAGATACTAAGGGCTAAGATTTGCTTTAAAGGTGTAAAAAGGGCGTATTCTAAATGCCTCTAGCATTGAGAGGCTGGATGGGAGCGAAGAACTTTGCCTCCCAAACTCCATGTGAAAGCTTAAACAACTATAATGGTAGAAAAGCGGGTTGGAAAGCCTTGGAAGAGCAGCAGCTGGGAAGAACACAGGAGTATACTGGAACAGAGAGTGCATTGTCCAGGAGCTCTTGGAAAAAGTTAGGCTGGGGGTGATGACATGATGATAGCAATATAAATAAGTGAAAGGAAATTGCATGAAAGAAAGGAAGAGGGTTATCTGGATTATCTAGAAAGTGGCTGAAGAGAGTTTGGCCTAAAATTAAAAATGGAAAACGAATCAGGCTAGACAGAAGGAAAAAATTCATAACCTTGAGCATGCCTGGAATAGACTGTCAAACTGTAGCAGAGGCAATGACATGGGTGGGTGAGACTAGATAGGATAAGACAATAGCAAGAATAAAGTAAGGAAATAATCTTTGTGGTGTGGGCGACTGGAGTGGATGACCCAACTCGTGTGTTTCCAGGCCTGGTTGTCTATATATAGTTCAAGGCAGGCATCAAGAAAAGCTTGTGCACTTCTCAGGGGTGGTTGGCTGTGATGGCACACCATGATAAGCTTCCTGTGCTTCTGCCTGGTCTCATTGAGGTGCAGCCATGATTGTCGGTCCAACACTTGCTGGAGGTCAGGCTTCACAAAGTACCATGAAATGGAAAAGAGATGAGGCTTCAGCCACAGCTGTGGCTCTCAAGTCTTTGAGGTTTTGGGAGTTTCAAGCTGCAAGTGGAATACCTAAGTCTTGGATGCGTAAGTTGCCCTGGACTGCCCAGGTCTATTATTTGCAGCAAATTTGTTATTTGTAAGTCTGCTGCCTTTAAACAAATCCTTTCACCTCACTCCATCTCCAGTGTGGTGGTGTGGACTGTGTACCCCAGATGGTGATATTAATGGGGTGGCTGCAGGCTTCCTAGTATCAGTTTCACATAAAAATACCCATATCTGCACCTATTTCTATTTTGATTTTTACTCCCTACAGTGGAATGAGAAAGAATAATAGGAAAAAAATGAAGGTTATGAGAAGCATGAGTTTGCCATGCTGCTGCTTTGGTTTGCTCATGATGTCATGGTTTGGGAATTTTATTTTTTTTTTCCTGAAATATGTGTTTAATGCAACCTCAGTCTGCTACAGAAGGACACCAAAGGAAAACGTCCATTAGGAGACCTCTTGGCCCTTTCTGCTTGTTCTGCGTGGGAATTTTTTTGTTCAATGTTGTAGCAATAGGCCCATACTAGGCTGAAATGAACCTTTAAAGGAAGTAACCCTAAATGTACCTTTGGATTCCTTCTCTCAGCCTAGACAGGAACTGAAGAGAGAGATCTTGAAATTCTCCTCCTTGCAAAGAGGGGGGGGGGGGCGTCCTGCATTTCTAACCTAGCGAGTCGTTATTCCCATACTTGGCATTCAGTGAGCTCTTCAGAGAGTTGTAGTTACGTGCCAGAGACATACCAAAAGGGAAGAAGCAAGATTTTGAAGTACTGCCAAATACTGTGTATTGTTACGCACTGAGGCGCTCCCTGCACACCCCTTGGGTGGTGGTTATTGGTGTTATTCAGGTGGCAAGCATCTTGTGTTTACGTGGCTCCTTATGTGGGGAAATACTGATCCCGCCTCCCCCCGCCCCACCCCAGTAAAGGTAGCAAGAGTTTTGCTGCTGACAGCTCCTCAGAATAGACACCACAGACATGGAGGAATTTCTTGGGAGAGCAAAGCAAAGTGTGGGCTGTCTGCAAACCCTGAGGAGGGAAGTTGAAAAGGTGGCAAATGCTTCCTTAACATCAGAAAATAAAAAGACTGACTGTTGTGACACTGGGTCAAAAGCTGCTGGGTTTGGGTAGCGAGGGAAGTGGGAAATGCTTTCAGGAAGTGGAGAGAAGCATGCTTTCCAAATCTCCTTCAAAAGGGGAATTCCACAAAAATTTCAGAAATTACACATGTTACTCAGGAAAATTTTTAACCTTTTTTTGAGGAGTGAGATCTAAGCTCAAAGACATCCAGAGCAACCAGAGTTCCTGGAGACTATGGCCTCCTAGCCCTGGTCGGCCCAGTGATGACTTGTCCTGGAGCAGGGATCCCTAGCAGCCCTCAGGTCCCTAGTGTTATGTCAGGAAACCTCCCTGGGACCCTGTCCTCTGTGCTTCATCAGAAAACTGTCAAACAGACCCATATCTGAAAGACATTTTCACTCTGAATTGCCTTTTTCCAGCCTGTTTCACTGGAAAATTCCTAATATGCCCTAGCTCTGCTATCCAAGGACACTGGAAGAAACTAAAAGATAGCAAGTGCAAAGCTGAGGAAAGGAACTATATCCTCCTGTGTGATATAATTAAATTATAAAACTTTTTACTCCTGCAGGCTGTCAGTAAGGTCAGGAACGTATCAAAATTCAGAAAGAGCTGTTAATGTGTGCTGGTGGTGAGTGTGCTTGTAATTCTAATACATAATGGTATAAAAGTAAGTTTGGGGAGGGCTGTTTAGCATGAGACCTTTATTGAATCACCCATTATAATGGGATGAAGTGTAACAGTATTACGTATAGGTCTATACTTCCCTGTGGTTCTCCCATATATGCATCCAATGAGTTTTGGTGCTTGTTAGGTAACAGCAGCTACACTGGCTTACTGGGCTCTCACCATGATTTAATGGGAGAGGCTTAAATGCATCTTTGACGCATTGAAGATGTTAAACCTGAGGGTCTATTCTCTTGATGTTTTGAGTTACCTTATCTCCCTTTGGAAACATATAGAAAATGAGGATTGTTCCCTTCACAGGGATTTGGGCCCATATTGTTGAGATGGGGAATGGGCAGCAAAGGGGTGTCTTTGCTGCGCAGGGCAATTGTGGGTACAATAGGTCCAGGAAAGGGATGGAAGTCTGTAGGAGAAATTGGCTATTTGGCAGATGACACTTCAAACTCCTGAACTGCAAAGACATGGGCCAGGTTTACGCTGACAGATGTTGCTGTATCACTAACTTTGCTAGGTCTGTAACGTCAGTGCTTCTAGCATAGAAAAAGATCACCTTTGGGCATGATTCACCTAATCTAATTTTAGCTGCTTAAGACTGAGTCTAGTCATCCAAAAACCCTCTATCCTCAGCAGAGAGCGAAGCCTGTCTATAGGGTGATTCATCCCTCTTGCCTCTGATATCTTTATCTGTTATAAAACGGGTTGAATCATCCTCAAAGGAGCTCATCCCTTTCCACTGACTGTAGTGGGAGCTCAGACACAGTGGGTCATGCCGGATGCCTAATGCCGAGTAGGTTCATGTGAGGTGAGATAAATCTGGGTAGCTGTGCTCATACCAGCAAGAACAAAAAGCACAAATAAACCTATTTTTTTATCAACACCAAGTAAATTTTACACATGCCAGGGAGAAGAGGTTGCCTTCAGAGGTACCCAGCTGAGGTCAGAAAGATCCCACAGGTATATTCCTCTCCCTTTCAACTCTCAGACTTCAATATGTACCTGTGAAGTTCTCATCTACTCCTCTCTTGACATAAGTGAGAAGCATCAGGTAGAGCTGAGAAAAATGTAACAACGTAGGAGTGTATCAGCTCTGGTGTGCCCCAAAGCTTGCTTGCTTTGTCTCCTGGTGTGTCTGTTGATCTAATGAAAGATACTGAACCTGCCTATAAACTGCCTGCCTTCTGTCCCCTCACACAGTCAAAGCAGCCACAAAGCCACCGTTAGCTTGCCCTCAGCTGATCTTTGTTGAAGGACATACCTGTAAATGAAATAAATTTGTGCTTTTTAACATAGGCACTTATCTGCTGATACCTCAAGCCAGCAGGGCTGGTTGCATCTTTTAAAATTAGAACATACTTAAGCATCTCATAGTGAACCTCGTTTTCATCTGAACATGGCAACTTTTGTGGCCTTTTTGAGAGGCTGCGCATTTGTGAAAGAGTCACTTTGTGTGCAAATCCTTTTTGAGAACTCTGGAAGTTTATCTGATAAAATCATAGGAAGCAGAAATGAATGACAACAAAAATACATGGGACAATATTACTCATACAATGACTCTGTGGCTTAACGCAAGGAGAAAAAAAGTCCCCACAAAAGCTCAGAGGAGAAGCACGCAGGGAATTTCTGTGTTTCGCAAATGCCTTGTTATGGGTGTATATGTAACAGCATTCGCCATCCAGGAGGCTTCTTACACATAGGTAGATGCTCATCCTTCTATGGAAATATACAGTAAGTTGTGCAAATAGATGTTGTGAGGAGACATCCGTCTTCCACCAGCGAGGAATGTGGGTGTGGATCGTGCCGAGCTCCAGCCCGGCCCCTCTGGGGCACTGCCCTTGTGCGGCCCGAGAACAATAACCACCGGAACATGCTCGGAGACCTTCGGCGAGGAAAGAAAGGAAAGGAAAAGGGGGGAAAAAAATTAAATCAGTCCCAGCACAGAGCTTAGCACACCAGTGCATCACTATTATGCTGTTTCCAGAGATGAATGACATGTGGGGATGGTGATGTGCATGTGCAGTGCTTGCTCACCTGCTCTGGATGCTTGCTGCAGCGGGCTGCTGATGCTGCAGCACAGAGAGTGCTGTTGCTGTGGTGGCTCACGGGGGTGAATTGTCCTCAGATGAGCTGGGAGACCCCTCTGACCTGTTGCTTGGTGGGGCATCCATGAGCTGTGGGAAAGCAGAGAGTTGGAAAAGCTGCTGTTTAGGGGATGTGTGGTGAAGAGCTTCAGAAATCTGCAGTGTCTGAAGCGCAGAGATGTTTTAAAATAGCTAGTTATGTATTTACTGCCATCTGTCTCTGTTTTGCTAGCCCACTTGCTTAGACTTCACGCGTACCAGAGAGATTAAGTGCTGTGGCTTGTTTTCTTGTTGTGTGGTGTGCGTGCGTGCATCCCACACACGTAGAGGTGCGTGTGTATTCCCCGCGCTGTGTTTTGGAACAAACAGCTCCTGCTTCTATCTTCTTGCGTAATGCCTTCTCCTAACTGGCAGCTTCTAAATCCAGACTGGATGTTTTCTTAAAATACAGACTTTCCTCTTTTGGGGGGTGGGAGGAAACAAAAAAAAAACCCAAAACAAAAAAAACCCTGAAATCAGTGTCAGGCAGCCCTTGCAGAGGGACCAGTGTACTAAACCATCCTTTGGCACCCACAATACATGAACCCATGCTCTGTCTCACCCAGCACAGATGCTGGCCCCAGTCAGTCTGCTCCGATTGCCAGGTCTGCCAATTCCGTCTGTGGCAAAAGAAACACCACCTGGTTTGATTGGTGGGATCTTACTGTAGGCAGTAGCAAGGAGGGAAAATGCAGCTGGAAAGGATCTGTTGCTGTAGGGGTCCGGCAGTGATGCTAATTGGTATTTTAGGAATGAGTTGCCTGGTTGTTGATCTCATGTCGCTGCTTGGTGATGGATGCAAATAGTGGGCTTGATGTTTTCAGGCACTGAACGCTGTGTGACTGCGGTGACCGTTGCTGATGCCGCAACCTTGGAAGGCTCAGGGCAGTCATTTAGCTGTTATCTGGGAGATAACATTTGCCTGCGGGCACTCGTGTCTGAAAATATTTGACAAATGTCTCTCAGCCACTAAAAACATAAACATTGCTTTTCTTTTTTTGCTCCAGTTTCCCCAGAAGCAAACACGGTGGAAGTAAGCAAACAGTAGTTTCCTTATAGCTCTGGTGCTGTACCTCAGAGCTCAGCAAACGCAGTGAAAGTAAAGCCATTCTCCAGCATAGATCTTCTTAACCACCAGTTCATTATGTGATCCAAAGCAAGCTGTATCACAGGTGTGATTTTTAGGCTTCTTGTCAGTGTGTGCTGTATTTTAAAAATGTGATGTAGAGGTTTATTGTAGATGGCAAGTCTGAAAAATTAGGTTTAAAGACAGAAACAATCATTTAAAAACAAAGACTGGAATGCAGACAAAGCTCGTGACTGGTTAGTTGGTTTTACTCGAAGCTGTTGTACCCCTGCAAATACAGGGTAAGGAGTGACAGTTCATAGTGCTGGAATCCACACTTTTTACATGCTGGTTGATTAGTTTTGGAGGGGGAGAAGTATTAACTATGCATTTCGCTTACATCTAGTAGGTGTTACTTAATGTAGAAATTACTAGAAAACACCGCTCTCGGGAATAATACATAGGAGGCATTTCTGGGGCACAGCTTAGGTGCCAGGGACTCCTTGTTGTACTGGGACTACCCAAGTCTCCTTGGCAGAGGCAGAGCTCAACTGTGGTGTTTTGGGTTGGTTTTTTGTTGTTGTTCCCTAGCTGGGACCCAGTTTGCATGCCCAAAGCCATCTTCCCCAGGGAAAAAAATGAGATGGACTACTCAGAAAGCCGAAGGAAATAGCATTCAGACTTGTACCCTTTCAGAAGGAAAGTGGTTTCTGCCAGCACCAGCTAGGATTTAGTTTTTTTCACTCTTGGTTTCAGCTCGGTTGTGGTGGAGAGTGCAGGGGTTTTATGGGGTCTCTCAGGTCCCCCCTGGGGGCAGGGGTACCAGCTTTGGGATCAACATGACTGTACTGCCAGGGGCAGTTTGGCACTGTGGTTAACTCTGGGGCTGCACCCTGCCTTCCTTATTTTCCCAGGCTCCCTGGGGTTCGTTGTCTCGTCTTAGTCTGCTTTACCCAATACCTTTGCCATTACCCTGGGCTCCCTCTACCCTGTTTTCTTTTTCCAAGCTCCCCAAACCAACAACTCAACAACCGCAGTGAGAGTTTTGGAAAAGAGAGTCAGATAACAAAACACTGCCCCCGGACCTGCATATTTATTTAACGCTTGCTTTTTGAGGTATGCAACCTGCTGACACTCTTCAAAGTGAGTGACTGCCTTTCTCCCCCACTGGCGGCCTGGAATGATGAAGCCACCTAGCCTGGGGGGACACCCACAGCTCTGAGTGACAGGCCTCTGTAAAGCAATTTAATCTGCCAGCCAGCTTTGGCTGCTGCACTGGAATTTTGGAAAAACACATGGACACCAGCTTTCAGCTGGGACTGGGGCAGCGGGGCCGGGGGTCTTGCATGGTGTAGAATGAGATAGGCTGGCTGGGTTACAGGAGCTGCAAGCAGCCATGGGAGCTGGCCATGGGGACTCGGCAGCAGGCTGCCTACGTTGAAAAAAATGTTCAAAGCCCACAGAATCCTTGCTGGTGGCTGGAGCTTAGCGTAGGCACGAAAAGGTAGCCTCCAGCGAAACGCACGCACAGCCCAGATGTTGTTATACAGCCGGCGCTGCCTGACATCATCAATTAAATCAGGCCATTCTCTTATTTGTTTGCTTGTTTGTTTTTTTGTTTCTAAAGGAGATGGGAACTTCTTTGTTGTAGTTGTAATTTGATTTGTCCCAGCTTTTCGTGTGCTGTTGAGACAGGCCGAGTGGAAATTCCAGTTACATGCTTTCATTTGTTCCCACTTGGCATACAGGTTACGGGAACAGGGCTAGAGGCCCATTGGCCTGCATGTCATTAATCTTCTGGGAACAATGAAAAGAGCATTTGAATGTGTCTTGGCTTTTCCGGCAGCCTCTGTCTGAAGGACTTGTCATTTATGTGGTGAGAATAACAAAAAAAAAAAAAAAGAGAGAAAAAAGAGGTAGAAGAACAATAAAAGGAATCCTTGAGAGGAGAGTGTGTCCCTGGGTGTCCATCAGCTTCACTGGTTGGGGTCTGCATCCCCATACCAGGAATGAAAGCCCATCATCACAGCAAGGGGCAGGGCAAGAGGGCTCCCATTCAGCCATGCAAAACCCAAAAAGTTCAATAGATGCAGCTTTTGGTGAAAAGCCATGGATGTAGACAACCATGCCCCTCCCCTAAAATTTTCTTGAAGGCAAGGCAGAAGGCTGGTATCTGAAAATAGATTGGTTCCAGTTCACTGGGGCTCCTGCTGAAGAGCTGCTATTAACCTTAGCATATGTTGTATACTTAGACTTTAGTAGAGCCTTTGACACTGTTTACCACAGCATTCTTCTGGAGAAATTTGCTGCTTATAGCTTTGACCAGCGTGTTCTTCACTGCCTGGATGGCCAAGCCCAGAGAGTGATGGTAAATGGAGTTAAATCCAGTTGGCAGCAGGTGACAAGTGTTGTTCTCTAGGGCTCAGTACTGGGGTTAGTTCTGTTTAATATCTTATCTATAACCTGCATGAAGGGATCAATTGCACCCTCGGTAGGTTTGTAAATGACTCCAAGTTGGGTGGGAATGGAGGGTAGAAAGGCTCTACAGAGGGATCTGGACAGACTGGACTGATGGGCTTAGACGAGTTGTATGAGGTTCAACAAGGCTCAGTGCTGGGTCCTGCACTTGGGCCACAACAGCCCCATGCAATGCTACAGGCTTGGGGAAGAGCGGATGGAAAGATCCCTGGTGGAAAAAGATCTGGAAGTGTTGGATGACAGGCAGCTGAACATTAACCAGCAGCGTGCCAAGGTGGCCAAGAGCATCCTGGCTGCATCAGATATAGTGTGGCCAGCAGGACTAGGGAAGTAATTGTCCTCCTGTACTTGGCACTGGTGAGGCTGCACCTCAAATGCTGCAGTTTACAAAAAGGACATTGAGGTGCTGGAGTGGGCCAAGAGAAGGACAACAAAGCTGGTGAAGGGGCTGGAGAGCAAGTCTTATGAGGAGTAGCTGAGGGAACTAGGGTTGTTTAGCCTGTAGAAAAGAAGGCTGAGGGGAGACCTTATCACTCTCTACAACTGAACTGAGATTGTAGACAGGTGGGTGTTGGTCTCTTCTCACAAGCAACAAGTGATAGGGCTGGAGTAAATGGCTTGAAGTTGTGCCAGGAGAGGTTTAGATTTGATATTAGGAAAAAATTATTCTCTGAATGTGTTGTCAAGCATTGGAACAGGCTGCCCAAGGAAGCAGTTGAGTCACCATCCCTGGAGGTATTTAGAAGATGTGTAGATGTGGTGCTGGTTTAGTGGTGGGCTTGGCAGTGCTATGCTAATGGCTTGGCTTAATGATCATAAAGTTCTTTTCCAACCTAAACGATCCTATAATTCTGTAACTCTGCATGCAGTGTCCCTGTCCTCGGCTGCCACTCACTGTCACATCCAGTTACCTCTCCCATATGCTCTGTGGCGAGGGGTTGCTGTTTACTTAACGCTGCCGGACTGAATTCACAGGCAGGATGGAGGCCTCTAGGACTAGGGATTTACTGGGCATCCACAGTCTCCCTGATTGAAGTGTTGCTTCCTTGCAAAACTGGATTTTAAGGTGGTATGTGCCAACTTTCCTTTGCTGGCACATGTATTTTAGTTCATCGTTTAGCCTAACCTTGGGGTGTTGATTATAGGGCTGGGCGGGCAGCAGGAATTCCATTTTGTGAAATACTTCAAGGTGTTGACTTTTGTGTCAAAGTGCAATGAAAGCAAGACTCTCCCAATTGTTTTTGCCAAAAAAAAATGAAAATAATAATATGGAGGAAGAAAGGGGAAAAAATAAAAATACTGTACAATACCTATCAGCCCAGACTGGCAGCCATTCACTTGAGAAGTGGTCTGTAATCTGGAAGAGGAAGAGCACTCCTACCACCAGCCCAGCTCACCATCCTGGGGTGTGCCTCCCTGAGCTAGAGGTCCTTTTCTGCACCCAAGAAAAAATAATAGTTTTCTGTATTCCTCATCAAAAAGCAAGCAAAACACAATAGGTCTCAGAGGAAAACTTCGGTTTTAATCTACTGCCTTTTCCAAGGAAATGCTCCCTCCCTTTTTTTTATTCTCTGCTATCTCCAATTATAGCATTCTTTTCACATGGTCTCCACTGTGGAAAGGATCCCAGTAGAGCTGGTGCACTTGGCATTGCTTACTTTTTCCAACTGGGGAGGGGAAATAATCAGAGTTTCAGAAGTATACTAAGAATATTTTGACATTCAGCTTCCCTGTGAGCAGAGTCTTTACATATCCTGCAGTGGATTAGTAATGAAAAATTAGTAATGAAAAAAGCAAATGCCCTTACCTTTCTAAAAAAAATGATGTTCCCAGGCAAAAAGAGGAAGAAGGGGGCAGAAAGATGATTTACTGAGAAGGGAAGTGTGTGTGCGTGTGAGAAGAATAGCACCGTGCTCAGCTGGACATGCCATCTAGGAGGGAAGTCATGGCTGGAAGTAGGATAACAAGCTACTACCACCTTGCAGCTCCTGCCCTGCCTCTGCAGACACACACAGAAGGGGTCTCCCGCTGGGAGAAAGCCCCAGGTTCTGCCAGTGGCTCTCTTCAGTGCCTGCCCAAGTATTTTGATTGGGACCAGACTAGCTATTTCAACATTACCATCTCCTGTCCTCTGGGTCTATAGGTGTAAAGTGGGGGCATGGTGCTGTCCCATATCCATGTCTGGTTTCGGCTCCCTTATGTCTGCACTGCAGGCTGCATGGGTCGGGGCATGCTAAGTCCTGAGACCCATCTGCAGAGCCATGGCATGCAACCCATGGCTCTCCGCTGCTGGGACTGGCAAATGCTGTTCACCAGCACAACTGAAATTGGTCAAGGGGCTGCACTCGACATCTTGGGGATTTTCTGGTCCCCTGTGGTATTGGCAAGGAGGGCTCATCAGGGTAATGACTTAAATTTTTTCCCCCAAGGTTTTGGTGGGGCTTATTTTGTGAAATAGTTACCTAGTGGTCTACAAGACAGCCTCCAGTGAGCTCACATGTCACAGCCTGGGTGCTCTGGCAGTGTATTTACTCTAGAATAAATAGTAAATATTACTGATAAGGACATAATAGCTAATATGTGCCAGAGATTTAATCGTGTGTATAGGAATTTTCATCAGTGAAACAATTAAAGGATTAGACCTTACAAACTGAAACTGCCTGACTGAATGCTGCGTAAGGAATTGCCTTCAGAGGAGTTGCTGGGAAAAGACCAATTTACAGGTCAGGAGGGAAACTGGAAAACATAAGGATCTTTGAAATAAAAAACCATGGATTGCTTGACGGAAATATGTATTTTAAGAAAATAGTAATTCACGTGCTCTGCAGTTTTAAAGGTTAATGATGTGACTTTCACTTGAATTCTGATAAAGCACTGCTGTTTCACAAGGAGAAATCCTGTTAGTGAAGCAGCGTATCTGAAAGTTCCTAGTTGAAAGGGTAGCTGATAAAAAAAACCAAAGCCAAAACCCTCTTGTTTCAGCATATTTGCAGGAAGCCAGGAAAACCCAAGTGTCTTCTAAATTCAGTTTGAAGTTTAATAGAAAGTGAATTCAGAACCAGTATTTTAGTGTTGTTGTTGAAACGTTCTTAAGAAAGCTGGCAATTTTTCATCGTTTCAAGGAAAGGGATCTAAGAGTCCTTTCCTCACAGCCATCAAATCTTGCACAGAAGATGGCTTGCAGTTGGAAAGGGATCCCTCTTTACCACGATCATTTCCGTCCCCTTTCACAAAGTTTCCAGTGAAAGAGTGAGAACCCCAGGAGAGGGCCTAGCCCAGCAAGAGACTGGTGACATCCATGGTCACCTCCAGCCAAAAAAAATAAAGGGCAGAATATTCTGATAGATCTGGGTCTGGAAGAAGCTTAGCAGCAATGAGTGTGGTTGAACTGAACACCTACTTGGTGCCAATTCACCATCTCTCCCCTGTTGGTTGGGTTTCTTATGGGATGTCCCATAAGCCTAGCCAGACCCAGCTCTATCTTGTGCTCTGTTGTAGCTCCAGGTTCAAGTCCCTTTGTTGCTAGCTTTGCAGCAAGGTCTTGCTTGAAGCAAGGCTTCTTGCTGGCAATATAAGAACCCCATTGCTTGACTTTCTGGGCTTGGGAGTTTCTCTCAGCAATTTCATAAAACAGAGATGAACACTTCTAATGCCATTACACAATCAGCCTCTTAAGGGCTAAAATTCACCTCTGTAAGCAGCAGCATTTCTCAGATAATAAAACACCTTGACTCATGGTTTCCTATTGTTCCTCCCTGCCTTCCTTTCATCCACCTGCGGTATTTCATCTTGCAGTTGGTTTGGAAAGCATTAAGCAGGGTTCCTTCCTTTGTTGTATGCTTTTACACCTCACGCAGAATGGGAAGACCTGAATCATGACCCAGACTCCTGGACAACGCTGCATTATGTGCAGACGTGCAAACACAACAAGATGAGGTACTTGAGCTGTGCTCAGTACCTTCAGCAGACCCATGGAGTCACCAGCTGTGTGCTGATGGGGTTCAGTCCCACGTGTGGGGAAGAGTTTATCTAGCTTTGGAAAAGTCAATTAAATCTCAGTGAGTCTCAGTTCCTCAAAGATATTTCAGTCATCCTTTGTGAAATGCTTTGCTACTTGTGGTGATGGAGGCCACCACGTGCTAACTGCCTCAGAGACAAATGACAGTAAGGTTTAACCTAGAGGTGTACTAGGAACTAAACGTAGTAGTCTTGTTGCTGTAAGACCAGAGGTTTTTCAGCAATTGAAGACTAAGGGGAATATATTAGTGTTTGTGTTGTCTGCATTATATATGTTTTTGAATGAATTTAAAGTATGTTCATATGTATACTTTGTATCCCTACTACTTTATTGGTACGATTCATCTCATTGTTTCAGTGAACTTATGTTTCTCCTGTATCCACAATGCATGAGGAAACAATTTGGTTTGGTAGAGAAGGCTTCAAGCAGAGAAACTTTTATTTCCTTAGTATTATCAGAGGAAGGCAGGGTGGCTTGAAAGGAATGCAGCAGCTTGGAAATGGAATAATGCTTCTATTATTTTTTTGCAGGTGTCAATGTGCATAGGGGAATAGTTGCTAGCAAGAATTTTTGGAATAAATTAACACCTACCAGAAATATCTTGGGCCTCAGACCAGCAAAACAATTAAGCATGTGCTCAACTCGGAGCACTGCCTATTTTGCAAGTCACTGATGTGTATAATGTTAAACAGAGGCTTAATTACTCTGCAAGATCATGCAAAAGCAGAGCTGGAAAGGACCTCAAGAGATGACCTAGAGCAACCCTGACAGCTGTTTTACTAACAGTTCTTCAATGACAGGGTTTGTACAACCTCCTCTGGTAAATCCTGGTTCCAATTATCCTTTGAATGACAAAATTTTGGGTTGGTTTTGTTGTTGTTGTTGTTGCTTGTTTGGGTTTTTTTCCCCAGGTAGCTAGCTCACATCATCTTTATGCAAAATAAACAAAATTCTCCTTAACTCAGAGAACAACTAAGCTCTGTTCTTTGTGTAACACCCTTCTTGCATACTGTAAGACTGATAATCCCTCCTCTCTTGTTCTCCCCCTGCTCCTGTTTCTCTACTGAACAAAGACAGTTTCTCCAACCTTTGTTTGAATAATGTGGTTTTCACATTACGTATCATCTCCATTGCTCTCTTCTGAACTCAGTAGTGCATTGATCTCATCTCAAGAGGGGGAGCCAAGCTGATGCCCCACCACTGGCACACAGGGCAAGCTGATTGCCTCATGTTTCATATCTGGCCCTCCTGTTGATAAACCTTGGAAAAAAGATCAATTCTCTCTCTCTCTCTTTTCTCCCTTTTTTTTTTTTTTTAATATTGAACTTCAGGTCCTCTGCAGCCCCAAAATAACTTCTTGGTGTTCTGTCACTTCTCTGCTTATTCAATCTATTTTATTTGTGCATTCAGAAATGCCTCATCTTGCTTGGGTTTCACACTGCTGATGTGAAACTCCTCCCTACTTTAGGTAAAACACTAGTGAGTGCTCCAGCACTGTAAGGGCTGCTCATTGTCCATCCCTGCCTCTAATGAATAAGGTGAATAGAGCAGACACTAGGATAAATGGACAAAGGGCTTCCTTAAATGTCACCCTAACCTGGCAGTGAATGACTGATATCTTGAGTACAGTTTTTCACTCCGTGGCACATTCATGTGATCATACGGCCCTATTTTGCTTCTCAGAATATTGCGTAGGAAAATGGCATCCTTCCTCTTTCTTAATTACTAGGCTACTTACCCAGTAAAAGAATTTGCCTGACATGCCTTGTGCTTAAAAAAAAAAAAACCACCAAAAAACCTGACTGATATTTGTCAACATATTGTTATCTAGAGATTATAACTTGGTTATTTAATTATTTGTTCTATTATCTTTCCATTTATCAAAGTTAGGCAGACTAGTTTTGAATTCCCTGGCTGCTTCTGTTTCCTCTCTACAAACATAGGTCCTCTCTCTGCCATTTTCCAGCCCTCTGGGACATCTTTAAACCTTGAATTCTTGCAGATAATCACTAATAGCTCAGACTGCTTTGATTAGTTCCTTAATTACACTACTGTGAGTTTCATCAGACCTCATGAACTTGAAAGCATTTATCTAATCTAAAAATTGTTTGGGGAATATTTTTTTTCTATCTTGGCCTTTATACTTACCACCTGCTAAATAGATTTCACAGTTAACTTTTTTTTTTTTAACAAACAGAGAAGTCCATTCAAATGTTTCTGCTGTTATTTCTCCTCTTTACCAGACAAGTGACAGGTTTTGCTGTGTTGTTCAGTTGCTTCTGGACATCTGGGAAGCCTTGGATACCCCTTGCTAGTTGCTATTCATTTTGAGTTTACATGCTTGTGCTATTCCTCTATGTTCATTCATCAATGCAAGCCTGCACTTCCACTTGCTATGTTAATTTCACTGACCTGGAGATCTTCCACAACCTCCTGGTGTTGTCCTGTTCCACTTCAACTATACTTTTTCTCCTCTGTGACTCCGACTGCTTTCTGGCTGTCCAAATATAGGCTTGCATAGTAACTTTTCTGTACTTCTTTCCTCATGAATTTCTTCCTGCAAGACCCAACTTACTATTCCTACGATGCTGTTGACGTTTACTTTCCAGAACTCGGTGTTTATTTTGTGTTTTGTTTTACTCTTTTCATGAACACAACCATTTTGTGACCATCTCCCTTGCCTTATGTTTTAAAGCTTGTATTCAATTCCTGCTTCCTCAATGGCACCAGGACTAAAGTGTGCACTCCTACCCCACACAAACACCCTTCTTTCTTGGAGACACAATTTTTCTATACTATTCAAAGAACATGTTGAGCCCTATTCAACCAATTGCTCATGTACAATTTCCCTATGACTAAGCCTTTACTTGCCTTGAGACTTATGGTAATCTGTGCCTGGTTCACACTCTGCAGATGCTGCTTTGCACGCCAAGGTCAGGCTTGGTGCTACTGGTTTCATTATGAATTGCAGAGTCTGTAAATTGAACCCTTTAAAGAGTGATAACTCCTCCACGGTTTTCTTGACCCAGGTACCTTCTAGCATGAAACAGGGTATTGCTGATGTTTTAGTACTTAAATTCAGTAAAGCCTGTAAAGCACTGGGGCATCTTACGATGTCCAGATGTTGGATGGTCAGCCTGTTAGAGGGTTGGTTTTTTTTTGTTGTTGTTGTTCTTTAAATGTGTAATTGCATGTGTTTACTTACATGACTTCTCTATAAAAATTCAATGCTCTGAAGGTTTGGCAGTCCTGAAGGACTACCTGGCAGGTACCATCTTTGTGGTGTTTGGAAACCTAGTGACCCCAGGGCTCATCATTAGTGTAGTGACATAATCAGAAAGTCAATAATAATCTCATCCAGAGCATGAACTGGTCATACTGTGAAGGATCTATCTTCAGTTATGTTGTCAGTCTGAGCCAGTATCTTTGCCCAATGTTTTTTTTCTTTTCCTATCTGCAAGGAAATGGGGAAGTGACCAAGGCAGAGAGCAGCAGGGGGAGAGACGTGATCCTTCTTGACCCCTGCACCTCCTGCAGATTTGGTCTCATACTGCACAGATGCTGCAGTGGGCCCAGCACCTCTGGACTCTGGTGAACACATAGGCAAAGTTCTTTCCAAAAGACAAGCAGAGCTCCTGCTGAGGAGTATGGGGCTCGCTGTGCTCTTACTGGCCTAAGTGTGTGTCTGACAGTACTTTTACCCAGTAGCCATTCTGAAAGCACTTAGCCTTTCTGTATTTGTTGCTTGTTTGATCTTTTGAAGCGGTGGCTGGCACCTCCGCCTTACCCAGCCGAGGTTGCTGGCCCCATGCAAATCCTTGGAGTCCTGGATGGCTTTATCAGAAGTCTCCCCGCTCCTGTTTAACGAGTGCCATGGTTACGAGCACCGCTAGACTGATGATATTCACATGCAGGAAACAATGCAGGGAAAACAGGATTTGCACGGCTCCGGCTGCACTGCCCCAAGAATTGCAGGAAGTGATTGTACTTTATGAAACCGTCTGTGCTCCGCTAGATTGTCTATAGCTTTTAAGGTCAAGCCATAGCACGCCGCGTTTGAAATGCCTTTGTAATAATGAGGACTGTTTATGAACCGGAGTACAGGCTGTATTGTTTACCCTGGGCTTTGGTTAAAAGGTGCTATATTTCAGCCTGTTTTGCAGGATGGCATGGGGAATCTATCATGGGCCTTTCTGGCATGGGCTTGGGCTGGGTTCAAAGGGGGAATGTCCATCATGTCATCTGAAGTATCCCCCGGCATGTAGAAAGTCACGCAGCAAGTGCGGCTGCCCATGAGAAGCCAACAAAAGAACTGGGACGGTGTGGGGGGGGGAGAACTGGGAGGGGCTGTCAGGGTCCTGGGGCATTGCTCAGGGCGCTTTCCACAGCAGCCAAGCTGCCCTCTCAGAGTGGGTACATGCACGAATCCCAGCGGTGGATGTGTTCGGCCCAGGGAGAGAGACGGAGCAGCGATGCAGGGAAAGGACAGTCCCTGCCAGGTAACTAGGAAAGTTCTAGGAAGCAGACATAAATTCAAGGTGCCTTCTCTGCTCATTCCCTGACCCTTTAAATTGCATGAGCGCTGACTGGCGCCAACACAGGTCCACGCAATGGGGCTGCAAACAATGAGCTTCTGCAAAGCACAGGTCAGACGCTATTTCTAGTTCCTGGCTCGGGCTTAACAATACCAGGGTTAAGAAGCAGAGTGCACGAGACTCCAGCAATCAGATCTGCATGGCTCAGACTTACCCTCCCCAAAATGGGAAGGGATCCAGCAGATCTCTTGCTTTATGTCCATGGAAGGCTGCAAACAAAAATCCTAGCTGCTGGCCATCTTTGGGCTAAGAACATGGCTTTTTGACAGTAGGTTGCCCGTGCCACTTGCTGATCATCCAGAAAAGCTGTGACTTAAAATGAATTAGGGCCTATCACATCTTGGAAGCAGAGAGGACCTGCCTGTCTGAGCAATTGTGGTCCTGCCATAAGGAGTGTAACAGGGTCAGGGCCCTTTCGTGTAGACACCTGTGGCAATGTGGACATGTCAGAAATACCGTGGCTGGTTAGTAACTTGCAGAGGCCATGGTGGAGTCTGGAAGCTGAGAAGCATCCTCCTTCACTTATCAATCACACCAGATAGCAGGTGAGAAAGTACAGGACAGCAGCCCGAGGCATGTGCTGGGACCTGTGACAGCCAGCAGCCTTCTGTGCCGTAAGCGCAGGTTTAACTTGACCAATACAGAGAGGTCCCTCGCAGAGGATTTTGCAATCAAGACACAACATGTTCACGGGAGGGAGCATAAGTGTTGGTGTTTTGGCAGCAGAAGCCTGGGTTGTGGACTCCAGCAGCAGCCCCTGGGTGAGTGGGCATGAAACCAACCACTGCAGCAGCTGCCAAAAAACTTCAAGTGTTCTCTTACTCTGGTTCACCTCCTCCATCCCTGTGATCACAGTTAGTGGGAAGAAGTTATCCCCTTCCCAATATACAGTGGGGCCCTGGGGTAGGTAAACTGCCTGAAACATGTCCTAAGCTAAGCAGTCTGCTCTTGGTCTTGTTTGCTGTTTTTTTGCCACGGGTGAAGATCTCCTGGCCTCAGAACAAGGGAAATGGTTTGCGTGAGTAGGCAAAATCTTTACCCTGACTAAGACCAAACCGTGGAGAGCCAACAAGGCAGCCTGGAGTACAGCACTGTTTTCTAACAAATAAAACTCAAGAAGAGGAGCTAAGGGAACACATAATTAACACTTGTGGCAGACGTTGAGGGATGAAGTGTTTGCTTTTGATGGGTATCTCTCATATCCCATCCCATTGCTCTCATTTGTTCATTTTATCCACCTGTTGAATCTTGACATGAATTAAAACCTTGAGTCCAGAGCAGAAACTCGGTTTGGATGGAGTGCTTGTGCAGGAGTGTTTGCTGAGCTGCAGCTGGGCCTCCCTGTTGTCATTGCAAAACCGCTAACAGCCCCTGAGGAAGACGTGGGCAGGGGAAGGCACCCATCGCAGGCACTGCCAGCTCAGATACCAGACTGGTGAAGTCCTTTGGTGTGGGCAGTATTTCCTCAGCAGAGAAAGGCGCTGGCCTCAGATGCACCCTTTGCGTGTCTCCTCACATCTGTCTTCTCCAAGTCCTTCTCTATGACTCTTGGTGTCCAGAAAAGTTGCTCTGATTCATTCCCATCTGTCTTTATCTGTATTCTAGTCCCTCATGGTACTGCAAGTTTTAAGGAGCCTCACCAGCAGTCTGTATATATTGAGAAGAAAGGGCAACAGAGCTCGACACCAGTAGATGATGATAACTGCCAGTTGCTGGGAGGTGGGCTTCTCTAAGGGAGCTAGGGACAGACGCTACAAAGTTTGGGGAGGAGACAGGTGATAGGTGTCCTGGGTTAACAAAAACTAGAAACCAGAGGTTCTTCAAAGTATTAGTCACTTTGGAACAAAATCTTGGCACCGTCATATCTAGTGTGAGCAAGCACAAGGATCTGAGCTTAATTTTTTTGTTTTGCAGCTAATTGCAGTTAAAGCATTAGACACTGGGCATAGTGCACCATGTAAAGCAGAAAAGTGAAGAGGTGGACAAAGCTTATCTTAAAAATAACATTGACTTTTCTGGGTCCACTCATATGTCTAAGATTAATCACAAGCAACCTTTACCGGATGAAGGACAAATGCTCAACTCTTTGCTTTTAGATCCTAATTTATACTAACCCAGTGGTCATCTTTCAGCAGGCATCGAAGAGTTTTTCCATCCTTGGTGTTGTTTATTACAGCGGTTCTTGATAGGTTATTCACACACGTGTTCAGATATGATCACTTGTTTCATTTCCTATTGGGTTTCTTCCTGGAAATCTGGAACTGTGTACCCAGAAAGATGACGACTGCATTCCTAGAGTGAATACACGAAACTTCTGAGGTTGAGAAATGTTTCCGTGCGTGTGAGTAATGAAGAGAACGACCTTCTGAAAGCAGCAGAGCAGCTGTCCTTACTTGAGACTAGGCTCTTGCACCTTCTCTTCTTTTTTATTTTTAAATCTCTTTTGCATGTCTGGTAGGACACACAGGCATGTAGAGGACACATGCTAAAGCATGGCACACTCCTACCCTAAGGGCAGAGTTTCGCTCCTTTTCATTTACCAAGCAAGAACTTGGTTGTCTGGTTTCTACTGAAGAGAGACTCCCAAAATATTGGTCAGCCACAGGAATAATTTACTCTACTCATACAGGGGTGGCTACTAAATGAACTGCAGCCTATTGGGGAAAAGACTGCAGTGCCAGACTAGGACAGCTGATTTAAAAGCACAGATATGCAAGCCAATATAAACTAGGGCTTTGTAGCTGAAGGGGGAAATATAGCAGAAAACATTTAAAGACTAGGAATGTGTAAATGAGAAAAGAACCAAGGATGAGAAAGCACTTCTTTGTGGAGTATCTTGAAAAATTGTGACTGCTGAATTTAGGGCTAAATTAAACCTTTTGTGTTTTGAAATACTTTCATCAGGAGATGGAAGTGATAAAGCTGTAATGGACACAGGTTGGAAGCAAACAATTAGCATTGCTCTTCCTTGCCTGGTTGTGTATCTATACACAGCTTTGATCTTCTGCTCGCTCTCTACCCTTGCCCTGTCCACAATGTGAGAAAACTGCCGGGCATCCCTTTCACCACCCTTCCCCATGACCATCCCAGACACTCAGCACATGGACATCTGAAGCTGTAGCAGATGAGTAGATCCTGCGAGATGACCTGTAGTTCCTACCCACAGCCAGAGGACAGCTGTCTGGAGAAGATAAAAATAAAGTAAAAAAAAAACCAACAAAAAAAAACACCCAACAAAAAAACCCCAACAACCCCAAAGCAGCCTGGCATAAATTATACAGGAAACTTTTGACTGGTTTGGCTCCCTGCTTGTAACAACAGCCCTTAAGAATTCTGCTTTACTTGTGATCAAGAATAATTCCGAGGTCAGCAGATCACAACCCTTTATCAAATGATAAATATTTGTCTTCATAACCTCAGCACAGCTTGTGTGATTGGGGTAGGAAGTTAACTTCCACTGAGAGATATACATAGGTATGCTTGTTTGTTTGTTTATAACAAGCAGCTAACGCTGGTACCAGAGTCTGTATGGAGACACCCCACTACATGGTTCAGTTTCCCAGCGTAACGTGCTTTGCTGCTGCCACAGACAGGACCGTTTGCCCCTGAAAATCAGACTGTGCTTACGAGTCACTTAGTCAAGAGCTTCATTCTAGATTATAGCATTTTCAGAGTTTCATTTTTCCTACAGTATTCAGACCAATTAACACAATTTCTATTTAAAAGTGGAAAATTCAAAGAATGTTAGCATGTTTACAGTTGCGGTCCTTTGCCAAATACTTCTTTCCTATTGCTTTTAGGTTTTATTATTGTTTCTTATTGTTAATTGTTTGCTTTCAATCAACACATTAAGCCTCTGGGGCATTATGCAAACTTGTACTAACCGACCCTGGAGTTTCACAAATCTCCAGTGACCTTGCTCTTACTGTAAATATTATAAAGAATTTGAGATTCTTTTCACTTAAGGTCTGGCTTTCCAGCTTCTCGGAGGTATTCAGGTGACGCTTACAGGCTTTTCCCTATAGCTGTGCAGGCACCCTTTCTCTAAAGGGAGACTAAGTAGCACGCGGTCCCAAGAGCCCAGAAGCCAGAGTTTTAATTAGGCCATGAGCTATTTCCCAGCTCACGGTTGAAGTTGGCAGAGTTACAGACAATTCAGGAGAGATCAGACCCAAGGTATAATGGAAAGAACAGGCTGTAGAGCTGATATATATATATATATATATATATATATATATTTGCATCTAGGCTGCTCTGTGAAGTGCTCAGCGCAAGGCTTGAAATAAATAAATAACTAAAAGAAGAGTATGCTTAAAACCCAGCAGGAGTGAAAGTGCTTTTCCCCATCCTTTATGTGAAAAGTTTGCACAGCAGCCAAAAAAAAGAAAAAAAAAAAAAAAAAAGGGCCAAGAAAACCCCCCAAACCAAGTAAACAAATGGCTGCTAAAAGACACATTTACTGAAGACTTCTGCAACATGAAAGAAGCCCACAGAGAGGCTTTTTTGTATGCATTTTAGTCAAAGTGTGTGGACAGCTTTAAATAAACATGAAAGGTTGAAATCCTCTACCACCGATATATATCCCCCCTGGCTTAACAAGAAAATCCCTAAAGTATGTTTGTTGACTGACTAGTAACAATTGAAGAGTTAATACTGTTATTTACCACCCCCAACCCCCTCCCTTTTTCTTTTCTTCCTCCTTTCCCCCTGGATGCTCTCAGAAGCTTTGCCCATATGTATTTTATTTGCTTATTGATTCAGTTCATCTCTGGTTTAATCCAGAACAACAAGGGTAAATTAGGCATGGGTTTCTTTCTTATTATGATGACTCTTTTTTTGCAGGTACTGTTTGTTTGGAGATTAGGGAGGCTTGAGGAAAAAGGGTGTTTGAAGCGTGTCTCCTAGGATGCCTTATTAAAGGATGGCAGTTTCTTATCAATTCTCATCACACAGCTGTGGCCTCTTAATTCCTGTTGTTTCTCAATATGCATTCTTTAAGCATTTCCATGTTGACAGTGATAATTTGTGGCATGCCCTCCCCCCTTTCCCTTTCTGTTTTCCTCTTATCTGATTTGTTGCTGCATTTTAATTTTTGGTTTTTGTTTGTTTTGGGGTTTTTCTCTGAACTTGCAGGGAGCTATTTTTAAGTTTCACAAAGTTCTAAAACGGAAGAGAAAATAAAAAATGAGGCCTGGGTGGAAGAATAAGCAGCAGGTTTGGGGAATGCTGGCAGGCAAGAACAGTATGGGCTCTGGCTGCTTTTCAAGGAGGATGGCCTGGTCTTAAACAGCTGCTTTGAAGACCAAAACGTGGTGCGTGTGGAAGAGTGGTCCCAAACAGCTCTGAAAACTGGAGGTGACGAGGTTGTGGTAGGAAGTGTGTAAAGCAGAGCTCTCACAGAGCAGGCAGCTGCTCCAGCGCAGCAAGATACAGAGCCCCTGGGAGGGCTGAGACCCCTGGACGAAGCTTTGGCATGCCATGGCAGAGAAGAGGAGAAGCACAGGGAGGGCTAACGGGCTCCTGCTTGACGCAAAACCCAATTTCCCCTATGTGTGGCCGAACCAGAGTTTTATGCTGAAGCAGTGAAATCACTTAACAGGAAAGGAAGATTCCAAAGAGAGAGGAGTCATGGCTGATGCATGCCGCTCCCCCTGGATTAGGGTGTGCTTAAGAAGCTTCTTGGTCCCATTTGCCTGTGCTCAGAATTGCCATTTGCATTGGCAAGGGAGGCTGAGAGATGACCACTGGAGGCTATTGCTTCGTGCTCAAGGACAGGCTTAATGTCCAGTGTCAAGTGCCTAGGCTAGTCATGTTGACTCTGGCTTACAGGAAGGAAGCCACAAGGAGGACATCAATGCTACAAAACCTTTGATCTAAAAGGAGGGCAGGACAGGGAGCTTTACTTCTGGCACTTTGATGGTTGTACACCCTTGGAGCTGTGTTGACACACAGCCCCTCAAGTTTCTCACTAGCATCACCAGAGACCCTTTGGAGGACTTTGCAACATCCCTGGAAGGCTACTGGACTTTGAATTTTCCTTTTTTC
Organism: Zapornia atra; assembly: GCA_013400835.1. NCBI lineage: Eukaryota > Metazoa > Chordata > Aves > Gruiformes > Rallidae > Zapornia > Zapornia atra. Next base: position 246,443 of record VZTU01001628.1, read on the forward strand.
AGTAGCTGACCATGAGTTTAGGCATGAGAAAAATCTTGCCTTACCTGTTTTTCTCAGCCTCTATCCTTTCTCCCTAGTTACATATTGCTCACCACAACAGTATGGACACTAGGAGTAAGAAAAGAAGAAAACTGGGATAACTAGGAGTATAGTGGCTCATTGACAAAGTAGTTACTGTTACCAAATTAGTGACTATTAAAAAAAAAAAGAAAGAAAAAATATTCTTCCCCTATGGTTCCTGCCAGCCAGCTCATACACTGGATATAAATTAAATAGCAATCTGTAATAGAGCCAGTAAAGCTGCTAAAGAAAGCACCCACAGAACATTTCAGACAAAATAAGGAAGAGTTTTCAATGGCCAAGACATTACAGCACCATCTGAAATTCCCTAATGTGTCTGTCCTTAGAAGGTCAGCATGGAGTATTATCGAGCAAAGCAAAAACAGATCCGCACAATAGAAACAAACAGGCATACACAGAAAGGGAGTGACTTGGTGTTTTAGCATTGTGTACCCGCAGCGTGCCCATTTTCCTTGGCTTTGGTTCCTTTTCCTCCCTTCTAGGCATTGCTGCTTGAGTTCTCTCCTGACCACTGTGGCCAAGAGAAGCAGTTGTCCCTTTTGTGGTCTGGGCTTTCTTCTCATGTTGGAGTATGGATTCTTGACTTCTTCACTTGAGTGAGATGTCTTCCCCCTTTCCTAAAGTTTACCTACTGAATTCTTTCTTTTTAACATCCCAGCATGATTCAGCTATCACTGTGATAAGACAGTTACAGAGAAGATCCTGATAACCTGTGGGCCAGCCTCTCTGTGTTGTGTTGATGCTTAGGTTGGTTTTGCTAATGGCTTTTAAGGGTGAAAAGGCACGCTAAAGATTAGGCTGATCATTACTCTTACCCCAGGCCTTTGGTCTTGCTTTGGCATATTTATTCAGGCCACTTGCTGAAGTACCCTGCTACTAAGAGCCTGGATTTGTACTGTGGAAATGGATCAGGGGCTGTAGTTGGACAAAACAGGGATGAGATTGGAGGAGGAAATTGCATCCTGTACACCAAGAATCATAAGGGGTATGGTAACTGAAATGTGTCCACTGGTGCTCAAGCTAAAACACAACACGTCTCTATTTTAGGTGTATTTTTTGGTGACAGATTTCCCTCTGAAGGAAAAACCACAATGCCTCAGAGGCAAGGGATTACTCACTAGGTCCTTGTTTCTGGTTTTGTTGACTGTAAAAACCAGATAAAGATATTAGATGTTATCTTTTGCCCACTGCTCCTGTGATTGTAGACAGATTTCTAAACCTGAGAATTATAAAAAAATTACCCTGGAAAGGTGTCTCAGGAGATGTCCTCCTGCATCCCTCTGAAATGAGGTACTCTTCTACATATTTCACTGAAAGTTTCTGGGCCTGCTTTCAGGCCACCTTGGTATTTGTTATTCAGTGCGAACCATACAGCACCTTGGTTGTTCCTCAGAGGTTGCATTTGCCAGCCTTTTGCCATTCCTCTTGATCAACTCTGGGCCCAGCCTACCTCGCCTATCTCCTCCCTGAAGCACAGATTCCAGTTCCAGAAACAGTGTCCAAGCTGAAGCCTCAGTGGCACTTGGTTGGGGGCAGATTTGAGAAGGTTAATGTGTCATGAGAAGCTGAATCTGAGGGGGAGACTATTACTGACCTTTTACTCCTTGGTATTGACGTTTTGGAGGTGAGTCCCCCAGACTTACTAAACATGCAGAGACTTAAGCATCAGGATGCTCATCTAGAGGCATATGGTATACCACTAGTACTCATAAAAGCCAACTAAGGTGTTTTTATGCTTGGCTTTCCTTGGGGGAAGTCTGATTTTTGCTCCCATCCAGTTAGGCCTGATGACATAGGTCTACTCTAAGCAGATCTTACACCTCAGCCTTGCCAAGACTTGCAGAACAAGCATGGCCCTGTCTCACTTTACATGTTGAAAGCCTGTTTTCAGATGTCCCTTCAGTTGTGTGGTTTTCTTCTAGACTTCTAATATTCTTACTCCTATTTTCCAGTCATTTTGTTGTCAAGACGTGTGAGCATAGACAGATTCCTCGCCCCCAGAAGTACCTTTTAAACAAAAAATAGGACACTACAGTGTAAAGGGTACTCAAATACTCCAGGCACATGTTCAGATTCTGACCCTGCATGAGATGCTGGTCTCCCCATGTGCCAGCCAGTGCTTTAATCACCAGGTTGCTCGGTCCCTCACAGGCACCAGCCCCTACAGTCAGGTCATGCAAGGATCAGCTTTTCTATGGATGTTTTAAAAAGCCGAAATCCAGGAGGAAGACTGCTGCTGCCAAGTCTGGTTAAAAAGAGATGTTTATGTCCTTGAAGGAGCAAAGTTGAGGCCACATAGTTTTGGATGATTAAATGGCCTTGTTATCTCGCTGGCTTCAGGAGAGCCTGTTCTTAATAACACTGTTTTCAGCAGTGGTTTAGAGTATTGCTGACAAAAAGGGCTCAAAATCAAGAAGAGTGCCAGGAGGCTGAACTGGCAGCAAGTCCTGAGTTGACTGGCTTGGGGCAAAACACAGCAGCGTGACGGAGAGCGGGTATCCTAGTGACACCCGCAGTCCATATCCCACAGGTGCTAAACATCAAACCAGCAGGTACCAGGGTACCTGCACAACCTAGACGGCAGCTGTCTGTCATAGCGTGGTGTGCAACACCACATCGCTGCTGTGGGATGGAAGTGTCGGGTGGGCTTGCCTGGCACTGCTGAAGAAAGTGAGAGTGGCTTTTGGTCTAGGCGTTAACGGAAGCAAATTTCAGCAGTTTGAGAACCGCTCACCTGCAATGTCCTTCCGTGCCCAGGCTGAGGATCTGAGCTGCTTCCAGTCAGCTCTAAAGCACCTTGAAGACCAGCAGTATTTCATTAGATAATCAGTATTGAATTCAGTTTTTTCCTGATATATCGAGCTCTGTATACTTAATCAGGTCATGTTACCTTTTTAAAAGAAAGTTATTTATTTTGTACACACCAGTTAATTTTGCCAGTAGTGGTTGTTTAGGCTGCAGTCAGGAAGCTCTCCGGTTTTCTTGTGAAGCGTGAGCGTGGAAACCTGATCTTTGACCTGAAGTTTTTTGGCTTTTTTCTCTTTTCACCAGAAGCAACCTTGCTGACTTACTATTTACGGGTTTTACTTTCTTGTATACTTGTTGTTAGCGGTGAGCAAGGGCGGTTTTTTCCCGAGAACTCGCTCCTGGCTTCCTCCGGCCACGACAGGCTGTTGCTAGGCCGAGGCGCTGGTGCCCTCTAGTGAGCAGGGCCCAGCGTCGAGAAGAATGCGCGGGTCCCAACAGCCGGTGGCTGCTGTGACCATCACCCACTGCTGTCCTGCTGCTTTCACGGTTTTCATCGTTTGAAACGTGGGGGGAACCCTCCCCCCCTGCCCCCAGGAGCCGACACCTCCGCAACTTGAAGGCAGGCATGCCGCCGGTGAAGCCGGGCTCGCAGTTCACACTGTAGCGTTTAGGAAACTTAGGAGCGTTCTCTAAGCTAGTGTTACCTATAAGCAAGTTGCTTTTTCCTCATGCTTGTGTTACTTTTGTTCATAGCATTGACTTGTGTTTGTAGTGCCACCTCGTGCTGTGTGCTTACTTTTGCCTCCCTCTCTTTCATCGCCTCCCCTTGCTGTGCGTGCCAAATTAGGCATTGCACCTGCGGCCCCTCTGCCAGCAGCATCACCCCTTTCCAGTCAGTCCTCTCTTCTTGTCCACTGAGATTTTTAACTATGTTGAGGTCTGGGCATGTTTTTAAATATACGCCCATACAGCTGGGCTGCGATCCTTGATGCTACCCAGGAAGGAGCACTGTGATACTTGTTATTTGTAACTGGGTCTGCTGGTTAGTGGTTGATGGTCAACCAAGTGATTGGGGTAGGGTTTTTTTGTGTTTACTTGTGACCTTTGCAATCACTGCATCCCAATTTTAATCCTTTATGAGAAATCTAGTTTCCAAGAACTGGATGTGCTTCATTTTCCTGAAGGGCTGGGCTCTGAACTTGTTGGGCTCTGCCAGTTTTTCCTGGAGAAATTAAGGTGCTTGTATTTACATTCATTCAAATTAATGGCATGCACAGTAGGCATCTGGTTAGAGAAACGTTGTCTGATTTTTCTCTAGTTGAGGTTATTGTGGCCAGGGTCTGGCAGGACTCTCAGGAATTTGGCCCTCATGCTTCATCACGCGGGGGAAAGCCTAAAACATTCTCAAGGGCTTTGCTGCTCTGCCAAACACAAGCAGGGAAACACGGAAGGCAAGAGGTTATAGGGGCAGTTTGCTGCAGTCTTGGCTCAAGGGTGATGCTGTGGAGGCTGTGCACAGCACAGTGAGATTCCCCAGAGAGCCGCTGGCCCATGTCAATGGGACATGGGCACAGGGGACAGAAGCTGCTTACCCTCTAATTGGCAGAGATGCTACTGAGTAAGGCTAACATTAGGTATCATCTGTGTCATGACAAGCTATGTTTCCACGTCACTCTGAGATGGGCAAAGCCAGTGGCACAGCTCCCAGACCCTAGGAAATGTGGGTTATGTGAAAAAGCAATGCAGAAATGAGCAGGGACACATAGTGCCTCCTAGTGACAGTTTGTATCGCATATAGAAAGTGGCATCAAGAGGCAGGGAAGAGATTTGCCCCGTGTTGTTTGTTTTTATTTGGCACTTTCTGGTGTCTAAACACGTTAGTCTCAATTTAACACCGATATATAACTTAGACACCCTAAAAGGATTCCTGGGATGACAGGAGTAATGAACATAACGCTAATCTTCCTTCTGAATGCCCATGTGTCCTATTTGTCAAGAAAACAAGGGTAATACACAATTCCAGCTAGTCCAGACAAATACATTGGCTGTACTGTAATTACTGTAAGGTCAGGTGGGTATTTTTTCCTGCGGTGTTCAACACTGAGCTTGGCTGATGGTCACGTTTCCTCACTCATAGCCACTATTTAGGTCTGACAGGGTTTTCAAACTACAGCAAACCTAAATCAACTGCAGCGTGCTTATGCAGTCACTGCTTAAGTGACATCCATGAAAAAACAGCTGACAAAGTAAATGTACACAATGCACTTAACTAGCATGCTTTCTAGGACGCGTTCAGATTAACTGCGTGGGCAGATTAAAACCTGCCTCTTCTGAACATGGCTCTACCCAGCAAACCCAGTCATGATCCTCCCTTGTCAAACATAGGAGAAAGCAAGCAGAGTCTGAAAAGTGGAGGAGGAAGAGGAGGAGAAAGTTGGCAGAGCCACGGTGAAGATTTCAAACCTACCACTGGGATCAGCACAAAATCTCCGAGTTCAAGACCTACAACATCCCGTTTGGTACAGGTGCTGTATTTTTTTTCAAAAGGCAGTGCTTGAAGGCTATCTGCCTACCCAGGTTCTTTCGCAGGGGAAAGGTAGGGTTTCAGTTTCCTGTTAATTTGAGGAAAGCTGCAGTATATTCAGATGACTCAGTTACACTCAGTTAAAGGCATGCCTGTTTATGAGAAGCAAAGAAAGCATTTTAGATATTTGAGAAAAGCAGGTCTATAAATAGCAGTGCGATTCTGCTACAGATGGGCAGAAACTCCAGCCCTTCATCCGAACATTTCATACTCTGGGGCACTTGGAATCCGAGTCTGACATTTGCATCATTAAAATGTTTAGTGTCCACCTACGCGAGATTGTAAAACACGCAGTTTTCAGCAGACGTTACTTAAGTCTCATCTTCTTTCTCCCAGTTTCCCTACCTCTCTCGCTCCTTCTTCCCCCTTCTGCTGTTAAATCCTGAAGATTTTTCACAGAAACTTCTTTTTATAGACTCTTTTTATTAGAGCACTATCCCTGCTAAACGCTTCTATGAAATTCTCTATTAGAGTGTAACCACCTACGGACCCCGCAGTATCCTGTTAGATTTTCGAAGTTGATTTTATCCAAGTTTCTCACTGAGCACATTTTAAATGTCAAATTATAACTCTAAGCCTGTGACAGTATATATAGTAATTTCATCCCCTTCCTTCCAGCTTTTGGAGGAAACTTTTTCTTCCCTTTTGCACACACAACCTCCACAAGCTGTCTGATGTTTCCCGTCATGGTTCACAGAGAAATTTGTCTTTGGAGAGATGCAAGCCATTAAAAAAAAAAAAATCAGCAATGAAAGGAGATTTTATAAAGTTCCTATTATGTAAGGGAAGCCAAACCATTATGTAAGGGAAAGAGTGCTATGGAAAGGAAGGAACACAAATTGTTCTGCAAACTTAACTCCTCAGGAAAGATTATATCCCCAAAAGCTTGTTTATTTTTCTAATAGTATCAGTTAGGTTAATTAAGATATCACCTCTGCCCGAAAACCTTCCTGCACTTGTTTCTCCAGACAAGCGAGACACAGTGATCATGCTGTCACTGTGGCCATAAATCATGCTATGGCTGGAAAGTGTTACAGCTCTGTGATGGCAAAGTCAAGCTGAGCAGACGAGATTATGCACCCTTAGAAAATCATAGACTGGCTTGGGTTGGAAGTGACTCAAAGACCATCCAGCTCCAACCCCCTGCTATGGACAGGGACACCCTCCACTAGACCAGGGTGCCCAAAGCCCCATCCAGCCTGGCCTTGGATACTGCCAGGGAGGGGGCAGCCACAGCTTCTCTGCGCAGCCTGTGCCAGGGCCTCACCACCCACACAGGGAAGAGCTTCTTCCTAATATCTAATCTAAATCTCCCCTCCTTCAGTTTAAACCCATTACACCTCATCACCACATGAATATTTCTGTCTATCTGTGCAACTTGTCCTAGGGAGCTGCTTTGGCAGGGGGGTTGGACCTGATGATCTCTTGAGGTCCCTTTCAACCCCTATGATTCTGTGATTCTTTGATATTTTTAAGCACCAGGCTGGAGCCATACGTGCTTCTATTCCTCCTTGTCTATAGGGTCCTGTCAAGTTTATGTCAGAATAGGAACTTGGAGAGACTTTAAAAATCTGGAAGCAGCATCTAAAACTCTTTGATCTGGAGTCCTCCAGCTGCTCCATCCACACCTGCAGCTGGAAGGATGTTCAACCTAATGAAAATTAGCAGAAGCCGGTCTCAGAGAACCAGGCTGTTCATCTGATACAGAGTTCCTGCCGCCACGGGAGTAAGTAAAAGCACTGTGCCACAGCTGCCCACCTTATTCATTACTAAGCTCTGACCGTGCTTTTGCTTGTTTGGCATTTATCGTGTCTATACCTCGTGTACAGAGTGTACACTGGATTAACAGATCATATGGACAGAATGGGCAGAGTGAAAGAAGACTCCCATTCCTGTGTTTCTAAAAGGCTCGGAACAGAAAATCCTTTAGAATGTGAACCGCTGGAGATTTAACAGGCTGGCTCTGCTCTCAAATCGATTATTCCCTAGTGCATCCACAAGAGATGGGAAGTTCAGGTGCAGTGCTGTTGGTGTGGCCACAGAGGCATCCTCAGTGCTGCATGTGAAACGCTGGGTTCATACTGCCCTCTTCTGTAGTGTGCTGAACATGAAAACAGAATTAAGACCTGGAATTGTTTTAAGCAACAGAATCCTGTTTACTACTAAGGATCCTGGTGTGATAAATACTTCCCCCCCCGGTGCGTTTTTATTTGTGAAAACATCATCCCTAGCCAGAACAATAACATTTCATGTTCACTTTTCCCTTTTAAGTTGGCCTTTGCTAATAGCTTTTCTGCAGAGTAGGTGTCACTTCTCAAAATACCACTGTTACGTAAAGCCTAATTGATATGAGCTAAGGTGGGCAGAAAAAAAGTTATCAAAATCTGACTGTTTGAAAGAGAATAATGTATTTTTGTTTAAAGCAGTGGGAGGGCATAATTACCTGCGCTGAGGATAGGAAAGGTTTGAGCTCACATTGCTGACGTGCAGGTCTATAGAGAGCAGACCTCCCTCTTCACGTGCCCTCCCGCGCCCGAGGTATCCGCCGTACAACGCAAGGGGTTTCTGAGATCCCATGAATGTGGCAGCCAAGCAACGCTGTGCTGTTTATCTAAAGACCATTAGCACTCAGAGTAATTACACCACACATGCAAAGTTCTCCAAGTGAATTATTATTGAAGGTTGCCCAACATCTCGGAGGGGAGCATCAAGTCCCCAGCTGGATGTGTGCTGTGTGCCCCGCTGCAGTCCCTGTGATGCCACAGTGTCCTGAGCTGGCCTGGCCAAGGATTTGCCCTGCTGACCCTCATGCTGAGAGGCAAATGGGGTGAGGAGGTCATGGATGGCTCCTGGCTATGAAGCTGCTGAAGGGCAGGGTGGAAATAAAAAAAAGCTACGGTGAAGCCTCAACACTCAGAATTTATTTCCTGCTCAGAGCATGCTCCTTGTCGAAAGAAAAGAGAGATGCTGGAAAGCTGTGTTTTAAATAAAGACAGGTGCAAATTTCCAGCGTCTCTCTTTTAGGGGATTTTGTTTGGATCTACCATTAAGTTTGAAAGGTATTTCTTAAAGCCCTCCCTTTAAATCCCTAAGTCAGCTATTTGCAGTATTTCATTCCTCCAAAACCCTAGGAATACGATTTTCTGCACTGGCTCCACCAAGCTGGCATCGCTTCGGCAGGTGCACACAGGTTGTCTTGGCTGCAGAGGGATCTGTCTCAGTCCCGTGATTAGGGCTTTCCATGGAAGTTCATTAAATTCAGTCTGTCAAGAAAGTGTTTTGCTCACTCAGTAAGTTCTAACAGAGAGCAGGAACGGCTTTGCAAGTATGCAGCACATTGCAGCTCTGAGAGCTGGTCTTCAGATAAAGAAATCCAATCAAAGGAACTCTTTGCTGAACAAGTTAGTTTAAGGCATGTTTTCACTTCTTAATGATCCTTCAATTACCAACTTCCTCACCAGTAATGAGAACTGCTGAAGCAAACCAATTTGCAGTGGCACTACTTTTTTGCAATTTTGTTTTATAACCACTCTTCTCACATGGAAATAACAGAGCAGTGATCCTACAGCACAGCTCTCATCACTGTTAATATATACACGTATATATGTCTTTTAAAATGATTTGTCAAAGCATTTAGTTGAAGCAAGGGAACCTTCAAACATTTCTTTAGTCTGTGGTGCTCCAATGGCTTTACTACTGCTAATATTTGTTCCAGTATTTGATTCCTGAGATTAAAATATGTATAGCAATTGGCTCACAAACTTTTTTTTTTAACTTCCTTGAGCATTAGCACATCTTTTCCTTCTCTTTTCTTCTGCACTGAAGATCTTTCATAAGTGTTATGGAAAATTGGCAAATTCTATTAATGATCTGCAATGCATGTTCTTTGGACCTGCTTAGCTCTGCTTTTTAAGAATTTTTTTTTTTAAATCTGTATTAACAACCTGTTTTTTACAGGGATTCCCTTGCTAATTGCTCATACTCTGTCATCATATTTTTCAAGTTAAATTCAGGTTTCTCTATTGTCATCCTGATCACGTTTCCTAGAGAATGTAAATTCCCTTCTGATCTACTTGGAAGCCAACTAAAATTAATTTAAAAACTAGACGTGGGTTCAAGCAGCAAAATTCAGATCCAGGTACAAACTTTGTGAAAGTTCAGGTGTGGTCCAGTTAGGGGTGGTGGAGGCTCGTTCCAGTAGCTTGGATGGCAGAGATGTTGTATTGAGCAGATGCTGCCTGGGAACTACACCGCAGCTGCAAACAGCCAGTTGGGATTTCACCAGCACTGAAGTGATGGGGAAGAGTGTACAGTCCTTGTGGTCTTACGGCTGCTTTTTATCACCCAGGTTCTCCAACCTGAGAGCTGGAGCCCTGCAGGTAACGGCTGAAGGGGCTGGCAAGGACCTGCGGGTGAAGTTCAGAGGAAGGATGGGGTCTCCCTTACGGCAAGAAGCCAATTTACAGATTAGGGAGCCACACCCCATTCTCTCTCAACCTGCAGAGCTGAGCCCCACTAAGCCAAGCCAAGCCCCCAACTTGTGCAGCATTCCAGCAAAGCAAAGGCATAAACAAGTTTTCACTGCTGTTGACCAAAGCACAGCATTTTCCTCTGTCGGGAGCCAAGGCTCACCAAGAGCTCCCGCTCTGTTTGCAGTGAAAGAAGGGCTTTCACAATAGAAAGGCTCAATAGAAGCAGTTGCTATGTGGGAGGATATTGAAAACAGTGAGTGGCAGCATACTTTCTTTCTTCTGTCACCTCTGTTGTTTGAACCCCAAGAACTGTGGGAACATGGCTGTTCCTGTGGCTAAGTCTATTACCCTCTTCTCTTTCTCTAATTTCCCCGCTCCAGTCATTAGTGGTTGAAGAACAACTTGAAGCAGTCCCACCCTTGGGATTGTATGTCCCAGCCCTTTACGCTATTGCAAGCGTGTGCCCACATCTTGTGGGTATAAAACCTACCGCTGCTGTCTATCGCACCCAGGGTTGTGGTGGGTCGTGGAGCTGGGTGCCTGCTCCTGCTCTGGGGCAGGAGGGAGGAAGGTGAAAGGTGAGATGTTCCTGTGCTGGGGGCATGTTGGCTACCTAAGTGTGGTGCCAAGCTCTCCTGTTCCAGGGCTGTGCTTTTTCCAGCTGATCATACATATGCCTTCAAACACCGCCTTGTCCATAAAAGCTGGTCAATTGGGTTGAGCTGCCAAAGAGAGGAAGCAAATCGTGCTTGATTTGAGTGGCACAGGATGGGAGACCCACTTATTTTCTAGAGGAGCCTGGGGCGACGACCCTTCTGTCATGTCATAGTCAAATTTTGGTTGACCCAAAAGCTCAGAAGCCCTCACCTGGAGCTCAGGGCAAAGCCACAGGTGGTACTCTTTGAGGCTTTGCAGGCTGCGATGCGTTCCTGTTTCATTTCACCACTGTGCAAGCAGAATTAGAGCCTTCATTCCAAGCAACGCCTTCTGCTGGCACTTGCTGAGAGATGTGTTTAAAACCTGGCAGTGGTTGAATCTAGTTACAGTGACAGCAAGAGAAAAGTACACCTGCAAAGTTGAAAGTCACACAGTGCCTCTCCCCTCTGCCACAGGGAGACCTGGGAATTTATTTGTGATCAGCATCACGTGGAGAATCACGTTTTTCTCATGCCCTTGCAAGGGAAACAATTGCTAATGGATCTCGTGCTTCAGCAGCATCTCTCTTCCCTTCTATGTTTCCCAAGTGTGTAGGTAGAGCAGCAAGCCTATGGAAACCTTTTGTCCTTCTGTAAATTGAAAGAGAACAACTCCTGCCTGCTTGCAAAGATGAGAGCCAGAAAGTTATGAGAAAAGTGCTATTAACCACTGACTTCCAAAACCTTGGAGAAAGAAATTCAATAATGAAAACCCCAGTAATCGAGGAGACAATAAAACAAAGAGGCTGAAGGTAGGATTTTTCCTAAGCTAGGAAACTGCACTGGGTAGGACATACCTCTCAGTCTATTTCTACATGTCTATGTGTATTTGCTGAGGTGAGGAGGACTTTGAAACTTGTTCTGGGATTGTGCATTGCTCTTTATTACAATTACCAGTGCTACAGCAGTGCCTAGCAACTCTAACGGAGTATCGGGGTCTTATTGCAGAAGTCATTGTGTGAAGGAGGAATGAGAAGGAAAAAAAAAAAAGTGGCTTTACTGTTTTAGATATTTTAAGCAGAAAAGTGTATGAAACAAGCACCCAGATTGGCACAGTGTCAGCGGGTTTTAAAATGAGTCCTGTGAGAAAGAAAGTATGTGAAAACCAAAGGTCGCCTTCTGTATGTTTAGCCAATAAAGGGAGTCATGGGGAGATCCTAAGCAAAGGGAAAGAAATGAGAGGAAGCATTAGACCAGCAGCAAGAGAAATATCTGAGGCTATTTTAAAAGCCTTCTTGGAGACACTTTTCAGAAGAAATAAGGCCAGTTTTACTTGGGGCAGGCGGGGGAAGGAGGAAAATTTCCAGTATTATTAATAATGATATAATATTTCTATTATTATTATAACATAAAATTTATAATAATTATTATA
>VZTU01001628.1:258407-291786 GCA_013400835.1 Zapornia atra
TTATTATAATATTTTGAGGCTCTCAAAATATTATTTTCACCTCCATTCCTCACCTTCATATATTTCTGGCAGTCTGGTCATGGTGTTTCCATACCATTCTCCTACTTGATATCTAATTGTCACTGTATTATTGATCTCCTGCCATGCTGTGAGTGGCTTCTAAGCACAGCATACAGTTTATCTAGGGGACTGTGCACTTTCTGCTTGGCAGTTTGTCTTCAGGTGTGGGTGGTATTTCCTAATTTCTTTTTTTTTTCCTCCCCCCGGTGTTCTCACTGGTTCTACCATCATTCCCCTCTCAGACTTCTTTTTCCTATCTTATCAAAGAATCGCTTTTGCTGTGAGCTGAAGCCATCTCCTTCCCACCCCCACCCTCCCCACCACTGTGGCTCTGCTGTTCCCCAGCTGGGGACACTATTTCTGGAGATCAATACTTTTTATTTTCTGTGGCTATATTTTCATCCTTGTTGCTTTTCAGCATAGTTCCTTCCCCATTCAGTGCTTTGCTGAAACCTTTGTCACACGACTAATGCCCCGATTAATCAATAAGTAATAAGACTGAGCTAATTCCAGAGCTAAAGGGGGAATCCCAAGGGAAATACTCTGTGTACTTCCTTTTAAAATCTGTAAGCCCCCCAGCCTCATAAAAGTTCACAGGGCTAATTAAAGGGCTTTGCAGAGAACAAGTACCAGAGGACTGAGGTTTTGCTCTTCATCTTGACCGAGAGGAGCAGACATTACACAGTTCACAGCCCACCATGAAAATCTATTCCTTGCAGACAGGGCTATGAGGTAGATGATGTTGGTTCCAGCAATCAAATAACTGTGGGTGAAGCACAACTTTTGCAGAAATCAAACCCAGAAAATGTGAAGATTCAGTTGAGGGGTGCTATGCTCCTTTGGACAAGACATAGTAGAGAGGGAGGTGACTTAGCTGAGACCTGGAAACCAGAATTATTCATGAGCCCTACTTCTCATACCAGAGGAGACTGAACCATCATTCAACCCCTGTATATCTGCTCTGCGACGCTCGTGGTTTTGTAGCCCAGTATTTTTATCCTACTGAAGTCCTCTGCCTCTCAGGGTGCAGAGCTCCTGCCCATCTGTAGGCCAGCTTGTGCCCATTTCCCTTCTGCCCTTGGCAGCCTTATTGAATCGTGAGGCGCAGGTCACACCGCTTAAAACAGATACTGCTGTCCTGGTCCACTGTCAGCCTAGTTGGTCCAGGTTGCAGCTTCTAGTCGGGACAGTCCAAAGCTATAGGTGGCTGTCGGTAGCGCTTTCATTTCTTGGGGTTCATTGGCTTGCCTGCTTCCAGTCCTTGGCAAGGAGGAACCCGTGACTATGAAGAGCTATGCAGTCATGAAGCAATCCAACACCTCATAACTGTCAAAAAGTTCCGCCCTTGCTGAACCCAAGAGACGGGCAAAAGCCTCGCTGAGTGTTGTCAAAGCTTCTCTTCTCGCCCGCCCCCGCATCGGAGACAGCAGCGCTCCGGCCGAGCGAACAATGCTGCTGCTGCTCTCCAGCGCTGCACGGAGGCGCCCTGAGCTGCTTCACCGTGCCCCGCGATGGAAAAGTACGCGCACGCAGCTGACATCCAAGCACTTGCTGCCTCCGTGTGCAGCGCGTTCCCCACAGCTCAGCTCTCTACCAAACCTTCACTTCTTAAAAAGTTCATTATGTGGGAGAGGATAAAGCAGGGACAGCACAACCTTATTCAACAGCGTAAATGGGTTTCTCTGGCAACCATCATCAAGCTGCATTACATAGTAACTAAGTGTAGAAGCAGTTATATTTAGGTTCTGGGTCTGCTATTGCCCTATCTTTTCCACTGCAGAACATGAACGTGTAGCTAGTTGTTTGGTCTTCTTTGGGGGGGGGGATGGGGAATCCACCAGTGAGGTTAGGATGTGCCTTTGAAATTTGAAAGGGTCTGTTGGACTAACTTTGTGCTCCTTCCCTTTTCATGTTTAATTTTAGTGCGTTCCTAACTCTTCATAAGTTTCTTAGCCTGCTCCAGGCTCACCAATTAGTTTTGTTCAGCTGTATCTGCACTGGGCAACAGATGCTGCTGTGGTACTCCCTTAAATCCCAAATCCCCGGTGGGTCCGCCAGCCACATCCTAGCTGCATGTTGAGTCAAGAGATGGCTGGAGGATGCCCTCCCCACGCCCTCCTCCTCACCCCCCAAACAGCTTGCACTGGATTGAAGGAAGGTGCAGGTGGGCAAGCAGAGATGCAGCATGCCACACTGGTCTTTCCAAACTGGGCAGTTTTAGGACCTCAACCATGGGGGCCTTTGCAGGGCACAGTAGGTCTTAGAGGACCTAAAACTGTTCATCCTACTCATCAACCAGAGAGCCTGAGCACCCAAAACCAGACTCCTGATTCCCATTTAAACAGTCCTAAATGTCATTGAAGAGCAGAGGCTTGCTTTTGCAGTGCCTGGCAATGCTTCTGCCAAAGAGAAACATCAGATGAGCATTTACTGAACATCCCCAGCACCACTATAGGGGCTTAATGCATGGATACAGGGTAACAGGCCCGCTTATGATCTCAGTACCCAGGACTTCACAATCCAACAGGGATGTGTAACCACCATTTTCAAAATGTCCATGGAGACTGGGAGTGCACATAGTTGCTGGAAAATGAGAAAGATCACTTTTTAATGGCCAGCCTCCAGTTTGAGTTTGTCTCAGTTGGAGTACCCAAAACAGCGATGTCTAAAATCATGAGTCCCTCTTCTGAAAGCAGTTATTCTATATATAATACAGAGACATCAGCAAGAGTAACATCCAAAGGAGTTAAAAATAATTCTGTAATATTCTGGAACAAATTAGTTACAAGGAACTTTTCTTGATTTTTTTTTTTAATTTGTAATTTTTATGTGTTTCCTGAGTATCACTTGATTTCTGTGGTTATCCTTTCTCCCAGCTTAACGTGGAGAGATAATTACAGCAGCTACTCTTAGAAGAGGAGCAAATAAATTAATTACTTCAAATCAATGGAAAAAGATCTGATGTTTCCAAGAATTAAGAAATAATGCACACTGAAGGGACATACCTTCAAGTGGTTACTAAAGAAAATAAGAGTACTGTTTATATATATTTGGCAGGTATATATCAGGTAACTAGTGATAGCTTGACATCCAGCGATTAGCTCACGGACTCATTATCTTTTGAATGAGCTTAATGATCTTTAAATTACTAGATCAAGCCTTAGTCTGACATAGGTGTTATGTAAGTTTCCTCCCGACAGCCAGCCTATATGAGGGGCTCTCCATCTCACAGTGTTCTTGACTTTCTGCTGGTTATTTGACAGACCTCTGGGCAAATCATCAGCAATTTCATATTCCCCAAAACAAGAATTTATGTATTATTGCTTAGGCTTATAAAAATGTTTTGGTTAGAACACAAATGGTTATTTTAAGTCTGAAATTGTTTTATACCTTCTTCTGGAAATGGAATTTATAAAGAAATTGGTGAGAGGTGAACTGAATGAAGGGACAAGAAGCTGGGTTGAAAATCATATGAAACATTAGGCTCCAAGGGTGATCATGGGTATAAAGTTCCAATGGCAGCCACCTACCTGTAGAGTACCTCAGAGATCCCTACTGCAGCCAGTGTTGTTTAATGCATTTACTAAGGGACTGGATGAGGGGAATAAGTGTGCTCTCCACCATTTTTCAGGTGATGTCAAAAGAGGGAAGCAATCAACACACTGGAGAGCAGGCTAGAGAAATGGTCTGAGATCAAGCTCATGAAGTTTAACAAAGTGAAAAGCCAAGCCCTGCTGTGATGAGAAATAATCCCATGCACAGGACGGGCTGAGGTCTGACTGGCTGGAAAGCAGCTCTGCAGATAGGTCCTGGAGCTTCTGGCAGACACCAAGTTGACCAGGAGCCAGCAATGCCACACCCTTGTGTCACAGAAGGCCAATGTCATCCTGGGCTGTGTTATCGTGAATGAAGAAGTGATTGTTTCTCTGTGCTCCATAGCTCCACAGCTGTGAAACCACAACTGGGGTCCTATATCCAGAAGGCCACCAAGAGGCTGGAGCACATGATGTTCAAGGAGAAGCTGAGAGAGCTGGGCATGTTCATCCAAAAGGTGAGGAGATGAAGGGGAGACCTGCTGCCTGCAAACACTGAGCCAGGCTCTTCGTGGAAATGCATGCTAGAGGGGCAAGAGGCAACAGAGACAAGTTGGAACATAGGAAATTTTGACTTAATGTAAGAAAACCATTTTGTGGCTGTGCAATTTGTCCTCTTTAAAAGCCAACCTGCTGGGACACCAGTCCCTTCTGCTGGGCACCAGCCATCTTTAATAACACAAATTATAAATGTTACTTACAAGATACCTGGATTCAGAAGAAACACTGAAACCTCAGCACTATTCAGACAGTCACGACAAGAGCAAAATTCCCTCCCTGAGGCCCAAAGGGCTGCCAGTTTATTGGGCTGTGGTGGTTTGGACATGGCTAGAGGCCAAATGCTCATCAGAGCCACTCACTCACTCCTGGAGGAGAAACAGACAGAGCCTCTGTGGGTTGGGATAAGGACAGTTTACTGACAAAACGACTGTGAATGTAGAACAATAACGGCTGGTTACACTCACACCCAGTGATAACACAGAGTGCCTTACTGACCGGACCAACTGACCCAACACCCCAGCTGCACTTGGACTGTCCTGGAGGCAGCAAGCCCAGGCCATTCCCCAACCAGCTGCTTTTATGGGGAAGTGGTGGCAGGTGGTGTGGAAAACAGCCCAGGCTGAACTCAGCTCACCTGTGCTGGCTGCTTGGGGAGGTTAACTCTGACCTGGCCAGAACCAGGACATGGGCAAAAAAAGAAGGCATCAAACCTAAGGGCAAGAGCTCTTCATCCATTGCAAAATGGCACCAAAAGACAGGTTAAAATGCCGTTATACTTTCAGAAGACAACAGTGGTCCCTTCCTAGATGTGTTCCCCATGGGTTTGTCCAAAAAGCTTATGATACAGCTGCGTGTCCAACCCCACTGCAGCCACCAAAGCCTGTAGTCTCAAAGGAGGTAAGAGAATAGCAGGAAACCAATGGTTTTTGTGGGCTGAAAATTCAAAACCAAGCTGAAAAAAAAGCTCAGCCAATTCTGCATTTTCCAGACTAGGCTGCATTGCAAGTATTTAGGGATCTGATGCTAGTGGGTTAGGGATTGCTGTTACTACTGCTTACAGCAGCGGGGGTTTGTAGCTCATGAGAGATCAACAACATAACAAGCAGATGAAATGTGTGGACTGTTGCTTACACAGCACCAACATCTTTATAAAAGATACAGATCTTTTTTAGGCTTTATGTAAATTCTGTCACGGACTTCCAAGAATAAATAGTCCCTCCCCTGCCTTGCTAACATATCAGCCCAAGCATCAAGATGTAGTCTTATCTCACTTTAAAATGCTGATTCCAAAAGTCTTGCCAGTTCACCAAAACAAATATTAACAAAGAGATTAAATGCAAGGATACGTTTTGCATTCTTTTCGAGAACACATGCATCTAATATTTGCCTTCATTTGGAGAGGAAAAAAATAAATCAAGAACACTTTCCCTGAATACACTCCAAAAGCAGCCAGGTGAGGTCTAGCTAACATAATCTTCCTACATGAATCAAATCACCTTTAAAAATAATGTGCACCATGAATAACAATGAAAAGAAAGACTAATATATGCCCTTTTCCATATCATCCCACAAATACCCTGTGAGAGACATATAAGATGATGTGGTTTGGTTTTTAAATTCTGTGTAACGTTGTAGTTTGGGGTTTTTTTTCCCTTCTCTTCTCTCTCTGAGATGGATGCATGAACCTGGCAGTGGTGCGGAGAAGTTTCAAGTTATCTGTCTCAAGCAAAGTATGGAGTTTTAATAGGGTTTTAATCAATATCTAGTCAAGAAAAGTAAGGAAGTGGGAAATGCTAGTGTTTGACTTTGCTGTTTTGGCAGGGAAATAATTTTGCTGTTGTACCTTGCAGATTGCTGGAGCAAGATCATTCCCCAATTAGTACCATGATCATCATCATCATAAGGGCCTTAGGGTGTTAAGCCCTTTGTTGCTGAGCTTACAGGGGTATTTCTGTGAGGAAACAGGGAGTAAAAGGAAAGGTTCTGCAGAAACTGTGGTCTGGTAACAGATAGGTACAAATAATCCAGAACTTTGAAGAGGAAAGGAAAGAAAAGATGTGAGGCTCTTTTCTGGACTGAGCTGAACCTACACGATTGGGACAAAAGGTGTTCCTGAGGGGGACTGACTGCAGAAAGGCTTTACGTTGTCTTGTTAAGACAGGTGTACAAAAGTGCCTGGAGGGCTTTTTCAAAGCCTGAATAACTTCTCTTAGATAGTAAACTGCTGCTTTTGATAAGCTCCAAGTTCTTAAAACTGAATCAGGAGAGGTAAAATGAAACCAGCGTGTGGTCACGGCACCTGCTGCGAAGAGGCTGCGCAGCGGGAGTTCCCCGCTTGCTGCTTCACCCAGAACAGAGAGGAGTCAGAGACGAGCCAGCCTGACTGCTCCAGCAGCCCCTGGAAAGATGGCCCAGTAAAAATCACAGCATGCCCACAGAATCCACTGCTTTCCCAGGATAGAAAGGGCAGGATTCTGTGGGTTTGTATTAACTCGTTAACAGTAAGAAATTAATTACTTTTTGTGTTCGAACCGGCTCTGCAGCTTGCTTATCTTCCTGCACCGCTCCCCAGTAGCTTTCTGTCGTTCTTGCCTCTCTCCTCACTGTCTGGGGGAGACACCGAGGGGGAGGCAGAGGCCCTGTCGTTCCCATAGGCAGGTGAGGTTATGCTCCCCGCGCCTTAAGGCTCTCACCAGGACTGAGATTAACAGCGGAGAGGTTCATCTCACGCATAGTTTGGCTGCGCAAAGGTTATCAGGTGGTTGAGAGAAGCTGTTCTCCTCAACTCCTGCAGCATCTTTAAAGGATGAGGACTGCTCAATGGTCTAGATGTAATGTGCCAGCAAACTGTTGGCGAACGTTTTTAAGTGGCTTGATGAAGACAAAAACGCTGCCGTCTCCGTGCCCAGCCTCACCTTCTGCCTCCCAGGACATCTCCAGCTCTAACGCAGGAGTAGCTAGCAGGGCCCGGGGCGAGTGCTAAGGGATGGGGATGCAGGGAAGCGCAGGCCCGGGGTACCAGGCGGGTCCCCCCCTCCATGGCGTGCCGTCACGGCCGGGGTTGCTTTGGTGGCAGCTGCCTCTAGAGGGCTCATCGCCTTGCTGGAGCGGCGGCAGCCTTTGTTCTCGCCTGGCACGGCATCACTGCCCGGAAAACACTCCGCTTCTCGCCTCGCTTTTCAGTCTGCCCTTCATTTCCTCTCGAGTCTCCAGCGGCTTGACCTCAAAACCAAAGATGCGGGATGCGAGGGGTCTGTACGCCCTCACTCTGGAGTCACCGGGGTTACAGAGCCCACTCCCCACCGGGGAGGCAATTGGGATGTGCTGCCTGCCCACCTCCGGTCCCACTGCATCCCCTTCACATCCTTTGACCCTCCAAAAGCTTACGGCCTTAAATGCTGCACTCTATTGCACTTAAACCCTGACACACAACTGCTTGTACCAGCACTTCTGCTGCAGAGCTGATGCACGCGTGTACCATGGTTAATTGTCCTGCTCTGCAAGGGGGACTGCCAGGGGCATAGAAATCCAAGAACGGGTTTTGTACCTGAACAAAATTCCCAATCAGAAAAAGAGGAAACCCAGAGAGAAGTTGTACTTACTAATCCTGTGCTTTCTGATGGCTTCACAGGTTAGATGGCCCTATATCTCCAAACACTTACAAAGCCTTGGAAGATCTTCAAGGCTGGCTTGCTTCTCCAGGATCAGTTGCTAAGTATGTACATCATATTTTAAAGATCTTTTTTTTTTCCTTTTTTTTTTTTNAGTTGTTACAGCTGCAGCAAGAATTGTGAATATGCAGCTTTAACACTGCCAGCACTGTTCAGTCATTCTTGTGACTTTCCCAGTGAGCTATACCACATTTGCCAGCATTAGATTACATCTGCAGTTGTGTTGCCTTGTTTTAATTTTATCCTGATGCAGGATAACCAGCCAGGATTGCTTTGCAAAGCAAGCAACTTAAAAGCTGTATGCATTTATTCTGACTAGTGATTCTCCATGATTTTATAAGCTTCAAAAACTTCTGAAGTTCATCTGCATTTGGTTTATACTAGTCAAACAGGATGAGATCATCTCTTTTGCTGTACAGCACCTCCTTACATGGAGAGTTCATCCTTGCAAGTTCACTCTTGCAGCTTTTACAATCTCCCAGCAAAGTCAATAGAAATGTTCTTGTTGGCAATGCTGAATTGGGACAGACCATCTGTCTCCCAAAAGGCACGTGTGATTTAGCAGTGGTGCAAGACTCCCCCAGCAAGTCTGGGCCATGAGTGTCAAAAGCTAAGTCTGACAGCACAAAGTTGCTAGCAGGTTCTCAGGGCAAACTGACCTTCTCCTGCCCTGAGGAGGGATCTCCACTTGCTTTCCTCTCTTGCAGTAAGATGTATATCCCTCTTCTTCAGAGACATGGCTGGTTGGGTTCATTTATCTCCCCAGGGAATGGCGAGAGCATCTGGCAGGCAACAGCCCCTGCAGTAAGGAATGAAGCTGAGGCTGGCTACTGGAGTTCAATCCTCTGGCATAAATCAGTGAACATTGTACACAACAACAGTATAACAAGTCTTTATTGAAGCAAGAGCGTGAGTCAAAGCAACAGGCAAAACACAAACACCGAGCATCAGACAGGGAACAAACATCCAGCTCGGCGGTGCTCTGTGCCAAATGCCCCAGCACACGACAGGAGACTGTCATGTTGTTGATGGTATTTTATCATAATTATGTGCAATTCGCTTACACATGTTGTTCAGCACAGATAAAATAATGATCAGTCTCTACTTGGCTTCTCACTACAGAGTGACTATTTCAGTCCTGAAACAGCCCTTCTTAATCTGCATTCACCAGCACCTCCACGGTGAGAGGGTGAATATTTGTACAGACGTAGGCAACTGGACTATATATTTCACAGGCTGCCAGATTGATTTCATGCACTCCCAGAGGACTTGGTCTCTGGGGACTGCTCACAATTGCTTCAGTGCCCTTGATTGATAAACTTTGTCTTGTGGCTCCATGCTTTGGAAAGCCAATTTGCATGTATATTGCCAATAATTATTCACTCATTATTTTTACGAGGGAATCACACAGAGGGCTCTTCTGACAAGCTGTCCTATAGGTGCTATGTGAAGATAAAGCTCTATGACAGTTCTGCCACTAAGGTTTTCTGGTGTCTAACAGGCGAACAAGAGCTTGATCACTCTCTGCGTTTACAGCTGCTGCCAAGCTAAAAGAAGAAAGATCCTTTCAGCAAACAGCGCCCTTTATTTGCACAGAGCTCTCAGGCAAGCCACAGGTCTTGAGGGAATAGAGGGCAACACGATAAAGCCTTCACAAGTTTGACCACGTTTGTCCTTTGGCACCATTTGGAATCGGTACAGATGTTTCTCAGATAATCTATGCTCCTCTGTGTCATAACTTCTCAGCATCTGGAGATGCTATCAGTTTATCAGGTATTTGATATTCCCTGGGATGTGTGAACTACTTAAAAAGCAAGCTCTGTTCAGTCATGCTGAATTTACTTGTATGGTCTTTACTGATTTAAAAAGAAATAAATAATAGAAAGAACAGAGTTATTGGGAGGAAAAGGGCCTATTTTGGCTCCCATAGACTCATCACTCTGTCCTTGGACCACTCACAGTAGGTGCCTGGCACGAGAAGGTACAAGGCCCCTGAAGTCCTCCTGCTAGAATTCCTCTGCATGTTTTGTTCTCCACTGCATTCTGCTCGCAGGCTACAAGCAGAGGTCAGGCTAGAGCACAGCTTTGGCTCTGTGATTTGGGGTCAGCCAGACCCCCACACAGTTCCAGCAGTGGGAGGACCAGGAGGTGGGCTGCTCCCTTCAGCCGCCCCAGGACTTGCCTCACTTGGCGCTGGCAGTCAAGTGCAACCTGAGAGAGGGCCCTGAACTGAGAAAGCCTGTGCATCCCAGGCTGTCAAATCTGCCCAATCAGCAGCCCTGTCAGCATACCTTCTCCCAGGTTAAGGCTCTCTGGAGCTAGGTGCTGCACTATGTGAAACCCCCCACCAGCCTGATTAGGGTTCCCTGAACACACCAGTGCTCATTCACAGTCCCTTGCATTTTGAATCGCTTTCAGATTCAAACACCGTGCCCACATCACAAAGGGTTCAGTGGGCTTGACTGGCCTCAGTCTTCCCACCTGGCTCAGGATGAAATTTTTAACAAAGCCTTAGCAGAACTGGCCCACCCTTGAGAACTATTTTATTGCACAACTGGCTAGTTCTTGTTAAAATGAATTACGCAGCCACGATCAGTTGTGTGAGCATATTAATATAGTCAAACATTCCCTCTCTGTGTTTTTGATTTCACCATTAATTGAGCATTCTTCATCCTTTACCCTTTAAATGACGTCAGGCAGCTATTGTATAGCTTAAAAGAATTCCAGGCGGCACTGAGACTTGTGTGCTGTAATGCTCTCAGCGGTATGCTTTGAGACTCTAAGTATCAACTTCATATCATGATAACCTCATAAATTTTTATTGCTCTGTTTCATGATGAAAGGCCTTTGTATAGCAACTTGTTTTGTTTCATAACCTTTATCATCAGAAGAATACATGAATCCTTGTAAAAACAAAGTTTCCTATGAAGAAATGTGTGCTGTCTTACCCCTTACGTTTCAGGCTCCCTAAATATAAGGTCTAAAAGCTTATAATCAGCTACAGTATGTCCCTTCTTTTTATTAGCCTATCAAACCAAGTGGCAGAAGAGTAGCTTTCACAGAAACAGGTCAGTTTACATGCCCTTGGTACAATGTGGGCTGCTTTGTTAAAATATTACAGCAGTGATTGTGTTCCCTCAGCCCCTGTAATTTACTGGATTGGATTTTTAAGTGAATATTAAAGTCATCACTAAAACAGTGTCCTAGCTATTAAAATAGCTAAAAAAACTTGTTCAAAACCTGTCTTTGGTAGTGCCCAATGAGTAAGTTCTATTTTATAGTCTAACTAGATAAACCTCATTACTGTGAATATAAACTCAGAAACTAATTTAGTTTCCAAGTGGAATATAAGCCACATTATTGGTACAGTTCATAAAACTAATAGCTTCCAGTAATATACTGAAACCTCCTCCCTCCTCCTGGTGATTGAAATGTTAAGAGCAGTAGCAGTGAGCAATTGAGACATTGCCTTCTGGCTCCACATTCATTCAGGGTGATGGAGCTGAGCTTTCTACACTGCGCTGGTGTGGCCTCACCTTGAGTACTGGGTGCAGTTTTGGGCACCACAGTACAAGAGGGACATGAAACTATTGGAGAGTGTCCAGAGGAGGGCAGTGAGGATGGTGAAGGGTCTTATGAGGAGAGGTTGAAGTCCCTTGGTTTGTTCAGCCTGGACAAAAAGAGGCTGAGGGGAGGAGACCTCATGGTTGTCTATGGCTTCCTGATGAGGGGGAGCAAAGGGGCAGGCACCAATCTCCCCTCTGTGATGACCAGTGACAGAACCTGAGGGAACGGCACGAAGCTGTGACAGGAGAGGTTTAGGTTGGATGATAGGAAGAGGTTCTTTCCTGAGAGAGTGGTCAGGCACTGGAACAGGATCCCCAGGGAAGTGGTCACAGCACCCAGCTTGGCTGAGTTCCAGAAGCATCTGGACAATGCCCTCAGTCCCATGCTCTGACCTGTCTGGGCCTGTGTGGAGCCAGGAGTTGGACTCGATGGTCCCTATGGGCCCTCCCAACTCAGGAGATTCTGTAATTTCTTGAGCGGGCTCAGTTACCTTTCCCTGATGGAGAGGATGTGCTCATGTGCAGAGCGCTCACTTCCCTCCACTTGCAAAAGATCCTCAAGTAATGTCATCTCTGCAGCTCAATGAGACTAAGCTGGGAAAAACATAATGCTGTCATAAATTTACTGAGTTGTTTTTCTTCCTAGAGATATCTCAGGGTTAAACATATTCTATTGGTACCTAGGGTAACTGTGGCCAGAATTGTATCCAGTTTGTATGTGTGTGTATGTTTGTAGTATACATAAAAAACCAAAACACAAATACATTTATTTCCTAGATGCTCCTCTGTCAGATGCTCAGCTGCCACTTCTGTAGCATAGAAATGCTAGTTAATGCTATACAGCAAGGAAACCGCTATTCACTTGAAATTCTAGACATCCCGGATATGCTGCATGCAGAATGCAAGTTAGTGTTCTGCTTGCATCTCAGAGAGGAAAGCTTTAATTTTTAATGTTGCAGACATGTTCTTTATCAATGTCTTCCATAGCTTCAAGCATATGAGCATTTCACAAGTGTCGTTAAAACAGTTACCCAAG
The DNA here is from genome assembly GCA_013400835.1 of Zapornia atra. Classification (NCBI taxonomy): domain Eukaryota; kingdom Metazoa; phylum Chordata; class Aves; order Gruiformes; family Rallidae; genus Zapornia; species Zapornia atra. The sequence goes on from VZTU01001628.1 coordinate 270,835, forward strand.
GTGCAGCTGAACATTTGGATCACTCTCTTTTTCCATTAGACTGAGTGTCCGGCATGGCCAGATTACATGTGCTCATCCCCCAAAATAGCTGTTCAAATTTATGCCAAAGGGTGTGTGTGTGTGTGTGTGTGTGTGAAAGTTTCCTAAATACTTCAAACTTTTGCATTGAATTTGTGTAAGAGCGCAGAGTTTCAAATTATATCAGGCAGGGAGGCTGCTGCTCCCTCCTAAAAGCTTCTAGGTGGAGTCTTCAGAGGCCACCAGATTTCTTGCTGCCAAAACAAAATGTGAGAACCCTAGGATGCTACATATTTAACTGCTGCAAGTGGGACATCTTTAGAAAAAAAAATCTACTTTCACTTCAGGGAATAAATATTTCATGCAAGTTTTCTGCTTATGACAAGATTTTGTCACTGGAATAGTGTACATCCTACAGTGAGTCAAAGACCCAAGACTGGGTCAGAGGGTCCAGCCGCCTTCAAGAAATGCATTAAATCACTTACAGAAGCAAAAAAAAAGAGCACTAAGTAGATTGGGCTTTGTGTGTATTCACACAAGGATACCTGTGTTAACACCATCGTATATGAAACAGTGTGGTCAGATGTATTCGACAGCTTCACTCACAGCTTGGCATTAGCTCTGGATTTGAGGAGGCCCTGGCACCTGATATTTCTTTCCCAAAAGTGTAGCTTGCAAAAAATATCCTCCCACTTCCCTGAGTTTCCACATCCCTGAAAAAACAACCATGTGTCCGGTGCACAGGGAAGTGATATTTAGCTCTGCTTCAAAAACACGAAGCTCCCTGAAAAGAGTCTGAGCGGGGTACCAACCACTCTCTTCCAAGCGTCAGACCCAAGGCATCTCTATTTACGTGCACAAAAGCTATCACAGACCATCTGCGAGGCAGGTATTTTTAAGACTTTGCAAGATTTTAAAGTATTATTCAGGACCAACTCCCTGAAATTTTACTTTCCCCACTAATTCTTGCCGCAGGCAGGAGCCAGCTGCCCCAGAGGCAAAGCCTTCTGCATACTGGGAAGCTGCACCCACGTGTTCCGCGTGGCCTGGCCTGCTGGTGGCAGGGGGAGTGGCTCACCTGAGGGAACAGGATGAAACCTCAATGGTGAGGTCCATCAGGCTGAGGTGGCAGCCGGTTTTTGTAGACTTCTTTGTCTTTGTTCTCCTGCCTTTTCAGTGCATCATGAGTAGAATACCTGTGGTGGAGGGAACAGGCTTCCTTGCACAGGGAACCTTTTTATAGCACTTGAATACTTCCATCAGAAATTATTTGGCATGACACATCAAGATGATTAACTCAGCCTTTATAAATTATTTGGCCGGCAAATACTGACTGATAAAAAAATTCCCATTTTTTTCTGCAGGCTCTCACCCTGACCCCTGATGTGTATCAACAGGTAACAAGTTATTTTGTTCCCATTTTCACTTCAACAAATGTCCCTTAGAGCATCAGTTTAGCTCATTCATAGGAACCACTTGGAGTAGATACCTGAAAGTAATTTTCAAATATATAAAAGCTTCATTAACTAGGACTGGATTCATCCCAGCACTTCAAAAGGGAGTCCCTTTTCACTCTCAAATGTTCCTCCAGTCAATCAGCTTTTACATCACTCCTAAGGGCTGGCTCTAAGTCAACAGCTTCATTTCCCAAGTCGAGTAGCAGTACACTTACTTATGCTACTCTATGTGGGCAGTTTGCCCTGGAAAACCCTGTAATTGGAGGAGTTTAGACAAGAACTCGGCAATAAATTGTCCCTGAATACCAAACATCCTTATGTAGAGACAGAGGAAGAAAGCACTTTGCAAATAATAGGATTGAAAGCAATAAACACTCACAGCATTTGTGCCCATTTAAATGGACAGATGGAGCTGTTTGGGCCTATCAGGTCAATAATCCACAAACTAAGAGGGATTTATGTGATAGACCATAATGGATTAAATCCACTTTAAAACGGAGGGTTACAATAGCTCAGAACAATGCTCGGTATATTCAGGGGGCTGATGTGGTAAATAACCTTTTTGAATTAGCAGAGTTATTTAAAAAATCAAAGGTACAGGTGAAATAACAGGGTGTTTCAATGCCTCTGTTCCACCGATCTTCAAAACTACATAAGCTTTAATACGGAATGTCACAACAGTGACTCAGAGGCAGGCTGGCAGAGCAGCCTTTCCCCGGGGGAGCGGTGCAGGGCCAAACCTCCCTTCTCTTCCCAACCTGAGGAAACGAAATGCATAACCTTAGGATGTAGTGGGAAGCTGCTTACTGCGGGTGCACCACATCTTGGTTTCTCTTTTTCCCTCAGTTGACCTCTAAGCAATCCCTGAGCTCTCAGAGCCTCTCACTAGTCACGAAGCAAGGTGAGCCCAACCTGAATGAGGTCACCCAGGTGTGGTCAGAGCCCTGCTGATTCCTCATGGGAAGGGTAGTGATCTCCACCTGGGCAGAGGGGGCTTCCTTGAGCTAATTTGTTGCAGGAGCAGGGCAGGTAGGGTTTCTGAAACTTTTTCTTCTACTTGTTAATGAATTTAGCAGCTTGGACTTGGGTTTGGCAAATGTGTGACAGAGATTTCATGTGTCCTTTTTAGGAGAATTTCTTGAGCTGATTTAATGAGGTAGGTAACTGTTTATTTTATTGCTACACCTCGGAGTGAGTCTACAAGTAGTAGTAAATGTGAGTTAAAGCTCTCCTACCATGCTGGGTAGTAGGTTTTTTTCTGCATTGTCTTCTCCTCTAAGAAGCTTTTATTTCCACGTTCTTGCCTCTGGCCTCCTTAGAGTTTCCTAACCCTTTCTGCAAATTTCCTTCCTCCTCTATTTTTTCCCCTCTTCCTTTTAACCATCTAAAATACTGGAAAACTTCTATACTGCAGTCATAGCAACAGTATTTTCCTTTCTTTTTCTGGCCATGCAATAGCTTGGAAATATTTCATTATGACTGCATCTGTCAATATTGTTATAAGGCATTAGACCAGCTTTTCACTACCTGCAGGAGATGTGGCCTCACAAGTTAACAAGCGAGGTGTGTTTAATGGTGTGGGGAAGCTAGGATGGGTATGAGGAATACAACCAGCATCTCTTACAAAGAGGCAGTTTGCCTCCATGCAGAGGGGTGGGCAAGCTCTCCAGCATCCCTCTGATTGTGCCAACTCAGTTTTCAACCCAGAGGGCAAAACTCAAGGTACTTCTCTTCCACCTGCTGGTGAGGAGAGTCAAATGAGTGATGTTTGAGGCACTCAGATACAAGTGTTCCACTGAAACTGCTAAACAAATACAGAATATACAGAGAAGCCCCAGGGAATGCTGTGAGCTGCTTGCTGGCACCTCTTTGGGTGCGTGCCTATTGCTCTTCTTTGAGTCAGGAGCTGTTCTTCCTGCAGCCCAGGAAAGTACATGGTTAAATGCATTGATTTACATTTTTTCTCTTTGTTGCTTTCAAGAAGTTCAAAAGACTTACACCCACCAGCAGCAGAAATTTGTGGGAGCTGAACAAAGGAAGGGTGCTAGGAGTTTGTTAACTGAATTGCTTGTGGTTGGTTCTGCGTGCTAGTTCCCCTGATGTGTGAAATGTATGTGTATGTATAAAATATAAGCAGCTTGAAATGTGTTCTCTTTTTTTTAATATATGTATATACAAATGGAGGCTATTCTGTTCCAAAATTTGTTTGATCTGCAGAAAAATGAAGAACTGGACTTCAGTGTAAATTTGATTGCTTATTCTGTTTGCATAGAGTAAGGCCGGAGGGGGAAGTGGAAATAATGGTAACTTAATTGGTCATGTGCTTTCTGTAAGAATGATATCCCTTCTTTTAATGATCTTTCTGTTGTTTTTCACTTACTCCTTGTTTCTGTGTCTGTAGATCAATAAATAAGACCTGCTTGGGATGATGGGAAGGGAAGAATTGTCAGGTGCCCAAGAGGACTCATGTTATTTCCAAATACATAAGTTTTGTTTTCTTTATTTTTATTTTCTTTGTTTTCTCTCTCTCTGATGATCAAAAGGTCAGGAACAGTGTCTCTGGAATATGTGAAACTTCTTCTCAGTTTCTAAACCACTGCCATTCTTTATTCCACTGAGCAGTAAAGAAAAACCCTATTTAGAAAATCTGAAGAGGAGAAAGGAGGGTTGGGGAGGCCTTGCTAAGCCTAGCAGCTCAGCATGCTTGGCACTCAGAGCTACTCAGTGAGATTCTGAACAGGTACTTAACTTCGTTTCAGAATTAAGGGGATGTTTAACTATTCTTTTAATTTGGGTCCAGGATTACAGCTGAATGTGAAGAAGGGCTTCATGACACTCTGACAGCCATAAGAAAATAAAGAAGTGATTTTTGAGGCAACGAATATTTGAACAAAAATTCACAGAATTAAGAACTAAAAGGAATCACTTGTGGTGAAGAATTGCCTTGATTGGTGTGAAATGGAGTAGTGTTTTCAATTTGAGCTTTCTGAATAATTTTTAAATACATTTTGAAAGTAATTTTAAATGGAAAACAGGTTTTGCACTTGAAAAGCAAAACACATCACTATCAAAAATATTGAAGTACAATATTTTTACTTTTTCAAGTGTGTTCATCATGCACGCCCAACCCAGTGACAGCTATATGTAAGAACAAGCACTTTGGTAAAACTGACCCAAATTCAAAAAGATATTTCTGTAACTCTTGATAGAATCTTCTGCACTTGATGTTTTGGACAAAGATTGTGTCCAGCCATGACTTGGATGTTGAAGGAAACATTAAGAACATTTTACCTCTGTACCCTACTGACCTGCATAATCCTCCAAAGGTCAGGGCATGTACTGGCTTAGGGAGGTTATTCCCAGCAAATGGATAACTCGTGGGCGAGCAGAGCAGCGAGACAGACAGTGTGTGTCAGTGTCAGCAGTAAGGTAACAGTGATGGCAGAGCAAGAAAATTGTTAAATGGAGCTATTTGTCATGTAGTAATGCAGCGATGAGCAGAGAAGTCTGGATGAAGCTGAATGTTGATTTTCTGATATGTACACGGGGCATATGTTGACTGATGGTGGGCAACTGAACATCACTATGCAGGCAAAAGGATTTTGTGATGAGGCCAGCTAGAAGAAGTAATAGCAAAAATACCAAGAGCTCCCAGGGGGAAAACCTGATCGCATTGAACTGGCTGGGAACTTTGCCATGTACTCCACTGCCTTCCTCTTTGTTATGGGATGCAGGGTATTTCTGGGGTTGTGAGTCTGAGCCTGCTTCTCAGTTGCATACTGAATAGGAACTTAACTGGACACGTCTTTCGTTTTCTTCTTTGCCTATGTCCACCCCTCTGCCCCATGCAAAAACTCTCATGCACAACAAAACCCAGCTATGAGGGATGTCAAACCTCAGGTCCCTGTCTGGGTGACCAGAAGATAAAAATGTTGTGATATGCTATGGTAGAATGTCTTCTCCTCAGTGGGAAGGAGTAGATGCAACTAGAGGAGCCATGAGTCCTTCCTTCCTGCCCCTAAGTACATCTCCTCTAGGTGGTCTGTAGGTCAGTCTTCTACAAGAACCGATCAACAGTGAGAAAATCAACTAATGTTGATTCTATGAGCTAGGGAGCCTGCTGTGGCAGGGGGGTTGGACCCAATGATCTCTTGAAGTCCTTTCCAACCCCTATGATTCTATGATTTCAAACTGTATGCATGCATTCAAAGATTTCATACCTGAGGGGCAGATCACTTTAATCATGAAACCACCAGCTGCTATTTATAACAACTGAGGCTAGCTACACCTAGTGTCTCTGAGTTCAGCACCTTTGCGCGAGCATCAGTGTCTCTACTTACTGCAGAATAGTATGATTTCTACACCCTCAGAGACAAGGGTCATGATATCTCATGAATCTTGCAAGCTCACATTGTGGGCACCCACAGTCACATCCTGGGCATGCAAAGGATTTAAAACAATATGACCAACAGAAAGGAAAACAGGCAGGGGAAAGTTACTTTAGGTATTTTATCTTACCAGAAGATTTTGGTTTGTTTTTTTTTTTTTCCAATGTGTCTTGGGGACAGGAAGATAAAAGTTCCAATCAGCCTTTGCCAGTTGAACCTCTGTGACAAGCTACTTGGCTTTTTAGCATATTGCTTGTGGACCCTTTGCCCAGTAACTGGAGTTGTTTTAATCTTAGCCTCCAAACAAACCAAAGAAATTCTAGCAGCTTGGCTGGAGCCCAGAAACAGCCCTTCCATAGCTGGTTTTATCTCAAACTGACTTGAGGGTGCTTATCAGTGGGTAGCTTATATTTACCAAGCATTTCAAGCTTTGCCCGTGTCTTCTAATTAAATCAAACAAACATAGTTGTGCAATCAACGTCATAAAAAACAGGTCAGCATATACTACCCATAAATTATCACAAAGCATCTGTCGGGTGCTTAATCTGCTTTTAAAAGTGAGGGGGCTGCCTTTGGTTAAGCCTGTGCCTTAAGCCACTGCTTTAGCCCCCTGTGGTTTGACAGTGCGCAATCAGAGGGCAAGATTGCTTGTGCTTACTGTACAGCACGCACTGTAGAAGCTGCTGACTCCTTATCAAGTGGTATCTCTCAACGGGTTCTTTAAAGCTTTTAACATGGGTCCTGAAAAGCTAGGATCTGTGCTAGCAGCCCTTCACACTGAACAATTTTCATTCCTAAAGTTGGGGAGTGGTGTGCAGAACTGTTTACCTGTTTTGAGATTGGGAAAAGGGTACTTTGCGATATGTGGAGAGTGTTAAATGAAAAAATTAAAGGTTTGAAGATAGAGCAGAGGTGGGGATTAAGGATTTTCTCACTCTTTGGTCTGCAATTGCCATGTAACATTTTAGGGCATGGAATTCTGTGTGTTACTGGATTCAGCACTTCTCTCTCCATCTCCAAGTAAACTGTGGAATTTCCTACTTCACTTTCCTGCAACCATGGTAAACATAAGAGGTGGGAAAATAGCTCATGCTTTATCCTGCGTGCACTGCAAAGGAGAAGAAGATGCAGTAAAAGCCTTGTGTCTGACCTTCTACCCTTCCCCAATCTTGCCCCTGTACTTGTATGAGCTACCAAAACCTTGGAGGTAGACAGATAAACAATATAGTACACCAGTTCTTTTTCCTTCAGCGTCAAATGAGGGAACGAGATGACAAACAAAGCTTTCATTCCAGCCTCAAACTCACCCTCTAGCATGCATGGCTCCTGGAATGGCTGCAAGAAGGTCACTGTTGAAAAGAATACCTTCAGCATCAGCTCTTGTTCTAAATGGTCTAGGCCAGACTGATTAGACAGTAGAGAGTACTGCATTTCTCTTAAGAAGCAGCATGATATCTGCCTCAGGATAATCCTGGTTGGACCTTCATCATGAGCATCTGACCAGCACCACTAACAAGTAGCCAAGAGACCGTCAGTTTGACTGCATCAATTTGTCTGTCACATGTCCCTGTGAGTATAAATGGAGAATTGACTTTAATGAAGGTCTCTTTATAGGATTCTTCTATGGTGTCCTGAACAGTGTCTATCAGTAGAGGGTCTGTCCTTTCTGGCAAACAGCAATATCACTTTCACTTCACATCACCTTCATTGTTCAGGCCTGATTCCCTTGAGGACACACCTGACCATTCTGCAATGAGACAGGACCAAGCAAAGCATTACTGGAATTGGGAAGTGCTGTGCTCACTGTAATGCTTCTTGTACTCAAATAACACCCCTTGGTGGAAAAAGCAGGCAACTGGCTTCTGTAAGGGCTGTGACAATGGACCTGTCAGTCACCTCAGAATTTTAGCTCTGCAAGGAAGTAAATGGGTTTGCTCAAATCTTCCTGAGAATTCTTTCATTGCAATTGCATATATTTGCATAGTGATTCACAGATAAGTGCATGCCAATAGCCACTTCTGTGAACAGATGTTGACAGAAGCATCAACAGAAGTATCAGTTACGCGAAGAAGTATGCCTTTTTGCATGCACAGAGAAATGCATAATCTAGTAGTATGCTGGAAATTTCAGTTAGTTCTGCCTTTCAACATGTGTATCGAGTCACTTCATGCTAATCAGCCTCTGCAGAAGTATTGATGCCTCTCAGTAATATCAAGCAAGAATTTAGAATAAGAAGGGGAGAACCAGAAGAGTTGTGCTGCGGTGATATTAGTAATAGAGACACTGTATGCATATTTTATGACATCTTATTTAAAAAAAAATAGTAACATTCAATTAAAAATGGTGTGTTTGTCACACAGTGCAGTGATTTAGTATGTTCTTAGTCATTATCATAGCAATAATGTAGCAAATATTGAAATAATTACCTGAAACTTCTAACGTTCGGTATGGGCTGTTTTAATAACAGGTTTGAAGGAACCCACCCAGCTATGTATCTCCCTTGCATGGTGGTGTCACCGAGATGAGTCCTATGAAACAGGGAGGCTTAGTAGAGAGCTGTCACAGATCAGGGAAGACAACAAACTTTTAATCAAGCTTCAGCATCCTTTATGCAGCAAAAATACCTGTTAACTCAAGGAATAACCTATTTTGACAGACGCAAAGGAGGGTTTTATAGGTGGTAACATGTTTCCAGACACTAATATATTTTTCAGACCAAAATGAAATTAAGCAGTAGGGAGCTTAAACTGAGAGTCATCAAAGTGAAATGCATATGACTGTCCTTGGTTCTGTTCCACCTCTGTTATTCTGAAGCGAGTCAACAGTGCTACTTCAGTGACAGATCAGTTTCTATAACTAAATAAAAAATCTGAGATGCACTCAGACCATACGTGTTTTTTCAGGTTTCTATAGTGATTAAGATGGACTCTACCCACTTTTATTTGTATGTTCTCATTGCTATTTTCTTTCAGATTATACACAACTAGCATTCTCTGAACTTTGCTTTTGTTTAATCAGGGTATGAGATACTGGAAATCTTCTTTCCCCATTTTAATACTCTTCCTTATGCTTTTGCTCAGTGCCCAAGAAATCAATTTTTCTGTTACTAGGAACAGTCAAATAACACTTTCTTCTTCTTTTTAACTTGGTAGATCATCTGAAGCAGACCCCTACTTATCCAGAGGCCTGTTTTTATTGCAGAGAGGAATGGGTGGCTTGATGAGAGCACCCTAAAAAGAAAGCAGAAGGGTAAAAAGGAAAGGGCAGGGGAGATGATAAATTCTTTAAGATTTGTACTCAGAAAGTCAGGTGTGGAAGTCCTGTCCTGGGGGTTAACTTAACTACTCCAAGTGTGTACTGAGAGTTGCCAGCAGAGGCAAGCTTTTGTACATTTTGTTGGGTATATTCTTTTTTTAATGCCAAAATGGGTTTTCACATGACTCTCCGAATACTTGTCTGAAGTTTTGTCCCAATTTGCCAACGTTGGTATTTTGGGGGTAGGAAGGAAGGAGGTATACAGAGTCACACAAAATTCTCAGGTTTAAAATCCTAAGATGGGTTGGTGGGGTTTTTTTCGCTAAAAAATAGTAGGGCCCATTTACAAATAGGGGTAAAGGTCTTCTCTCTGGCCCTTTATTTTGGGCATTTTTTTATGATACACATAATGATGCACATTTCCTGCCTCCCCCCAAATCTTACTACAAGCCACACTTCACATAAAGTTAATCAGCCCAATTGTTTCACACTGCCCTTTCCATTTCAGAAAAAATCAGCAGGAGTGATTTCTGTCATTTTTTTGTGCAAGAATTTCTCAGGGGTTGAAATGTTTATCTTAGCGACTTTGACCTGTCTCAGAGATGCAAGCTTCCCTTGATGCTGCTGTGGAAATGTAACTACTAAGACTAGATTCCAGCCCGTGTTCTTTTTCTTAGTTACCCAATGTTTCAATCTCCTTCCTGTATCTGAAAATAATACAAATTAAGGTAAGCACAAAGATTTTGCAAAATCCACCTTTCAACATAATAGTTCATATTGGAGAGGCTATTTTACCAGCATTTAATGCAACACCTGAATAAACCTTGAGTACCTTCATTTTCTTTAGTTCTCTCTGTGGATTACCTCCTCAGTAAGATGCTGACAGGCTTTGATATCATTTACATGCTTGCAGATGGCACAGTCACCAAAAACCAAAAAAGTTGAGCTTTTGTAACTATATAGGTGCTACCTTGCTATTTCCTAGGAATGTTACATTGTGAAATGTCTTGTTTGTGAGTTGGTCACGGGTGACAGTGGCACAGGCTTAAAGCAGGATCCCAAAAATTAAATTAGTGGCCATCTGTGCTGCTGCCATTATATTACTTAACCACGATGATTCAACTCTATAATGCAATGTTTGTTCTACCAGGATAGGACTGACTATTTCACATATCGCCAAGCGTAGCAATGGATAGATATGCCAGGCTGATGAGTAAAATCAAAGACCAGTGCTCAGCAAAACATATTTAGGCTGATTATGAAAGCTTTTACATCTTAAGTTTACAGAATTGCAGTACCTTCCCTCAAGTGGTGGTTTGACCCTGGCTGGAGGCCAGATGCCCGCCAAAGTTGGTCCATCACTCCCCTTTTCAGCTGGACAGGGGGAAAAATATATATTGAGAGGCTCAGGAGTCGAGATAAGGACAGGGAGAGATTATTCTGCAATCAGCGTCACGGGCAAAACAGACTCAGCACAGAGTAAAGGAAAGAAAACTCTCTAATTTATGACACTGCACCCCACTCCCAGTTACACCAGAGTCGGGTAGTGAAAAGTGTGACCAGATCTTAAAGCACCTCCCCACCCCTCCCTTCTGAGCAGACTGATCTTTAGTCATGATTTTTCTCCCTTCTTCGCCCCCCCGGAGTTGTGGCACGGGGAGGGGCAAGGACTCGGGGAATGGGGGTTCTGTCAGTTCCTCACCAGTTGTTTTCTTTCTTAGGTGCGGGGTGGAGGGGGTTTCCTCACACCCTTTCCCTGCTCCAGCGTGGGGTCCCACCCATGGGAGACAGTCCTCCACGAACTTCTCCTAAATGTGATTCCCAGAGGTGCTATGACCATCACTGATGGGCTTGGCCTTGGTCAGTGACAGGCCCCACCTTGACCCCAGCTGGTGTTTGCTCTCTGGGGCCTGCAGAGCTTCTGGTTGCTTCTTGCAGAAGCCACCCCTGCAGCACCCCTCCTTCTGCAGAACCCTGCCACGCAAAACCCCGCCACCTTGCCAGGGCTCTCAGAAGTATTCTGTATCTTAGTATATTTGAAGTGCAGCTGCCTGCATCCTTACAGGCATTCAACTAGTTGTACTGTATTTCAGTAACACGTATCCAGTGCCAATCCAGTTTGTTCAGTCAGTTTTCCAGACTTGATAGTGAAGGTTTGGGCAGTCGAATTGTATGAAGAGATAGTGGGCTATTTCTCTGACCCCTCCACGTATTAGATGAAGCGAGTTGCATTAAGAGACAGGAAAATAAGTGCCTAGGTCTCCATAATACAAGAAATAGCTAGAAAGAAAATACGACAGACTAGAGGAAAACACGCTCGAAGGAGGGCTTGGGCCTTCGGCTTTAAACACTGTCCTGACTTTATCAAGGATTTGTGGGGAAGCACAAGGACTTAACTTACCTTTAGATTTCTCATCTCTGTTTTTTCTAGTTACCTTCTTAAGCAATTATGTTCTGCTAAGCAGAGGAGTAACCAGTAAAGTATGGAGCAAAAGTCATGTTGAGATTTGGTGAAGATGCTAAAACATGAAATGGATACTTTGGAGTACAGTCAGCCTGAGCTGGCTGATGTCAAGAAGTGATATTTCATGGATTCTACTAAAAATAAGTGTGTGTGCAGCTATTCAGTATTTTTAACTGATAAAAATGCAAGTTTTTCAAAAGTCTAGTCTCTGGAACTGCTTCGCTAATGAATCTCCTTTCCTTTATAATAAAAATAAAATCACTTTTTGGCAGGGTTCTCTAGAACCAATTCACAAGTCTATTTAAGTCTGCTTTCCAAAGTTTTATTTTTGTATCCTATTTTCCACAGCTAATGAGCAGTGCAAAGTATCAGTTGCTGAATCATGTGGTTTGAGCAGCACTGGACTCACTGGGCACTGAGTACTAAACCAGAAGTTAGTTGGTAAAGCTCTGAGAAGCAGCTGAAATGTATTTCTAAGCTTTGTTAGGATCACTTCCATGTATGCAATAATACCTCACTGGTATTATTACAGTATCTTCAGCTATGTTTTGAAAAAAATATCCTCAGACCTTTAGCTTGTGCTTAATAACAGTGAGAAATTAATAAGCTGATTAAAACTCTATTCTTTTAGGGTCTATTCTTTTTTTTTCTTTTCTTTTTTTTAAATTGGAGTATCTTAAAGCTCCAGGTATGGTTATAGGGTTTTATGCATGCAGGAAAAATGTGAAAATGAGACAGCACCAACAGCATCATTTACAGGTTTTGGTTTGTTAAGACTACTGCTAAGGCATCCAAGTTGTTGTTTGGGTTTGTTTTTTCCTTAAGAAAGCCAAGCATTGTAAGGATGGATGAAAAGCAGGACAATGAGGTAGCTGAAGAGCTTTGAGTCAGACCGGTGAAAGCAGAAAACTCTTTGCCTGATAATCTCAGCGCGGTAAATGGAAGAAGCAATATGTTTGAAGGAACTGAAGTAGTCAAGCATCTGTTATTCCAAGTACCTAAGTACAGTCTTAAATTCATCCTTGTTCTGCAGAGCAGTGGAAGCAGGCGTGACTGAAGCATTACCTTTACACTTAAGGGAGTGCTGTGCTGAATAAGAGTTACGCTCAAGTTTGTGAAAGTCTGTCAGCGAACTGCCACTCCATCCTGTGCAGTCCTTCTGCCCAAGCCTGGGACTATTAGAGAATTCCCTGTAATGAAAGGGAATAGCATTTTGCCTGTTACAATGCCAGGAGTGCTTTAGACTAGGTAAATACTTCCTAGTTCTTAACGTGATATTTAAGACTGTAATTCCCATTTCACACTCTATAATTTAGGTATTAATCCTTGACTCATCCTTGACATTCTGCTTTACACCTACAAGTACTTTGGTGCACAGTGTGTTTTGGAATTTAACAAAATTAGATATACTGCACTTTGCCAGAGAATGACTAGAGGAAAAAAAAGCCCCTTTTTCCTAAGCTAGCTGAGTGAAAAGCACACTCCTGCAGCTTTAGCAAGTCCATGTGTGTCAAGGCAGCTATTCCAGCATTTCACAGGGGGTCTCCATCCACCAGAGATGAACTGTGCAGAAAGGAGAAATCATTTTAACCTGTCACCTAAATTTGTTTTACATACTTTTCTGTATGTTTGTGCATGTGGGTAGGTATGTACTCCCTGTAGTAGCTTTCTGCTGCAAATCTTTCAGATGGGAACAGTTCTGCTTTCTCTGTCAATTTCATGGATGATCTCTCCGTCTTACCCAGTCCCTAGCAAGCCACACCTCTGCAATTATTTACTTGAACCTGTAATTCAGAATCTCTCCCAATATTTCCTAGCCTTATTTAGTGACTTCTACAACAGAGATTAGACAGAATGGTGCAGCTTCCACTCTTCTTTTCCAAGTTAGATTGTGTTATGTGTTAGCGGAAACCCATGAGACTTAAATGCTGTGTAGGATATCAATGGCATCTGTTTTGGGAGCCAGAAGTTGATGATGGCTACCTCCTATCAATGCCTCTTGCTACCCTTGCTCCCTTTGTAGCTTCTTTTTAGATACCCTGTCCAGCACCCATGTTATAGATGTGTGATGTATGGCAAAGATCAAGACTTGAAAGTCATTGTCCTGCCTGTAATTAGGGTGCCAGTTTGTGTACTGGAGCCAGAATGGTCGTGTCCTGGGGGAAACTGCTGTTTGTGCTACTTGCCTTTAGCTTGATTTTTTTTTTTTCCCCCTTCTTCAAAATTAGTGTCAATTAAGTAATCCTAGAAGAGCAGCAGCAATGGGGGAAGTCTTCAGACAGGGTGGGGGCTTGGGGGAACAGTCATTTAAGGAAGAGGTTCCGTGTCATTATACCTTACTGAAATGTAAGTAAATGTACTGAAGTGTATGCCTGTGAGTTAAAACAAAGGCAAGGCACTGTAGACCTGCCCTGATGTCCTACGAATGATAATCGTAGAATCATAGAATGCCCTGAGTTGGAAGGGACCCATAAGAATCATCAAGTCCAACTTCTGGCTCCACGCAGGGCCAGCTGGTGATCCTTACTTGGTCACTAAACTAATGATCTGTCCTTTCCTCATGCTCTCTTTGTTGTTCCTGTTTTCTTTCAATGAGCAAACAGACCAGTAGCTTTTGCTACTGATTTCAATAGAGAAATTATTTAGATGGTAAATTCTTTCAGGCAGGGAGTTTTTTTTTTTCATTGCCTGCCACGCAGAGACTTTTGAGCTATGACTATGGGCATTAGGGACTCAGGCAAATTGGGAAGAACAGTAGTGGAATAGCACAAATTGTAAATTATTTATTTCCTGAAAGTTATTTAAAGCAGACATACATAGTGCTTAGCTAACTCTTTTGTCAAAATCCAGAACTGCAATGAATTGAGGAACAACATGCAGCTGGGATGGAGCTGTCCCTTCTAATCACAGCAGAAGGAAGCTATTCAGTTAATTATATCTTGGATACATGATCTTCTCTACCTGGGTCAAGACCAGGCTCCTTCTCACAGCCAGCTCTAGGTTTAGGCAAGGCAGCAGCTCATAGTGACGCGGGCTTCCAGGGAGGAAGGGAACCAGTATAACCACAGTGGCTACAGAGCTCTTTGCCCGAGCTCTCCTTTGCTTGTTTGCTTTGCCAAGCAGCCATTGCCGGGGAGTTTCAGTCCCTCCCAAGAGTAGCACATGCTGCCCTGACCCCTCCAATTCTCCCACTGGCAGCAGAGAACCAAGCCCAGCTTCTGTGGCAGAAGAGACCCAGCACCCACCGTGCTCGCAGCTGCTGTTCTCAGGAGCGCAAGCCACTCTGGTTTTTGCTTGCCAAGTTCTAGCTTTTATCCTGCTCAGAGATTTTATTAGCCAACCCAATCCAAATGCACATTGCTGTGGTTACTCTTGAATAAATTAGCTTTTTTTAGGCTGGGGGGGAATGGGTCTTTGTAGTTGCCTGTCATCTCTGAGCCCTTCTTATCTTATCCCTTTGGAGTCAGCTGCTGAATCTCACGCTCACCATTGCCCTAGCCCAGCTTCAGTTGGTGAGCTGACCTGATGGAACAAATCAAAGTGGTGGTGATAGACATCCTCAGAGAGAGAAGATTGCAAGGAGCCTGTGACTAGATGATGGGAATTTATTTGTTACAGAAATGCATCTAAGTTGTAAGACTAAAGAAGTCAAGGATGTAAAAGTGGAAGGTTGTTTTCTTGGAATAGTAATGACAAATAGGCTTTTTGGGTTTTTTACTAGTAATGACGATACCTGGCTTCATCACAATACTCCGGGTGACTGGAAAATCTAAAGATTATTTAATAAATTAACTAAACAGCATCATTTTCTGAGATGACAAAACATAGCTAAAAGCCTTTGCAAAAGCCACAGAGGGCTTGAAGAGTAGAGTGCTAGAAGGCCTGGACAAATACTTATTTTAAGCACCTCAAATGTGTTTTTTCATTACGAAGAAAATGGTCAACTGTGTTCTTCAAAGGTTCTCACATTTTAGAATACCACGGTGGCTTTCTAATCACCTACAGAGGACTGTAATTCTCCCTTCTGCAAATTAACTGAATACATTATTTCTATGTGAGATGTTCTAGTTACACCATCTTGCTCCATTATTCACAATACTTTCCAGGGGAAGTGGGGGGAGGGGGGGAGGTGGGACAGGGGGGAGCGTTCAATTTGCAGCAGAGAAATTTAGGAGACGTTAACAAAAGAAATTATAACCCTAAGAGTATTGTAACACTAGAAAGGCCTACCAGGGACGTTGAGCGGTCTTTCAAGGAAGGTTTTAAAGTGTAGGTTAGAGAAACGCCAGCAAAGAATGATCTTGGTGAGGTTAATTTTGCCTCGGAGCACAGGGATTAGGTAATTTCTCGAGGTCGCCTTCTGTCTTGTATTTTTGTGAATATGTGCTTTTGTTGTTGTTGTTTGCTGTCCTTTTATTGATCTATCCCACTATGCTGTTTGTCATTTAGACTGCAACTCTTCATTAAGTACTGCCTTCAAAGACTTTTTCCTTCTCCAGTAATCCTTTTCCTGGAGAGCGCGCTGCATCTCTCTCTTATTAAACACAGGCTCTTTGTGTGTTCCAGTCCTCACCTCCTCAGGCTTTTACAATTGTTTCCAGCAAATTGCATTTTCTCATTGGCTCCAGGCATTGAGAGGAAAATTACAGTCTGCAAGTGAAAGTTCACATTACTAAAAAACGTTAATGTCTCCCAATATGTGCTGTTCACATGGGGTCAAATAGTGGGCTTGCAGAAGATGGGTGTAAAACACAGATTGATTGCAGTAGTGCTGGCATCTGGCTAAAGGATCCTGTCATATACAATAGAGAACTGCTATAGATACCATCTAACTAGTCCCTTTGGCTAGGGACACTTTAATTCAGTCATATACCGTATCCCATTTCCAAGCTAAACCAAGTACAGCATGTTCTCCCTTGTTTCTACAGATAGACAACTCATTCTTATTTGCTATGAGACCTGAAGAAGCCTCCTTGTGAGCTGTGGATGCTGAGCCACCACAGGAACAAATGAAGAGCCCCTTTGGGCTTGAAGGGGTAAGAGGAGGACTTTCACAGAGAGCTCATTTCCACAAGCTCCTCCTAAAAATGGTGAAGAAAGTGAGGCAGGATTACTCTGAAGTAACCTCTGGAGTAATTGGGTTTTGCTGACTACAGGGCTTGCTTCCCAGCTGAAGTACCTCATCAAGTGTGAGAACCTGGAGCAGAAGCAGGGGTGGTGGCCCACTTGGTCCCCTGGCCCAGCCCTGATAAGAAATTTATTGTTGGATGATTTTGTGGGAAGTTGTTCATGCAACTCTGTGACAGTGTGTTTCCTACATGGATTATGGGCAGAAGGCCCTTTTTTCCTAATACTAAAGCATGTGGAACACCAGATCTTTGCCACAGTTAGTGGATTTCAGGTTAGGTCCGGATTTAAATAGAGACTGGCTTTATCTGCATTTGTTACACAGCTTGGATTGAGCTGCTTATGTTCCTGTACGTATCGAAGTCAAAACCACAAGCCAAGGAAAAATACATGAAATATCCCATGTTATGGGGTTACAGCCAGCATGTCTTACAGCACACTGCAATATTCACTCCATGAAGCAATGGCGGCCTCCTTCCTCTAGACTCTGTCCTGCTCCTGCACGTTGCTATTTCCATCTACCCACCACTTGTAGATCCAGATAGGCAATATTTCAGGGACAGACCTTGCAAAGACATGGCCAACTCATCTTGCCTTTAATTTCCTATGTGGTTCCTTTGCTGGGAAGGTACCTCGTTAGACCTTCATCTCACTGAACAAAATTAGGAGGCTGTAGGTATTTGCCAATGCTCTGCCTGCCAGAGGGCTAGCACAAGGAAGGTGTAAGAAAGATGATTTGGAGGGAGCACCTGGCACTGCCTGGCTTCAGCTGCCATCATAATGGTGCTGTGCCCACTTACCTCCACTGCAGAAACTGAGTTTCCTTTGTACATCCAAAAGGAAAAACTGTAAACAAACATCCCCCAAAGTCAGTTGGTACTTTTCTCTTTCTTGCCTGTGCTGGGCATCTCTAAGAGGCACAAAATTCTGCGTAATTTTCCATGTTTTCTCTAAGCCTACTATAAAGCTACTCAGCCCAGTTTGTAGGCAATACCTGCCCTTCCGGACTGGTGGTTGTTACAAAACTTCTTGTTTGCAGAGCACCATACTCTAATAAAGAATATGAAAATCCAGGCACTGGCAGAGCC
This sequence comes from Zapornia atra, assembly GCA_013400835.1. Taxonomy (NCBI): domain Eukaryota; kingdom Metazoa; phylum Chordata; class Aves; order Gruiformes; family Rallidae; genus Zapornia; species Zapornia atra. Next base: position 288,632 of record VZTU01001628.1, read on the forward strand.
ACTCTGTCTCTTGTGTTTAACAAAGCGGACCCCTTTCACACTTAAATCCCTACTTGAGATAGCTGGGAGACAATCTGATAGCCTGGGCATTTCTGTTATTGTCTAACAATGACAAAGGTGGCGTACTATCACACAACAGCTCTCCTCTTGCTTGTCATGTTTGTTCATATATATATATATAAAAGAAACTATATCTGCAGATTTATATGTTTATATCCTATGAAAATATCGTGATGTATTTCTTTAAATCTGGCCTATTTGAAGTGGAGGCGTTTGACCACTTCAAAGGGGGTAACAGAAAGAAGTTATTTCCTAGTATGCTTGTATTTAGTAATGCTTTTTCCTGTGTGGTGCTAAGCTCTGTTTGAAATGGGTATAGATAAAAGACGTAAAGAATAGGAAACAGCAAGGCAAATGATCTGGACAGCCAAATAATAACTGTGTGTTCTCTGATACTGAAACTTGGTAACACAGAGCTGTAAGCAATGAATACGTATCTCCTGTTTGAAAAGGAGGTTAAAAAATAATCCCCATTACAATTATCTTTTCATTATTTTTATTTTAATATTTTAAGCCCTGAGTTCAAGCTGACTTTAAGTAACTTCTAAAGCTATAAGGGGCTAGGCAGAGGAAGGATTTCCAGAGGCTGCTTCATAGCTTTTAAAGTACTTTCTATGACAGGGACCCCTGATCGCAGCCTGCAAAGATATTAAATACCGTCACTTCTGCTGGTTTGATCACCATTGCCTGATTTCTCTTCTCCTCATTTCTTTTCCAAAGACATTGCTAGTTTTAATGCTGGGCATTCCAAGGCTACAAATATGACCGTTCAGGCATGATATTTTTGGCCTTTGCTAATTTCTTCACCCACTTTTCCAAAATCGCTATTTTTTAATTGGTCACTTGAGCTTTTTTCGGTGACGTTGAACCTCTGATGCATGTCACTTCAGCAGCATTTTCCAAACATTGTAGGCGTCACAGAGCAATTTTAGCATAAAAAGAAGAGTATAACTAGAGATGGCGGGGGAGCAAATTACATTTTGTATATATAGTATTAAATGCTTCCATTAGTTGCCATAGGGATGGGCAGAAGTTGGTCTGAAATGACAGCTTTTCTGATGCTTGATGTGTTTAAAAAGAAAACATTGGGGGGAGGGGATTTTATTGTTATTATTACCCTGGGAGTCTTGTATAGGGGAGGGGGAAATATTAAAGTCATATTTCTTGAAAAAAAAATATGCAGTGAGGCTACGTTAACAGACCAGGCATCACCTTCACCTCTCTGTGGAGACACTGACCTTTACAAAACAAGCATTTCTGTAGCGTCAGGGCTGTAACCCCACAGCTGCTCCGAGCTTCACATTTCCTTCTGCTGTGCAACACGGGAGCTATCACCACCGCCCCTCCTTTACCTCTGTAAACCTGCTGTAGTAGTAACCCAAGGAAAACCATATCCTAACTGCTGTGCACACCCTGGTTAGGACAGAGCTGGTGAGACCCGGTTGTCAGACCGGGCTTTTTTAGTCGCTCGGTTTAACGCTCACTTGGCTTGAGTACTGGAAATCGACAGCAAGCAAGCCCTGGATTTATAATTACACTATGAGCTCCTACGCTATCACATCAGAAAGCTGAGGTGCTAATCCCGTATCTCAGCGTGTGATCTCAGCCTGCAGCCATCCCATGTTAAAGCTGTCCCTCCTGTCAAGCGTGACCAGGTGTAGGACGCTAGCCGCATGCCTCGCTGGCATTCAGGTCCCCAGGGATGGTTTGTGAGCCACACAAAAGGGACACTTGCTGGTTTTGCTAACTAAAAAAAAAATTTTTAAAAATGTAAGTGGTTCAGAAATGACTACTACACAATATGCAAATGAGAGTTAATCAGGATGCTTAACAACTTCCAGTGTTTCTGAAGGTAGTCCCTAAGAGAAGGGGCTGCCCCGTAAGGAAGGAAACTGAAGCACTGTACTTACCCAGTCCAGGCTAAACTCACTGGACTTTCCATTGATTTTAGTAAGTTTTTACACAAGCACCTGTGAAATGATTATTTTTTAAAAATCTACTTTCTAGGCTGTGCCACAAGTGCCTTTTTCCTTCATTCTTCCAAAGACAATGTTTTATTAGAATTACTTTATCTGCCTGGGGGGGGGACTAGGCAAACATTGAATGCTACTTGAGAAGACCACCCATAGACTGTGAAATGTCATTCGTCAGGGCAATTATTTGCAGTCTGCTTGTACGTGCTGTTCTGACAGTTCATGGGGATGCACCTCACTAATGTGACTGTAGTGTCTCTAATAATTATTGAACTTTGGGACAATGGAATAGATGTATTTTTTTCCTTCTCAGTGAGGTTGGCTGAAAATAAGTGAAATGTGCATAAAACACTGGACCTGTCCTCAGCTGATGTTGTTTTTTAGAAACCATTTCCAGTCTGGTGTCCTGTTAAAAGACCTGATCTTCTGCCAAGGTGAAGGAACTGAAACAGAGGATCTGCATTAGTTCTTCTAGGGTGGAAGGCAAATTTGGTGTTAGTCCTACAAGTTCCTACTGGTGGTGCAAAGTGGTTTTGCTCAAAGGCAAGCAGAAATTCTTAGAAATCATGAGCAACATGAAGAGCTGGAAGTACTCTTCCCAAGTCTGCAGTGAATGGTGAAAAAAATCACAGAATCACAGAATCGTAGGGGTTGGAAGGGACCTCAAGAGATCATCGGGTCCAACCCCCCTGCCAAAGCAGCTCCCCAGCTCATATTGCACAGATAGGCATCCAGATGGGTCTTGAATATCTCCAGAGAAGGAGACTCCACAACCCCCCTGGGCAGCCTGTCCCAGTGCTCCCTCACCCTCACTGTGAAAAAGTTCTTCCGCATGTTGGTGCGGAACTTCCTATGCTCCAGTTTACAGCCATTGCCCCTTGTCCTGTCCCCACAGACCACTGAAAAGGGGCTGGCCAATTCCCCCTGCATCCCATGCTTAAGATATTTATAAACATTAATTAGGTCCCCCCTAAGTCTTCTTTTCTCTAGACTGAACAGTCCCAGCTCTCTCAGCCTGTCCTCATACGGGAGATGTTCCAGCCCCTTAATCATCTTCGTAGCCCTTCTCTGGACTCTCTCCAGGAGGTCCCTGGCTTTTTTATACCAGGGAGCCCAGAACTG
>VZTU01001628.1:292000-305464 GCA_013400835.1 Zapornia atra
GGATGGCAGCGCAGTGTTCCTGCGTGTCAGCCACCTCTCCCAGCTTTGTATCATCAGCACTTGCTGCGGGTGGATGCTATTCCCTCATCAAGGTCGTCAGTGAAGATATTAAACAGGACTGGACCCAACACCAAGCCCTGGGGAACACCGCTAGTCACAGGCCTCCATTCTGATTCTACTCCACTGATCATGACCCTCTGAGCCCGGTCCGACAGCCAGTTCTCAACCCACCTCACTGTCCACTCATCTATCCCATGTTCTCTCCGCTTTTCTATCAGGATGTTGTGAGAGACAGTGTCGAAAGCCTTGCTAAAGTCAAGGTAGATGACATCCACTGCTCTCTCTCCATCCACCCAGCTGGTGATGAGATCATAGAAGGCTATGAGATTGGTCGAGCACGATCTCCCCTTGGTGAATCCATGCTGACTAGAAAAAAAAAAGAGGAAGATGTGGGCAGAAAGCAGGCATGTCTGAGGGGACAACTAACATAGCCCCCATCATACTAATGGAAGACATAGCTGCAACAGATATTCCTCTTTCAGGCCATGTTTTTGCTATGAGGCAAAAGTAATTTGACAGTTCCACAGTCTCACCATCATTAAGAAAGAATTAGGTTCTTCTGGCTTGTTATCTTGCTTGCCATTTTTGACTCTGCATAGCCCTGCATTATCAAATCCTTCGGTAAAGTACAGAAAGCACAGCAATATATATTTGCATATACTTACATATTTGAAATGCACAAATACCCAACCTGTGTACATACAGGAAGCCATGCCCAAACGAAGTTAAAGGTATATGCAAACTTTGGAAACTCTAGAAGTGAGGTACAGCAATATGTATCCAGTAATATCCAAGGTATCTGTATTATTTTGACAATTATATTTAACTGTTTCACTACAAGTCCTACAAGTATTCCCACTGCAAAATATGTGGCTCCTCAGTAGTTCCAGAGCAACACAGGGTAGGAAAAATAATGCGGGCGGATGTTTTTTCTGAAGCTCTCATTGTTGATCTGTCTTCCTAGGGAAGTTAATCATAAAACCCACAGGCCAAACACTTCTGAAAACTGTATCAGAAGTTGATGTAGATTTTGGAGGATAGCAGCACACTGTAGGAACAGGAAAGAAAATTGGTTTTTATGTAAATTATTCAGAGAGTGGCATTCATATGCATTATCTATGCATGCACAGTGCCCTATGAATATTATATCTCATCATGTTATTTGAGGATGACACCTTGTAACTTCATTAATGCTCCACAGTTATGTCTTTGCCTTACAGAAAGTCATCTGGCAAGCAGTCATTCGATTTTGTCCTAACCAGATTGCAATTCCTAGATTTTATCAAATGTAATCGTGTTACTGTATTTATGTCCAGCTGCTCAGTTACTTCAGAATTGTTTATCCCATTTAAACAAGCAACCAGCTGAAAGCAGATTTAGGAATGATCCACTATCAGTGCAATTTCGCAAAGGCCATCAGGAGATTGTAAACTCCGTTTTCCCTGTGCTGGTTTTCCCCTTCTTCCAGTGAAGGTTAAAACCAAGATCATTGTTACCTGTGTTACTGCAAATTTAAAGCACTCCCTATTACATCTTTGGCCAGTTGCACTGTCCTTTGTGTGGTGGATAGCTCAGGCTCTGATGACTGCTCAGTCCCAGGAAGGCACAGAGGATGGATGATTTTTCTGTCTGTCTGTCACTGTTTCCTTCTGCCCCTTTGAATCCTTTTAATGTTCCTTTGCAAGAACTCCTTGAGTTGGAAGCCAAAAGGGATGCCTCCACCTCCACAACAGCTGCGTGCAGGTGAGGCACTGGAGCAAGAATTACCCAAAGGATCTGTTTTTGTAGTTTCATCCGCTTTCCCTGCCACAGATAGCTCTGTGTGTCTCTGTTTACCAGCAAGTGACCTGTGGGAATGAATTGCATTCCTGTGTAGTTTGTTATAGGAAAAAAAATAAGAATTGTGTCATGCAGTTGAGGAGTATGACGAAGGTCTATTTAATGCAGAAGAATTTCTGCCTGTATAAGGACTGAAGGATTAGGCTTTAACATACGTGCTCTCCCTAAAACCTCTCTTCTCTATTATGTTTATCATATAATTATGACTTCAACCTCTCCTCCCTCAAATGAAGGCGTATCAAACTGCCATATATCATCTTAGAATAGACTTTTTCTATGCAGGATGGCTAACCTTTCTTTTCCGTGACAGCACTTTTCAGACTTTCTCAACTAGAAACTTCCTGAACTTCTTGTTCATGATACAGGATGATGGAGCTGCCTCTTTTCAAGCTCATCTCTTCTTCATTGGAATCCGTGCAGTTCTTTCTTTGGAGCTAAATAACAAGAATGGGACCCCGATGCTACAAAAGCCCAAACCAAACCTTCCACTAATTTCAAGAGCCAGGGCTACCTCTACGATCTCTTCAGCATTTCTGGGTATTGATCATTTTAATGGCAGAAGCACTAAAAATAAATACATCTACACTAGGACTGCCTCTTCTTCTGGACGACTCTTAACATTCTGTGGTTTCAGCCTGAAGACCCCAATACAGAGCTCTACAAAATTTGTAGAAACATCTGAAAGCATTGATGTTAGTCTCTATCACTGTAAAGCATCTGTAACCCTAATTTGAATATTTTTTGTGGTTTATTGTATGTTGTGTGCATCATAATATTTGTCTTACATTACATATAAGAAATAGAGAACATATTTGTGTCCTAATTTTGCAAGCAATCCTCTCTTTTTAATATATCTAACAACAAGACTGATAATTATAATTTCAAAAAACCCCATTCTTCCTAGCTTAGGGGCTTAAACTTTTATATTCTTCCTTTATTCTGAATGTATCCCTCAGGAAACAACTCTCTGTAATAATCACCTTGCCTACACTTCTTCAGTCACACATTACATTCTCTCTCCCACTTTCTTTCAGGTTAATATTAGTGTTTGTCAGCAGCAGACTTTTTTTTTTTCCAAGGCTCTGAGTCATTACAGTACCAGTTACGTTCTCAATAAAGAGTTCAGGGTAGGAAAAAAACCACAGCCCTATGCCTACATGTATCTAACTGTTAGAAACCCAGAAGGCTACTCACTCCCTTTAAATGCCAACTGTTCAGTTACTTTCCCGTTGAGGGTTTGGGGTTTTGGTTGGGATTTTTTTTGGATTGGTTTTCTTTTTTTAATTTGGGAAAAAGTCAAATGTGATGCAGTAGGTTATTTAAGCTCATGATGAAGAATGCTGGCTTCAGATTTTTCCACAGCGTGGCAGGTTTTTGTCCGAATGTTTAGCAGAGGTTGGTTGGTTTTATGGTCTAGCACACAAATAGATCAGTCTCCATCTAATCCTATGTTACAAACCCATTGCACCTGTTATCCTGAACAGGGATCTGTGCTGATAAGAGGTCCAGTCAGTATCAGAGGTTTTGCAGTTTTGGCTTCAGGGCAGGGAAGTATTCAGAGAGCTGGAGTGTACAGTTTCTGGTGTTGGCTCCTGCTGTCCTTCCCTGTCTTGCCCCCTGAGGTGCCCTGCTGTTCTTTGGAAACTAAGTCACAGGGCACATTTCAATGTACCAGCCATTAGGTCAAGAGCTGTGCAAAATGTGAGCCTGAAGAACAGGCAAAGGCTGGTCTCAAACCAGATCTATTTCACCGGAGTATTTCTCCATCTATGTAGGCTTTTCAACGGAGCTGGAGATAATGGATTTCCCTTTCTGAGGGTAGAGCTCCCTCTGGACTGCAGGTCAAATCTGAGCCCCCATTACCATCCTAAAGACTTTGTAACCAGGCAAGCAAGGGTTTCCCTTATGGTGATGAATGCCACAGAAGCATATAAAGGCACTGTTATCTTTCTTGTTGCTAAGTACCCCCTAGTCAGAGGGCTCTTAGCAGCTGTCAGAACTGCTGCACTATAATTTAAAGTGAACTGTAAATCCCTGAGATGGATTAAGGTATCATGATGTATGATCTTGCAATGGTCAGTAGAGAGGCTGCTGGTGATTTCAATGACTCTGCTTGTCAGTCAGGGTGGAAGATGGCAATGCAGATTGAAAGGGTGATGGCAAAGAGGATCAGAAGAGCACACCAATGGCTAGAGGACAGGTGCTATAAAACATTCTCCAGCATTCAAGGTTGCATTTTTTTCAGCTTCCTTCTGACTTGGGACATCATTTAGTGCCTGTAAAATCAATTTAAAAAGGATGCCATATAGCCCGCAAACAAGCAGATATGATACTTGGAACAAATGAGGTATGGTGTTCTCCTGTCTTCCATTTTTCCTTCAGCATCTCTGCACTGCCAGCTTTTCTTCTTTTTTCTGATCTTCTCTTGAAGAAGCTCACAGCTGGGCTACACAGCCAACTGTCCACTGGTATATAATGGATCCAATACTTACCAGAGGACAGCTTGGAGGGACCTACTCTTCAGTAATCATCATGGCAAATACAAACTGTCCAAAATGCAAAGAGAAAGGTGCCACCAATTCTCAAAAAATGCAAAGAAGGTGGCTTGCAGTGTTCTTGCTGTTTGTTTTCACTTTAATTTGTGTTTAGGAATGAAAATGTTTGTCTCTGAAAACAGGAACACAGTTTGCCTGAGACAGATCCACCACTACGGTGGCACTGTGAGACGCCTACTCAACCCAACCATATTTAGTGGGGCATCACTGTAGGAACAGCCATACCAGATTCTATCTGGAGTCCATATAGCTCACCCTTATCTTTGCTATTGTCTGGGTACATATGAAGGCACATATGAAGTCTTAGGAGTGGAAACCCATGGAGTAATCTGCTCACAGGGAGTCTTACTTTCTGACCTGCACCAAAAATACTGAGGATTTATTTGTCTTCTTCAGTTTCTTCTTAAAGGCAAAAAAAAACCCAACCCCCCAAAAAAACCCCTCCTATGCTGCTTAATATAAAGTTTTCTGATGCTGAAATGAAGGTTTAGCCTATCAGAACCCCCGGTTTTGAGCACCAGTTATGTTTGGTGGCAATGGATTTCAGATGGCATTTATACCTGGTCATTTGAGTAGAATATCTGCAAATATGGAAAGACTAAACTTGATTGCCTCCTGACACTTCTCTTGGCCAGATCTTCTGATTCCAAATTTATGAAAGGATCACTTTATCACTGCCTTCTTCAATACTTGATCCACTTCCAAAATCAGGCTTTGGGGAACCACACTAAAGACCTGCTGAAAGAAGCAGGGTCCTGGCCCTCTCATGAGGGATGCTCTGTGCAACTTAACAGCCTGGCCCTTGTCAGCCCCTACTGCCTGGCTTCATCAGGATTGCTAACAATGTGCAGCTCCAATAATACTAAACTAGATTAACTGGAAGCCACCAAGAGTTAGCTGTGCTGCAATTCAGTTTATTAACCATCCAAGCCCACTTTCAAGCTCAGGAAAAGCAAATTATAATTGAAAAGATCTCAGTAGAAACATATTCTGCTTTCATGGTCTATGGATATGCATGTTTAAGCTATCATGCCATGACACTGTGCTATCTGATTTATGTTTTTACTGATGCTTTGACTGAGTAGTTTGTTGCAATGTACTGCTAAATGGAGGAAAAATCAGAAACTGCATCAGACAACCACTCTGTATTTCATTCTAGAAAATAGCTGGCAATTATAATTACTCACCATGTTTCTGGCTCAGAATAAAAGTGGCATTGCACAAAAAACACACTGAACATTCATCGTGATTAGAAAATGCTCCATACCTTGGAGTGCAGTGGAGACATAAGAATAATTTTAAATGCAAATTGAATTGTGGGGGTAGCAAAGAGAACAGATAAAAGACAGTAAAACAAAGCCTTTCACTTTCCTCAAATTAGCAGGCTAATGTAGTATAAAAAAAAGCAGTTCTGCTCAGATCTGTGCTAAGAGCTTTCATTTCATCATAATATAAAACAGCACATCCGTCACCTTTCTCTATTCAGTACTCTTGATTTCGAGGTTGAAGTGAAAATTAGAAGCTGTTCATTCTGGCTCACAGACTGGGTTGCATTTGCTTAGTCTTATTCCATGACAGTAGGATGGAAAGAGGTCAGTAACACTGGTAAGTACTTATCTCCTGCATCTGATTTTATTTATTTATTTTTAAAAAGATTTCACAGTGCTTTGGCTTTTGATCAATGTGTATTTCCTGAGAAAAGCTACATCGTGTATTTTTGTGCAAAGCTGTAATCTTGTGCAGAAACGCACTGATTCCTCGAGAATGCTTGTATCAGATGTTAGAGCTCCTTCAAGAATGAATGAATTACTTAAAGTAGGAATTCTGCTGTAGGAAAGGTTTCTGGATAATCTATATATTTCATAGCATCGCTGGAACATTTTGTGTGTTGCTTTTTCTGCCTGCCTTGTCCAACAAGCAGTACCAGACAAGAAATGAATCTATTCAAGATGTTATTTGCATTATATTCACAGCAAAACACTTAACAATCTCATTACCCTGGTGGTAAATGATGGAGAAAGAAGGTATTTCCTTAGTGAAAGCAAAGTATTAGGCAAATCGCAATGTTACGGTTAATCATTATGAAACACTTAAAAATATCTCGGAATATGATATGCAATGAGGAGGATCAGACTGAAAAACAAATTCTTAAGGAAACTTGATGTAGATATTTTTTTTTTCCTTGGGAAAGTTTTTATCAAATCAAAACCAGGGTCTTAATTTTTCAGTATGAAGGGTGAGGGGGAGTGGGGGAGATGATCGTAGTGTCACCTCCTGTTGCTAAGTAACAACATCTCCTGGCCATTTTTATCTGATAAAGGAAGTCCAGTTGACGTTATGCATTATTCATCAGAGTTCCAATCAAACAATCAAAATTGTTTGCTTACACTGGGGACATTTAGTAAGATCAAAGAAACCCTCCTTGAAACTACTGGAGCTTACACCACTGCCAGGCAGCTCTTGATACTCTACAGTAAGTATCATTTCTGGTTTGGGAGTGCGACAGTAAAGTGAATTGCTGAGGAATTTTAGAAGTTTTCTCATCGGGATAGGCTTCTGAATTTTAGAAAGGACTGCATGTTGATTGATGAAAACCGAATCGAAGGAAAAAGGGAAAGCTTTGGAACCTTGTTTTCCTGGTATTTGCCAACATAATTAAAGGAATTGCTTGAAGCAAGGGTCAGACTCCATGCCCTAAACCTTTCTGTTAGGCTTGCACGGGAAAGGACCGGAGGTATTTTTGTCTGTCTGTCTTAAAATAAATGTTGTGCAGAGCTGTTTGTATGCTTATGATTATCTGCCGCAGCTAACTGAGGTGTGGAGGAGAGAACTGGATTGTGTGTGCTTGGCAAATCCTGCTTTTTTATGTGAGTTGTTCAGAATAGAAGAAAATAGAGAAGGTGGCAGGAACGCTGGAGTAGGGTCATGATAATGTGCATGTTTTGGGAAATCTGCCTGGCTGAGGCAAACCTGATTCAATGTACATCTTGGACAGCTGCACTTTAAGATCTAGACAGATCCGAGATTGAGAAGAATGCTAAAAATATAAACCTTAGCTAAGAAACAGTGCTAGGTGTAGTGCACCATCTCTTAATGACTGCTCTTATCGCAGCCTTTAAAACTTATGGTGGGATGTTCTGTTGCTCCTTCTGGTCAGTAAGAGGAGAGAGGGAAGGCAAGATTGGCTTCTGTTCATTTAGGTGGCATGAAATATATAGAATATTGTGTTTCCCTTCCTAGTACAGTGTTTCAGCACAAGCAGCACGAATGCTATCTGTAAGGTAGTCTGTTACAGTAGAGCCTCCTCAGAGGTGCTGGCTGCGGATCTGGCTAAAGGAGATCCCTGTCCCGAGCTCTTCTGATCTTCTTTTCAGAGCCAATGTACCAGGCAGGTGACTCTAAGTAGGTATCGTACACAGTGGAGACTGTGGCTAAAGAATAAAGGTGGTTTGACTAGGAACCTCGCTAACGGAGCAGTGGCGCTTTTCTTTTATGTCTTTAGACAAGGATTTAAACCAAACATCCTAGAATAGAAAGTTCTATGAATAGCGATTTGAAAATGCTCTGACCCTAATATGCCAAATGAAGTACTTTAGCTACTGCCTACACAATTCTTTCCACAAAGAACCTCACCAGTTTTTTTTGTCTGTCTGACATCTCTAATTCTTCCCAGGAATCTGACTGATCGTCCATACCGGAGTATTTACACAAACTTAAGTTCTTTCAAAATGGACTACTTTTTGGATGTCGAGTCTGCTCAAAGACTGTTTTACAGTCAAGGAGCTCAAGGTAAGAAACTCTGGTACTGTCTTAGAAAATGACTATTTTAACTGTATGGTCAAGATGCACAGGGCGAGACAAGGGCCAGCCCTTGTGACTGACCTACTGAAGTGTACAGAGGCCATAGGGAAAGGCCTTCAAAATGCACGGGGGGTGTGAAAAGAATACAAGAAGTTAACAATGAGGTTGGATCTGCCCTCTCAGAGGATAAGGAAAAGCTAAGAAAGCTGTTGGGTGCGTGGCAGGAGCAAAGGGAACTGCCAAGATCCTGCATCTGGTGTTGCAGAACCCAAACAGAAAGGTCGGAGGGGACAGCAATGATTCATTGCTTGCTGTGTAAGCCTTCGGTGTCCTTCCCCTTTCTCCTCGCTTATGGATGCTGTCAGGATCATAATCTTGTGTTATTCGGTGCTGCAGGAATAACTGGTTTGGGAAAGCCCTGAGGCAGTCCAGCATGCTGTATACAAAGGTTCTCAAAGGTAGCTCTGCATCCTTCCCTGTGAAATGCTGGCCTATCCCCCCACACCCCCTCACACCCCCCAGCAGCAGCAGTGGGAGAGAGGGAAAGAGTAATCAAGCTTCTTTCTTGAATGTAGCTGAGACTTGTTCACGACATAGATGATATTTTCAGTAAAGTCAGTTCACATTTTTCTCACCAGCTCTATTTTTGGAGAAAACTTGCAATTTCAGAGGAGGGTTGTTTTTTTTCTTCCTTAAACTTTAAACACCACATTAAATTGAAGAAAACTGTAAGAACCAAGTAGCTCTATTGGCCTTTTCTGTTTTTACGTAATGCCTGTTTCCTAACAATGCAGTCCACTTTTTCTCCCACCATTAACTGCACCAGTTGCTAGTCCAAATTCAAAGTCCAGACAAGAGTTCTGCGTTCCCTCTAGAGGTCACTGCCCCAAAGCAAGAGCTAATCTCCCCAGGGGATGCCACCACCCCAGGATACCCAGGAGTCAGTACCACCTTTAACCTTTGGCTTAGCTGAGGTGCTGCTGCCTGACACATGCCATGTTGCCCAGCTGCTGCCTCCGTCATCCTGATATGTTTTCATCTGTGCAAGCCACAGAAAACCTTTCTTGTCACAGCGCAGCCTTCTGCATTGAACCACAGAAGCAAATGCTAAGCACCTCATAACCAGGGAAAAAAAATCAGCCAAGGGCAGTGACTGGTTTTGCTGGTTTTTTTCTCCATCACTAAAATGCAATGGACACATGAGCGTTGCTACAGAAGTAATATTAAAATAAATTCTTTGATATCCCTGTGAGAACAGACCCCTTTCTATTCCACAGAACTAAAATTAGGGAATCTACCACTTACTGCTTTACAAGCTATATCAATTTATCAAAAGCATTCCTGCGCTATGCAAGGTACAGAGGGGACTATGGAAGCAGTAAGATGTATTCATGCAATGAAAGTCTATTACAGTAATGTGCACAAGGTGACTAATAAGGGTTACACAGGCAACCTTCACTGTAAGTATTTCCAAGAAGGCAAAGGGAGAAAACCCCAAAATCTTACCCATACTTGGAGAAAATATATTGTTAGCACACATAGAAATGCTTGTACTGATGAGTTAGATGCAGGATTTTGAGATTTTAACCTTAGCACCTAGTTGATACCTTGTTTCAATGTAATTACTTTGTTTTCTTAAGTGCAAATGGAGGAAAAAAACCCCTAAAAAGTCATGCAGAGGTGTATCCCTTGATACAAAAATCATCAGCAGGGGATTGACCTTTAGATCTATCCTGGAGCCTTCTATCCCTTGGCCAAAACAAGGAGGAACCAGTACTGAGATTTGGGGGATTTTTTGTCCTCTGGCTTGTGATCATGTTATGAAAGACACCAGAGACGTGCTTCCACTGTGCACCACAGCATGGTACAAAGGCTCCCAAACCCTAATTACCTCCACAGCTGGAAACAGTACATTGATGTAAGAGCCGTGCTGCACTTACGCTCTTTGCCCTTCAACTTTTCACCTTTCTCATTGCTCCTTTTACAGCATTTTCCCCAGCTTTTGCCCTTCACATCTCTTGCCTAAACTCCAGTATTCTCACCTCTCTCCATCTCTTTGTGTTTGTGGTCAGCTGCTTTGCAACAAGCTGGGTGCTAGCAGGGAAATCACTGTGACCTGAGAGGTGACAACATTTCTGCTCTAAGTTCTCAAATGCTGCAACACAGCAGCAACAGAAAAGGTGCTTGAGGGGAAGGATGGAAAACGTGTCAGAGGTGAAATGTGGCCTCTGTAGAGAGAAGTTTCAAGAGGCTTTTGCTGTCTGAGGTAGCTCTGAACATCTCTGAGATGGCAGAGATGGTTTCAGCAGGCCAGTTGATAATCATCAAGGTTTCCTGTAGCAAATGCCTTGGTCACCATCCTTAGCCTCAAAGTCCTCAATGGTAACATCCCCTTCCTCTGAGCTATCTCACCCCCTGTACACAACAAGGAACTCAACCCTCTTGAGTGTGTGTTGATGCTGCCTGTACAGCCCTAGTAACTCCTATTGACCTTGTACCAAATTTTAAGGCTGCCTTCCACAGTACAGGCATTTCTGTATGAGATAATGGTGTGATTTCTCTAGACATGGGCAACAATAATGTGTGTGTGATTTTTTGCTTATCTGTCTTCTGAGAAACAGTTAAACTGTGTTAGCTGTAAAACCAACAGCTGAAAAAACACACAAAAAAAATACACTGCCTGTGAGGCACCCATCCGCCATAAATAGCACAGCTCAAGTAGGTAGTTTGGAACTGAATAAAGGATCTGCAAGAAAGCATTGTTACCAGATCTACCTAATGGGATTGCAAGTAACTATTTGATGTTAATATAATAGCATGACGCTATTAGCAAATCATGCTATCAAAGAGCATTGAATCTCTTGCAAAGGGTTCAATGCACTGAAGCTGCATTATCACAGAATTGAGTGAAAGAAGACTACAGTATTCTGCCATTTAATTAGAATCAACATCAGAACACATTATACGTATTATTATTACCTTAGTTTTATTATTAGTTATTGCATTACAAAGTGCTCTGTTTACAGACTGTAGATTGGGGGCTTATGACCCACTTACTCTTGCTGTGAGATTTGAAGGCTTCTACCTTTTAATCCTTTGATCCTCCAGATCAAGAAAAAAAACCCCTCCATTCAAATGTTTTCATATTAATGATATGACAAAGTTACAAATGGCAGCTGTAAAGCACTCATTCTCATCGGTACCCACTCCTTGTGGGTGGAAGAGAAGGGAAAGAATAGGGTTGCTAAATGTTGGAAGGAACTCAAAGAACTATGACAGTGTTACTAGCAGATGATATGAAACCCCAGCTGACCTCGGGTCTTCTGTAGCTGAATGCAGGATGCTCTGGCCTCAGCAGACAGAATGAAAGAGGGTTCTGACCCCCAGCAACTACCTGGTTCTCTATCCCTTGCTGCCTGCTCTGACGCCCACACCTCATCCCTAGCCCTGCAGAAAGCTGCAAAACTGCCTTTGCTCCTGTAGGGTAGGAGGAGAGAGGTGTTACCTTATCAGCTGCCTTCTCTCCCATCCTCTCCTGCAGAAGCAACCATCACCTCAGTCCTGTGGGCTGAGCGCAGAACAGGGGATGTTTGGCTATTCGGGCTGCATCTGCTGTTCAAGCAGCTGTTCCCTGTTTCCTCTAAGGAAAGTGAAGCAGGAGGGATGGAAAAGTCACAAAAGCTGGATCTGGCAGTAGGATTATCTAGATTTAGAAAACTTGGTAAATGAAGCCAGCTGGCTGTAGTCTTCAGATACCAGCCAGAAATATCTTAAGCTCCGCAACCCTCCCTGACTGTCTCTTCTGTGTCCATATGTTGGGATCTAGAAGATGGGGGGGGTATCCTTGCCAAGTGCGTAATGCCTAGTGACGCATCTGCAAATCAGAAGCAGGAAAGAAGGGACTCTGATCCCCTGCATCTATCCCCTTGCCCTAGGAAAGTCCAAATCTGAAACCTAAGCATGGAGATGGACTTTAATTTTCAAAAAAGTCTTTTCCCTTTGAAGTGTGTGGTAGATCCTAGTCATTCTTCAATGTAAATGTATTCCAAATACAAATCCCTCATGGATTATAGCCACGAGGGCTGAAAGGAAATAATGGCGCCTGGAATGGGATTCAGCTCACTTGTCCCTTTGGAATCTTATGTGAAGATGTTTCCACCAAAGACTTCTGATGCGCCTGGCATGTATCAATGAAGAGAAAAAGTCATTCTAAGAGCAGGGTTCACCTAATTTCAGACATCTTCCTTGGGGTACTATATTCTCTCTACTGATTATGAAAGCCTAGACCGCTAACTTGGGTGAAAGATGCCTGTGCTATTGGCCTTTGTTTGCATAGAGGAATCACATGTTGACAGCCAAGATAGGACCTAATTCGGGAATGGGAATAACTTCCCTCAAACAGGTCAAGTTGTAACCCAGAGCTATAAATGTGCAGATCCTGACTTGGCTGTAGCCTACTTTGGAGAGACATCAGCTTTGATCTCAAAGTTCTACTTAAAAAAGTTATTCTTTGGGGCATGCAAAGAAAGATCTCATATTTGACCGAACTGAGCAGGCTGGCACTGAGAAGCAGCAGAAGCAGGCTGCTCTGTAGGGCAAAGTGAGCCAAGAGGCAGCAAGACAGGCAGAGGCAGTGGCCTCCCCTACAAGAGTACTGCAGCACAAGCGCAGGGCAGGTCCTGTGACAGTCACCAGGCTCAGGCAAGACCATGGTAATGAGGTCAAGCAGGACATCAAGTCAGCAGTCTGCGTGTGGATCATTGAGGAACATAGCCAGCTGTGGTGGTTTTGGCTCTAGCTAGAGGCCAAATACCCACCAAGCCACTCGTTCACTCCCCCCTTCAGCCGAAAAGGAGAGAAAATAGATATTGGGAGGCTTAGGACCTGAGGTAAGGACAGAGGGATCACTCTCCAGTTAGTGCAATGGGCAAAACAGACGCAGCACAGAATAAAGGAAAGAAAAGTGATTTATTACTACTGACTACAACTAATACACACAGTGAACTGGAACGAGATAAGAAGTGGCCAGGTCTTAAAGCACCTTCCCCCCACCCCTCCCTTCTTAGCAAACTTAAAACTCATCACGATTTTACTCCCTTCTCCCCCCTCCACCATGGCATGGGGAGGGGCAGGGAATGGGCAGTGGGGTTCCAGCGATCCCACACAAGCTGCTTTTCTCCCCAAGATCTTATCACTTCTACTTCCCCCC
>VZTU01001628.1:316582-359353 GCA_013400835.1 Zapornia atra
GAGGGGCCAGCCCGCCCGCCCCGCCGCTGACACCGCCCCGCGGGCCGGGCGGGGGGAGCGGGGCGGAACGGGCCGCCCCGGAGCCCGCGGGCGCTGTCCGCCACCCGTGGTGCTGAACGCGCCGGTAACTGGCCGCTCCGCCGGGCGTGGAAGCGGCGTGTCGCGGTGCACGTGTGAGCACCGGGGCGTGTGTATTCCTTTGCCTGTGCGGGGAGAAGGTGGCGGGAAGGATGCGATGATGTTTCCTCAACCCATTGACGCAGTCGAAGCTGAAGTGACCCGTGGGGCGCAGGAAACGACCTCTTCCTCACACGCTTCCATTTAGTGCGTTCCCCATCTACGGCTGCTGGGTGCTCACGGAGCTGTTTTGCCTACAGCTGCTGCGGGCTGAGTTGCGCTCTCCAGTTATTGTCTTCTGACAGGACACGGTCAGGGCTTGGGTTGCAGCTGCTTTGCTGTATTGGAACGTTAAAATCCATTTTTATTAATGAAACATAAGCAGATGCAGTGAATACTGCTCTTCTCCACTCTCTTAATTACAACCACTAGTTAAGAACTAGCAGGTTTTTATCTACTTCAGCTGTAAGTTATAATTATACCATTACTGCTGTTACCCGTATTGTTGAACAACTGAGAGACTGCATACACTGAGTCAATTACACAATTTGGGTATAGCACAGATTTGGTCTCGGTTGTTAAAAAGAAAACCAAACAAACCCAACCCAATCATAAGTGATTAACAGTGCAACTTCTACCTGCCCTTCTCTGTTGATTATATTAACAGCTCTGCTTTGTTTGATTTTCCAAAATATACTTATTATGTTTGTTTCTTAATGCTGATCAATTAATTCACAATTATTACCTAGCATGAGTTAACAAATGTTGTTCAATTAGTTGTCCCTGGTAAGTTTCTTCTTGCTGGTGTTCCCAAACTGATTAAAATACAAAGCTGTTTTCCATACTCAGGGTTATTCTCCTTACTGTTATACATATGCAAATCCTATTAATCTGAGTTATGTGCTCATATCAAGAGGATAATGTTTCCCAAAGGACTTAAATTACCTATTCTGCCAAAATTAATGTAGCTACATAACATCACAGAACTATAGACAAATACTAATTCCTTTTGCATATTTGATACTGAATCAGTCTGCATACAGAAATTAATTTTTTAATCTTCTGAAAGGATTCCTCCAGTGCGAATCTAGAGGAATGTAGAATGTGCTCTTTCAGGTGGTGACTTTTGTTTTCTTTAGTGTGATTAGAAATCTTGGCGTAGCTCCATTTCTTAACACCTGTCTTTGGCTTTTTGTACATATCTTCTTAAAAGCACTTTTCAAATTGTCTTTCTAACTCTCTTACTCAGTCACTTAAAAGGTAATCCCAAATTGCTTCTGAAAACTTGGGCCTCCATCTGCAACAACGTCCAACAGCTGTTTTCTCCCCTGGTCCTGTGCCAGCTGACAAGTTCATGTGTTTTTTCACAGGTTTTGACCTATTTATATTCATTTTGCAAAACATTATGCTTTTCAAATAGCAATGCCTGGTCGGTAGCTTTCCAGCTTGATAAATTAGCAGAGGTGATGACTGCTGAGGAAGTAGAGCACTTGAAGCTCTCACTAAATGATCCAAGATGTGTGAGCTTTTCTTCCACCTCCCTCTTCATGCAACTGCTTGGGGAATCCCTGTCAGATTTTTATCAGTGTTTGTTAGGGGAGGGGGGGCTTCCACGCTGACCTGATCTGATCAGGTTCATTTTTAGCCCTTCAAGGGTCAGTCGCTATTGAAAGTTACTGCTGTATACAGAAAGATATTCTTACTCCTTCCTAGCCAAAAGAGTAAGCTTTGTACTACAATCTTTTGCAAAGCTGGTTCTAGCAGAGTGGCTGTCTTTTTAAGTAGCACAAGAAGTTGTCTTTATCCCAGCTGCTGTGGGACCTTCCTGAGAGGGTAAATGTCAGTTTTTTGAACAAAGCTGATAGTCTGCTTCAAACTTAACCCAGGAATGGAGACTTGGGGAGAAAGCAGGCCAATGCAGTAGCTGTACTCAGGGTCAGCGAAGAGGGGGTGTTCCTTCAGAAAGACTATATTTAGCTTGCGTGCAGTGAAATGAGGGGAGGGGAGCCTTTGAATGTGAATATGTCCCCCCCACCTTGATATTAAATATACTGAAGTCACTCAGTAATCTCACTGAAGTGGCTGGATCCTCAAGTGATGTAAGTAATTTGTTGACTTCAGCCAAGGATCTGAGCCAGACTGTAGAAATACACATCTCTGCTCCCCTTCGATGATGAAAGATCTGTTTTATCTCTTTGTGGTATGGAGCCACATGTTCTCCTGGGAAAACATGGGAAAGCAAAGCTGACAGGGGAAAGGATTGAGTGGCTCTGCACAATTTTGCCACATGTCCAGGAGAAAGGTCCCTGTGTCTAGAAAGGCAAATGAACTCAGTTCTTAAGCAGTGATGAATGACTTATGCTGGAGAGGGGAAAATCCCCCCACAGCAGCCTGTCTTAGTGCTGCTGCAAGCAGAATTAATTCACAGGGTGTAAAGAGGGAGGAGGATCCTGGCAGAAACTGCTGAATGGCTGAGGCAAATGTTAGTGAGCTGGGAAATGTTCATAGTCGGCTGTTTCTGTGATGTAGAGCTGGTGGGGGGAAAGCCAGGACACAGGGGATGACTGTTGATTTTATATGTGGGAACTTTCCCAGTCTGAACTGGGCACAAAGTTGAAATAACCAAAAGCTTCTTCCATATGAGCTAGGGAGCCTGCTTTGGCAGGGGGGTTGGACCCAATGATCTCTTGAGGTCCCTTCCAACCCCTATGATTCTATGATTTTCGCTGTGCTGGCACCTTCCACACTCTTTTTGGGCCCAAGTGCTTCTCCATGGTAGGCTGCCTTACTGTTACTGTTGTGTATCACTGTTTTTATTCCATTGTATAGCTGTAAAACTGCGCTGAATACTTTTCAGAGAATGAGATGAATGATTTTAATCTCTAATGGAAAGATAATGCCTTATATGTTGATTTGTCTAGAAGGCTATGATACTTCTTTCTGCAGCAATCAAGGAGGAGGTTGTGTGCTTTGTATTTGTCACTGTGTGACATAAGAAAGAATATTTATACAGCTCACTGAGGTGGGTAAATTCTAAATATGTGAAAATAAAGTGAAATAACTTGGTTGGAAGATTTCTGCAGGAAATCTCATGCTATCCTTTTTTTAATTTTCTCTAAAACCCACCATTTGATTTAAAAGTATGTTTTGAAGTTTCTGAGTTTGCCCCTGGTCATTCTTACATATGATTTAGTATGCTAACCCAATTAATCATCTCTGCAGTCATTTGAAATGTTATCACATTTGGGAGTTGTGTTGTTCTTTCCTGTTTGTCCAGCGTGTGTTTGTGTATATCCATAATAAAGTATTCTGCATGGTTTCATGGTTAGAATAAATAATCCCAAAAATGATTGAAGAATTTAAACTGCTTTGGATTTATGGACCTTTCAGATTAGAAATTATGTTGAAGGGGTAATCTGAAGAGCAGATTTGTATTTAAAAAAAAACCTTTAAAATTTTGGTTGCTGTACGATTTCGGGTAGAAATCATTGGGTTTGGGAGAATGGAGGAGAGAGAAATAGGCAGTAGCAGGCTTTCTAATGTGTGGGAGGTTTTATTTCTTTCTGGAGAAAGATTAGTAAAAATGCATGCTTGGAAAAATTCCACTTTCTCTCTTTGCTCTAATCACTCCCTCAGATTATTGTCATGGAGATCCTCGTGTACTTAGGAAGCCAAATCACTGGTTTTGGCAAAGCATTTCTTACTACCCTTGTAAAAGGGCCTGAAGAACTGGCCTTCTCTGCCATCAGACTTTGCATGATCAAAACTTGCTCATGCACTTCAATTGAACAATGACTGTTAGTCACTTGGAGTATAGCTAGTGATGGGATGTGTGCCTGTCACTTGTATCATGGCTGCATTCCAGCCCCAGGAGCATGAGTGCACACTCCAGGGAAAAAGACCCTCAAAACTGATCATCCTGCACCACATAGCAAGAGTACATCACTTAAGATAACTGGCCCTTGTCACCGCTAAGTGGAGTGGCTGAAAGCACCTCTGTATCATCATCATATGCAGCAGGTAAACATTGTGTTTTGAGGGAAGAGGACTTAACAGCAGCTGAGGCTTTAACTCTTGTACTTGGCTTTGGAGATGTTTGGTTTAAGGCTATGATCTTCAGTGAGTTCCAGGTGGGAATCCATGTACAGGTTGTCCAAGCCCTCTCAAGGGGAGAGATGACTGTGCATCACCAGCTGTCATCCAAAGAGGAACTGTTGATGCAGGCTTTAGTTAACAAATATAATTGAGGACAGCTTGAAGGGAAAAGCATAGCTAGTCAAAATGAAGGAACTAGCAAGAGGAAAATGATGGAAGATCTGCTTTTCTGCATGCTGAATGTATCAGTTTATTTTTTTTTGCCAATACCATTTCAATGTTTTACGTAATCTTGTGAAACTGCACATGTCCATCACATTTCTGTGTCAGGGGGCAGCTGATACCTGTACAGTCAATGGCACCAATGTTGTTGTGGAAGAACCGTGACAGGAGAGAGAAGGAAGGCACGTTTGCTTTGGGATCAGGTTATGCAGGACTGATGCCTCTTACAGCTGTTTGCGTTACATATGATTTTAAGGATGCTGTAGTGCTTTGCTGCTAACCTGGTTCCTCAAGAAAAATAACATGAAGAAACTTGCCCAAGTAAGAAGTTATCTTTATATTTGTCTCTTGCCGATGAGCTGCTTGGGTTAACACAGCCAGGCTTTTTCCTGCAAGGTGGGACACTGCAAACCTTTGAATTTTCTTGTTTCATCAGGAACCATAGTTTTCTTCTTGGAACTAGGTCTTTAAGGAAAGCACATTTTTCCAAAACTTCAGATAAAACTGCCAGAACTGGCAACCCTGTTCAGAATTATTAGCTGTAAAATTTAGTAAAAAGAAAGGGCCTAATTCTCAGGAACAGGTATAATTAGCTCTAATACTTAATTACTCTGAGTCAACTAATTGGTTTCATTGGGACTGCTCACAGTAATACTCACAGCTAGGATTGTAAGTGCCTTCAGAATCAGTCTTAAAGTTTCTAAGTTTTTGCAGTATGACAAAAGTCATTAATGCAAAAAGAATGTCCTGGGCTGTCTGCTTTCAGATAACATAAAATGTCAATGCTAATGAAACATTGTGTTACTAGCAGTTGTTTCTTGTGCTTAGACTTTAAGCCTTAGAATCAGTGCGGAATATGATACTCCTGTAGCAAAATGAAACTTGGCTGCACTCAACGCTTTCTTGGTGACAAATATTCATGACAATATCTCTCTTGTGGATAAGGTGCAAAAAGTCTCAGTTCTAACACTTTAATCATAGTAATGTGCTTTACATGGTAATACAATTTGTTCATATAGTCCACTAAAAATGTTTTCTTCATTTGAAACACTTTTAGGGTAAAATCATTTATAATCATGCAGCTCTGTTGGTTTCATTTAGATAGCACTGGTGGTCTTGTACTGACAGCCTCAGCATATCAATGTAACACATGGCTGCCTTCCCTGGGATTTGTCAGGGAACCAGCGTTTCTGAATATTTGAAAGACGGTCAAATACTTCAGACTTCATACAGTGGCAGCGTAATAATTTTCACATCTTGCAATTGCAATTCAATCTGTAGGCAACAAAATGAAGGTAATGTCCAAAGAAGAACCATAATAAGTAGCAAATTTAGCAAGAAAATCAGGAGGCAGAGTTGAAAAGTGAAATGCTTGTGTGTCTTCTCCACTCCGGACTCACGGTGATCTCACTCTGGTTATGAAGTGCGTAAGACAGGGGAAGTATGTGACAAGTGTTTGCCTGCCAACAGGCCGTATGGACATGTGCCATTTTAACTACCAGGGATAACAACTGCACCACATACTTCAGTTAATCCGAAAATCCTTGCTATGCATAATTTATAGTGCAATATCATTTTTATGGTTAGTGCTTACAGTACTTGGACAGACAGACATCTGTTTAATAGTTTATAAGCAAATTAAATACTTGATGCATTATTAAAATGGAAGAGAAATTTCATCAAGGCTAAATCTAATTCTTTGCTAGAGTGTTGGCAATAGTTAAAGCCTGCCGCAAGCTTGATGCCTCAAACTGGGGAGGACCTGTTTTGAGTGTGGCGCTTGTCTGCCTCTGTGTCCTTCTTTCTGTTCTGTGGCTAAAAGAGTAAGGAGACTTCTGATGGTTAGATCTGAGAACTGACTGGGTTGCATGCCCTTGGGAATAATGTTCCTATGTTCCCTCAGTCAGTCAAAACCTAAGTCAGTCAAGTGTTACAACAGCGTTAAGCTGTCAGGAACAGCCTAAAGTTAAAAGTGTATGTCTCAAGCTAGTCCCATTTTACTACAGCTTTGCACTAAGCCATTGCAGTCTCTCAGAACAGAAAATATGCCTTCAGACAGTATGAAATGAGAAATTAATAGTTATATTGCAGTGTTCCTTGAGAAGATTGCTCACATCTGACATCTTTAATGGTCCTTTGTTTTCCTTGTTTAGATCGTGATAGCACGATTTTCATGTGTTCTTTTTCTTTCTTCAGCTTAATTCTCTGTTTTCTTGCACCAGGGAAGTGCTAGAAACAAAGGCAGAGACCTTGATGTGGCTGTGCTTGATGCACGAGGCATCTGTAATGTTTGGAAGAGACTGGCTCTTCCCCATGCTCGGCCTCAGTTGTGGGAGCACGTGGGCGTAAAGGTCGCGTTGTGCAGACTGCTGGCGAAGAGGGCTGGAGCTGAGTATCTCATGCGATGCTCGCAGCTTCTGGCTTCCGTGGGGTTTTGTTGTTGTTGGCATCTCTCTTTTCCTGCTGCCTTTGCCATTCTCCTGCGTTCGTCAGGGCTGTGTATGCCAGTAGCAGCAGCAATATGTTGGCCTGTGGTTTCTTCAAGGCTGTCCCTACTGATTTGGGAGAGTTGCCACGCACACATGCATTTAAAGCTATAAGTTGGGAACTGTGGCTTTAAATGATCACCCTGTATCCTTAGGACCTCTGATAAGGAGCTGTGTAATCTACGTTGTGCTTCCATGCACCCAGTTAAGGTAGTCCTTCCCTGGAGCTCCGATCACTCCTGCTTTCTGCTTAGTAGGTGCTCTTTAGGTCAAGGGTAAAGGTGGTTTATGGAAAATACTGAGGTGGACAGTTAGAAATAAACTGCATTAAGCTTTAATATAAACAATGAGTAGTCATTGTTTATATTAAAGCAATTTGGCATGTCACCCATTCATGAACAATTAAATTGTGTCTTATCACCTCCTTTGTTCATCATTCCTCCTGTCTTACGCTACATGTGAAGGCTCTTCTCAGATTTCACTGATGAGATGAATGTTTTCCAGAAAACTTTAAAAGAATGATCACACTTGCTTCCTAGGTTGAAATAGCAAAAAAATAAAAGGAAAGCAATCGATCATTTTAATTTTCTCTGTGTAGAAGCATAGCAAAATCTTTATTATTAGCATTTCAAAGCTAATGGTAAAAAATTAACTGGGGTTAACAAAAACCTGAAAAACAACAGTGTATAATTAAAAGGCAAAAAGCAATCAATAAGGCTCCATATGTAACTTAGTCTTATCTCAGAGCTGCTAAGAAGAAACCACTCTGTGAGATGAATTTGATAAGAATTACTTGAAATACTAATTTTTGGGACAAATTAACCTATCAATAATGTTTTGGGTTTTTCTAAAAGGGAACAAAATGGGCATCACTGAATATCCTTGGGGTGTAACTTAGACTCGCTGCGCGTAGAGGGGAAAGCTGGCTAAGAGCTTTGTCAGTGTTGAAGGAGCCCCAAGGGGAGAATAGGAAAAATACTTGGTTGTGAGGTGTCATTGCGCAGATGGAATGGAGTTTTTTGCTAACAGGCTTTGTGACCTAGTAATAAGAAACCAGGGACAAGAGTCACCAAGATTAAAGCAACGTAGGGCATATGATACCACGAAAAAATGCCAGGGCTTTCTAAACATAGCTGCTCACAGTTAATGCTGCCCTAGGCGGCAGAAACATGGCCTTAGCTGGTACCCACCTAAGTGGCTGTATATATACCTAGAGAGATGTGTCAGCAGCCTTAGGAGCGTGCAGGGACCATCTGTTAACCAGCGTGAGTTTAAAAGGCTTTAAGTGGGCAGCGGAGGGATCGCTCCGAAAGATGTGCGCTTGTTCTTTCAGTTTCCCAGCCCGGTGGCAGGTAGACAGGTCAGGAGCGGTGATAGGTGCTCCTTCCTTCATTGCTGCTGTTGCAGGTTATGTTTGTCTCTGTGGGTTTTGGCAATGCAGACTTCAAACAGCACTTAGTGTTGAGAGGGAGCAAAACATAAGGCCAGCTTGCTTATCTCGTTTCAGAGGGACATCCTGCTTTTAAACTCTCCCTCTGCCTGCTAAAATAAAACATTGTATCACCTGTGTATCAGTGTGGTGAATAAGGAGGCACTGAACCTTCCTTGAAGCTGGTAACAGAAAGAAAAAGGTTACTGTCAGCAAGGGATAATGGGATGCACCCTGGAAGTGGACATGGTGACAGTTTAGTCACAGTGAAATCCAGAGATGTTTTAGCAAAACATCATTCAAAACATCTGACGTCCCACTGAACGTTCTGCCACTACATTGGAACACGATAGGTCTTGTTTGCTTGCCTGTGGTAAACTATGGGATTAGGTTTATGTGTTGTAGTGGACCACAGGCACTAGTGTACATTCAGCTTCCCTTGTTGAACCATATGCTGGGTGCTCTGCCTTTGGGAACAGGGTGTTTTACCCCTTTTAGAATTGTATGCTGAATTTGGTCAGAGTTTTAATGTGGATTAAGCAAGGAAATGTAGGCTGGATCTTAAAGAAGGTATTCTCAGTAGCTTAGATCAGCTTGCATGTTTTGGTTTATTTGGTGTTGCTATCTTAGAAAAAGAACCAGGACTGTATATAAAGGGACCCCACATCTATTTGTGTGGCCCTTTAATATGTCATTCAATGAACACAAGAACATATCTGTTGTCCTTCCTCTGTCTTCAGGCGCTCCTGAAGACTCCAGGATAAGTCATCTCCAACCTCCCTGTAATGTTCAGGAGGAAGCTCAGAAGACCTAGAAATCATACAGGAAGAAAGAGAGTGGTGGAGAAAGGGCATCTATTCTGTATTGCACCAATCACAGTAGCCTTAATAAATGAGCTTAACAATTTTTTTTTGCTAACAGTTTTCCCTCTGCAAATTTTTTGAGGGATCAAGACATTTTCTGTGAAGAATGGGGAGAATGGCCAAAGTGGATCCAATCTTTAAAATATATTTCCCTGAGAAGATGATTGTAAAGTAAAGCTGTTATTTTGTGCTAGAATTGAATGTGCTGGGGTTCTTTTTCTGTTTATTGGGTTTTAGAGGCCTGTATTTTTTTAATTTAATATCTCACATTTCTTCCCATAGAACATTACCAAAGCGGTTTTTGTAAATCTTTATGCACAGAGTATTTGATGTGAGCCAAAGATACTTTTTCTTGCTAGATCTTTTGTACCTTCTGGCACAACCGCACAGGTAATTTTGTGTGTCCTTAAATGTTTACAGTCATCTGTAAACTAAAACCTCGAGAGCAAAGATTTGTCTTCTGACAAAATCCTCTGATGCTTTTCCCTTAGGAATCCCTTTCCTTAATTCTGTGCCTTGCCCTGTGGTGAGGGGATACTCTGAAGGACTTGACCTCCCTTCTGAAGTCTGCAGAACAGTCTTCTTTCTTTTGAGACAGGAAAACTAGTAGTTATTTTTAACAAGGCTTCTCCCTATTGTTCTTCATACTGGCTAAAGAAGTGACTACAAAAGCCAATAAATGTTTTTTTCATTCCTTTATCTACTGACTCAACAGTACCCTGAAACCCCATTGGTCTCAGAGCAAAGGATTAAGCATAGATCTGGTGCAGAGAAGCTTCATAATGTCACTGCTTCTTCATCTTGTTGCCGCACTTGCGTGCTTTCCCCTGTGAGGGTTACGGCGATGTGTTCGCTGTAACGCGCACCTCACCTCAGAAACCTTTTCTGATAGCTTCAAAATTAAGTAAAAGTGATGCCTTTGTCAGTTTTTTCAGGCTGCTTTGTCCTCCCTCTCACCTCAGGAAAAGGAGCAAATATAAGCAAAAGAGGAGTAAATACGTTTGATTTTAATGACGTTTTGGTGTAGTGACTTGAGATGACTTGAGTGACTTGAGTGACTTGAGATCAAATGAAAAATATTCAGAAAAACTAATGAAAAAGCTCAGATTTCCTGTTCATCCAAAGGCCCTCTTACATGACTTCTAGTCCTCAGTGGGATGACAAGAGTTGTCTGAAGCTCGGCTTACTTTTCACACTGTTACCAGAATGAGTGTCCCAAAACAACCTTTAAAAGGGTTGCAGGGTAATTAAAGTTCAGCTGGTACAATGGTAACTAGATGGCTATATTTAATTAGTCTCTCTGTAGGGTAGAATTGCTGCATTGTATTTGAAATGCCCTTTGAGGAAGACAATGAAATATGTCTTACAGGAGATTTAGTGTGTTGATCGGTGTAGTTAGTATTTAAATTTGCTGCAAAGTGAGCTTTTATGACACAGATAATGTGGTTACTGATAGATCACCATTTCAGCATCCTTCTTCAAATAAATAAATACATACATTTGCTGTTACAGTTCTGTAATTAGCCATGGAAAAGAAAGAAGTGCTGTCTCTCAGTGGTACTGATTTCCCTAGCCATCTCCTGCTTTGGCTTATTGTGACTGTGGAAGGACTCTGTTCAGGAAAGCACTGATGTAGCTAGGTTCATTATTAACAGACATCGGAAGTGTCTTCCTGGATTGGTCTCTAAGTTGCAAATGAAAATCTGCTTTATGGAGATCATAATCTCCTCAGCACCACCTTCTTTGTGTGTCTGTGTGTGTTTCAGTAAATAAATAGTTAACCAGCATCAGTCCCAAATAAAAGCGTTGGCAGAGTAGATGACATGCTTCTTGTGTATTCCCATTAAGATTCTTGTGTTGTCTCAGCAGGCACAGCGCAGACCCTAAGGTGCTGGCACAACTCTTCAGAACCGTTTGCAGTTCTGCTAAGTGCTGTGTTCAGAACCAGGCTGGGCCCATGCACAGAAGAGTGCAGGAAAGACACACTGGAGAGGAAGGGGAAGACTTCACTACATGAACTCAAATAGTGGTTCCTGCTGCTCTTGTGCAGAGCTGTTCTTTACAGCCTTGTGCTTTCCCTGCTTGCACTCTCAGCTTCAGTTGGGCCAAGTTGGGTTTACTCGACCAACCTCTAATAAATGGGGCCACAGATAGTGTGTATCTGATGCGCACCCTAATACATAGCTGCTTGGGCTGCTGTCACGCAGCCTCATACCATCTCTTGCATTGGACAAGTTTATGGTTGCCATATGCACCAGACTGTTTGTGTTTTCTGCTCAAACATGGTTTTTCTGTAGGGAAAAAATCCAAGTCTGCCAAACATTTGCTGGACTTGAAGCAACCCAATCAGACCAGTAGTATGAGCCTGTCTCTGGATACTTGTAAATCTGTGTACTTCTCATTCAAAGAGCATCTCCACAGAGCATGCATGGCCAATCTGATGCGTTCTAGAAATGTATATATTTTTATCTAGGAATAACTATCCCAGAGGAAGCTACTCACCCCAGCCTTACAACTATCCTCAGAAAGCCATCTGGAAAGTTAGTATGCAGCTGACCTCATGATGCCTGCATGAGAAGGAGACCTTTTCTGGGCTGATGAGGACACTGATGTGCTGTGTACTTCACTGTATTAATACAGTAGTCCACCAGCAAGGTGAAAAAAACCCCTCAACTTTCCCATGTTTCTCATCCCAGAGGTGCTAGCAGATAAGTATTAATTTTCTATATTGAAATTTTAATAGACACTGCTGAGTTAGATGGATCCTCTGTTAATACAGAAGAACTTGTTCCAAGACCATGAGCTCCTGTTCTCTGTAGTGTCTAATGGACAGCCAGTTCAGGTGTCTGTGACTCTTGCAGTTCCTTAGTCATTGCGGAAAAAATTGGTCATGCTCATCAGAAGGTAGACAAATAATATAGGGGAACATAATCTCTCTTCATGGAAGTCATGGAAATAGTTTTGGTTTGGTTGTTTGCATTTAGTCTTCTGCATTTATGGAGGGAAGCAAGAGAAATGGATGTAACAGCTAGCAGGTGGGTCTGTTTCATTGGACATAGATATCAAATGCCTTGAAGTTTAAACGTATGTGGGAGTGTGCACAGGATTTGGATTCTCCAGGCAGTGGTGGCTTCAGCTTTCACTTGTTCTGTATTTTTCAAGATAATGTGATACATGTCAAAAAAATCCATGAGCTTCTGGCAAGAAGCTTGTCTGAAATAAATGCAAAATGTTGTTCTCCTGATAGATGGTTGGTTGCTTCGAGTTGGGTTTGCTACCCAGTAGTTAGAAATTCTCTTCTAGCTGTAGTGTGGTAATGAGCTTACTTTGGTGCATGGCCTTTGAAGACCCTAGGAAAGAGCCTGGCCGTTCTACTCCCTTATTCAATGTTACTTTTCAGTGGGTGACCTGCAGGTAGGTTTATTAAATGCATGCTTTTATGGAGTTTTCGACAGGGCCTCTTATGGTTTTGTTTGGCAGAACTTGAAAGAAAAACAGCAGAAAGTGACAGCCTTTGCTTGTTCACATCCACTTCTTGTCTGTTTGCTGCCATAGATCTGAATATGGATGTGGACTTCGTGGGTAGAAGGACTTAGAGGGATGAGGGAGAAATCTAGTCCAAATGGTTGTGTTCCTGAAGGATTTGATGAAAAACACAGGCTATGAAATACAAAACATCTTCTGTCTTAAGTCTCTTCACTGTTCAAACCATATTTTAAAGGCTTTTAGGCTCCAAATATTAATGCACTTCCAAAGCTATATTTTTATTAAAAATAAAATAGAATAGTGGAGGTCAGGATTGCAGCAGGTTTCCTTTTGAAAAGTAATGATTATCAGATGAGTTATTGTCTGGCAGCTAATGGAGTAGCAGAGGGTCTAGTACTAGAGTCTTAAATGCCAAGAAATGGAAAAGCCAAATGTTGTCACAAATACTCTACACTCTAGAAAAAAGATGAAGGTGAAACTGGACAGCCAAGCTTTGCCATCCAATTTAGGAGCTCCTTTTTCATGGGCAGCAAGAGTAGAGGTAGTGGTAGGATATGAAGGCTAAAGTGATCATTTAAAGAGGTATGACAGATTCTAAACTTAAGTAATTATCAGTAATTAATAAATTACAAGCTTGTTTTTGTTTCTTTGGGTCTACCTTTTAAAGTTTTGTCCTGGTTCTGGCCAGGCCAGAGTCAACCTCCCCAAACAGCCAGCCCAGGTGAGCTGAGTTAGCCCAGGTGAGCTGAGTTAGCCTGGGCTGTTTTCCACACCACCTGCCATCACTCCCCCATAAAAGGGGCTGGCTGGGGAGAGGCAGGGGATTGGTGCTTCCAGGACAGTCTGAGTGTGGCTGGGGCAGCTGGTCAGTCGGTCCTTCCATCATGGAGCACTCTCTGTTATCACTGGGTGTGGGTGTAGTTGGCTGTTATGGTTCTATGTTCACAGTGTTTTTGTCAGCAAAGTGTCCTTATACCAACCCAGGGAGGCTCTGTCTGCGCTCCTCTGGGAGTGAGCGAGCGGCACGTAGTGCTCAGCCACTGCCCGGGGGCTGAACCACCACAAGTTTTAACGTAGTCCTGCTGTGGTGTTCATAAAGCAACTTAGCTTGTAAAGATTTAATACAGTAACAAAAAGAAGAAAAACAAAAATCACCTTGTTAAGATCAGATTTATAAGGTACCATTACCTTGGTTTAATGCAGTTAAAAACTTACTAAAAAATAAAAAGCTTGTGAGGGAAAAGCACTCACCTAGAGCTGAGAACATACACTGTGGGCTTTTTGCTTGTTTCACTGCTGCATTCCTTAAAAAAAAAAAATTTCTGCATTGTTCCTAACAGATTGGTTTGTTACATGAATCATCACCAAAGTGGTGCTCCTCAAAGTGCGAAGCTTTATGCTGAACCCAAAGGTCACAGGCTCCAAGTAGCTGTTAGTTCCTTCAGCAGCCCTGTTAATTTCAGCAGGACTACATAGGTAAGAAGGGGCTGCAGCACTAGAGTCCACCTTGAAACGCAAATCTGATGTACTGGTGTCCCAGCATTGGGCAAGCAGGAGGGAAAGGCACTCATCAATGAGCTTCCCAGAGCAGAAGGCCGCTGTTTCACCTCTCTGCTTCACGGGATGGAAAGACACCTCTTCCTTGTGCAGTCAGTCTGGCCCCCACTGAGCGGTTGTCCTCCTGCTGGGTTGTGTGTCCAGCCAGGGTAGATGTCTAGCCCAAGGAGCGTTAAGGTCACTTACGTGTCTCAGCACCAGACGTGCTCTACTCTTGTGTCAGGGAAGAGATCTGCCCTTCAGGGCTTCCCTGCTGTGATGCCATTCTGTGTTGCTGCCAGTGTGGAATTACCTCTTGAAGACAGGAGAATATTTGTCCCTCAACATTTGTCTCAAAAGCACTAATACTTCTTTTCTTGTTTAGATCTTTGTCAATGAAAAGTAATGCCTGTGAGCTAAACTGATGTAAACCCAGTGAGAAGGAGATGTAAATAATGTAAGCCTTCTTGTTAACATTATCTCTTACCCCTCCCTGCACATACACACACACACCCCCACACCCTTTGCTGGTCTGTAGGTAAGGTGTGTTAGGGGGAGAGATGGTTGGTAGATCTGGTTGGACTTTTACTGAGTAATCCAGAACAGGAGATAGCAATGCATCAGTTATACTCAAAGCTGAAAGAGGATGAAGGTCATGCATTTTGCAACCTGGTATGAATACTATCCAGTGCATATCAGTGGTCCTTCCCAGCCCCAGAGACTTCCAAGAGCAGGATCTTGCTCTGGCTTTCTTCTAAGTGCAGTTCTTAAGTAGTATCTGGGGAGTTGTTTTTCCTCTTGGCAAGTAGAGTGACTGAAAATCCAGTAAGTGATCTTTACGAACATCATTTAAAGTCTCTGCATTGCACTTGACTGGTAAACATTGGCCAGCCCTGTGCTGTTGTTTCTACTTGCTGTTTCTCAGCTAGTGCATATGTGGTTTCAGGTAGCTTCATGCCTTGCCACCTTTCAGCTCCTCTGCCAGGTAAGCTAAGGTGTGAAAGCTGAAGCTGTGAAGACCCCAATCTCAACCATTCAGGTGCTGCTTTGCTGGAAGAGGTCAAGTGTAACAACAGGGTCACAACAACATGTTGATTCGTCTTAACTGCAGAAATTGGTGACCTTCTAGGAGTTCTCCTAGTGTGCATATGTAGATTTAAATTTTAAAGATTTAGTCAAGGATAATCTGAAGTGAGGGGTGAAAAATTGAAGGTTCAAACCAGACACAGTAGGGTTGCCAATTAAGAGTGCTACCTTTACCTGTATTTCAGCAGCCCTGTGAATGAAATATGAGCGTTTCCCCTAAGGAGCAGCTTAAAAACACCTTGAAGGCATAGGGGTGTGGCATTCATTTGTTGGTAAGGGCTTCTGGGGTTTCTTTTGGTTTTGGTGGTGTCTGATTCAGCTAAACCAAACCCACTATGCTGTTTCCTATGTGTCTTTCCTACTTGGTAAAGTATCACCTAACCACCCCTGTCAATATATAATTTCATGTTTTTTCTTTGATATTGCTTCATAAGATATCTAATATCGATTTCCACTCTATTGACATGGGAAAGTGACAAAAGAAACACAGAACTAATCCCTCAAAACTGCGATTTAATCTGCTGGTTTGCTGTAAAAGTATATCCCAAGTATGTGGAAAAAAGCATGCCCTTGTTCATACATTCGCACGCACACCCTCACCTCCATCTATGACCCTATTTTTCAGATTCCTTAATTTCAGTTCTTGAGACGTGCAGTTGCTGAGACACTGCTTCAGCTGGTCAGGGTTTCATGCAGCTCCCTGCAGTGTTTCAGCCTTGCACCGCAGGGGAAGCTTGAGTTACCTGGGTGGAGTGTGAAGGGGAATCCTCCCTTTTTCTTATTTTGGGCACTATAAGAACATGAGATTCCAGGAGATTCTTTTCTTTGAGGACCAGATTCTGGACATCAGTACTGAAGTCAGGTGCCCTCTATTTCATCATTATGATTGTGTAGAATTAATCAGACCTAATTGTGTCTGCAATGGAAGAGAGTATCACTCTTGGAGAACCGTGATAGAGATCTGAAGGGGAAACCTACTTGCCTTTACAAATCCTCTTTTTATAAAAGAAATAGTTTCTAAGTTACCAACTGCGAACAATTTAGGTAGTACCATCTGTTGTAGGTGTAGTAAATCCAGTCTTAAGGAATGGCTGCGTGACCGTTCAGTCAAATAAGAAATTAGTCATATATTTAGTGTAATTGCACGTTTGTGGTAATGTGTGTTGCTGATAATTCATACTGACAGTAAGCTCTGAAAATATCAACCTGAATATTTTCTGACAAAACTTTCCATGTGGCAAAACATGAAATTGCCTGTAGTCATTTAAGAATTGATGTGATGTCCTGAAGCATAGTGCTATTTTATGAGCCAGTCATCTAAAGAAAAAACAGATGCATCTCTTGTGGAATGACTGTTGAGTGCCTTAGATATACTGATATTTCTTTATTTTTTTTAATGCTTGTTGGACCTCCAAGGATATCTTTGAATCCCTCCCTTTCTTTTCTTGATCTAAAAGAGTATAGAATACACCTGGCTTCTAAGCATCCCTTACTTTTCCCCTTTCAGGTGGTTTTTAGAGTTCAGTTTTCAAGGTAATTCAGTTTATAGGTAGTCCTGAGGTAGACTACAGGTTGATAGAAGGAAAGAGGATGATACATTAAGCGTTCCTTAGGTATCCTGTGTCCCTCCTGCCAAAATCGTACTGTGCCATCTAAGTCACCAGTGGCACCGCATGTAGCTCTAGTTCACCTATAGTCAATGTCAGTTGTGATGCTGTTCCCTGACCACAGATGAATGAGAGTTTATTGTTGTCCTATTTTTAGGATATATGTCAGTGTTGTTCCTCAAGGGCCATCTGTATCATGTTTGGTCTCATTGTCTCAGTTCTCACTGAAGCTTGAGAAGTCTCCCTGTGCTTTTTTGAATAACGTTGCTGTTCTTTTCTGGTTTTTCTTTAACTTCTCCAGGTGCTGGGTAGTGATGAATGCAGTTGCATGTTGTATACATTTTCAGTAAAAGAACTAGGCAGGTTTCCTAGAGGGTTCCTTGTTTATTTACTGGTAATCTCAAAACAACCAAACACATCAAACTGAAAAAAGCCCACCACCACTAAAAAAAATCCCCAGCAAAAACTCGGCACCCTTTTGATTCAAATTCTTCCCATGTGGAAGTTCAAAATAAAACTAATAAACAAAATGCTGGATTGCTGACTAGAGCTTACATTTCGCTTGCTAGTTTTAACTGCTACATATCAGTTGTCCTTTATTTATACTTGAGTCTCTTCCTATCAGATCGGTTCCCTCTTGCCTAAGAGAATACACTTGGTTCCTCTTTCTTCCTAAAACAATAAATTGAAAAAATATTTCATATACTATGCTGAAAATTTTAATTTAACCAGTGGGGTTTTTTTTTTTAATTAAATCCAGACTTTTGTTTTCTGAACAAACCAAGGAGGTTGGTTTGCAACACACAGCTGTAATTTCAGTGCATTTCCGACCGTGAGCCAGAGAATCAACCTTTGAACGGGATTTAATAGGATGAGCAGACATGCTCTCGGCAGAAGATTTGAACTGATTCATAAACTGCTCATGGTTTTTGTGGTTTGGTTTTTTTTTTCATTTTTTTATTTGCACAAATTTAGATGTAGCACTCTCTGCATTTCCATGGTATCTGTCAGGAAGGAGTTTCTGGAGGGGGGATGATGTCCCCAGGGATTGATTTACCCCAGTGTGGTTTTTAAGAAGCTTTTCTCGGTGTATCTATTTTTCCTACAGCTACCAGCACTGCAAAAACAAATCAAGATACAAATTCTTTTTTAAATGAATAATAGTGAATGAAATAGTGTTCTTGTCTAAGGAAAAGATCCAGCAATGGAAGCTGAAAAACACCACTGAGGCTGCCTCCATGGCCAATGGAGATGTCAATGTTTACCAACAGTTTGCAGAATTCCAACCTTTGTGCAGAGAAACTCATTAGTTTTCTGATGAAGTGGCAGGAATGTTGTGTTTTGGAAATGGACTTAATCAATGATGTTTGCTTAGTCAGTTAAAGCTGTTAAATCTCTTCAGTCAACTGCTTTGCAGACCTTGGGCAGCTCTGGATTCATCAAAACATCATGCTTTGCTGTCCAACGTTACCAGTTTCTGGACTTGATCACTTCTCCCTTTGCTGACTGTCTGTTTTCCAGATATTTTGAAAGCTTCTTGGTGATGGAAGTGGCTACTTTTGTGGTATCTTTTTTCCATTACGGTGTTACACAAGTACTTTGCTGCACTCCCTCATGGGGTGTGAGACGTCTGTATTTTTAGCTGACACGGAAGGCTCAAAGTTGGCTAGCTTTAAAAATTATTTTTCTGTACTTTGAGAAAATTAACTTCAGTGAAGTTTGTTTCCCCATACTGCTTCTAAATCTGGAAAAATACTGTTCTGCTCTTTCACAGCTTGATTAAAAGTTACGAAAATTTTAGAACTAGACGACCTTCCATTGCTATGTGGGGGGAAAAATGCAGAATAGCCAAAATAGGATGAAGCTGTAATGAAAAGCCTTTGAGTTAGCGTGAAAATGAAACTGTGGTTTAAGATGTGCTCTGACCAAAAGCTCGTATCTAATAAGCTGTTCCTTGAGAGAGGGCGATGGCTGTGGAAAGGAGCCTTGCAGATTGTGGAAGGAAGGTATCAGAGGCACAGTTGCCTTCTGTGCTCAAACACCTTTAAATTGTTTCATGCATGAAAACCTCGGAGTTAGTCTTCATAGAATCATAGAATGGCAGGGGTTCGAAGGGACCCCAAGGATCAGAGAACTCCAACCCCCCTGCCACAGGCAGGGCCACCAACCTCCAGGCCTGGATTTACACAAGGTTGCCCAGGGCCCCATCCAACCTGGCCTTGAATACTATCAGGGACAGGGCATCCACTACTTCTCTGGGCAGCAAGGAAATAGTCTCGTGGCAGTTCAGGCTAATATGCATGCAAACTGCCATTATCTGTCCCACCCTTGGCCATGTCCACCTATTTCATCACTTCAGCTGGACCTAACACTTGTCCAGAAAACCATCTAGTATGCAAATAGACCTCCACAAAAAGTTTTTGGCCAAATCAGCCATCAGGACCAGCTCTCCACACAGCTACAGTGGCCAGCACAAGAGAGGGCACAGACGTTTACAGCTGGGAGGGAAAAATCAACTGGATTGAAATTAGATTGCCTTCCCGTGAAACCACACGGAAAGCCACAGCAGGGGCAGCAGGAAGAACAACTGCCCTATTCTGTCTCCAAAGCGTTAGTTGCTTATTGTACCTTCTTATAGGAAGAAAAAGAGACAAGATTCTGTCTTTTGGGGTAAGGCAATGGTGTAGAATGATTAAAACTAAATTGGTTGAACCTAGGACACTTACACTGGCACAACTAACAACAGAATCAGGCCCAAAATATATAGGAAGGACAGAAAATGGACTGCTTCCTCCATAAGCTCTTGTTCCCACCAGAAGTATTTAGAAATATTTGTTGCTCTTACTAGGTCATATACAAAACCTTCTCTTTGTCTGGCAGAATTGGATGTAGGAGCTGTATTAGGCATGTATGGTGATTTGAATGTGTGGCAACATCAATGATACCTTTTTTTCTAGCTATGTTTTACTTCCTTCCTTGCTGAGGACTGGGCAGTAGGAGTCAAATGTGTCCTTTATGCAATAGGATTGTTTTCAAGAGAATTATACCCAAAGGAAGCAATTTGAATATACTCAAGTATGCAGGTCTAAAGTAAAACTGGTACATCAAGACAGATTTAAATAAAAGCCATACCTTTAACTAATCTTATGGGAAGTAAAGTAGCACGAAAATGTGTCCAACTCTGTGGTCATGTAGCTTGTCTGGGGGTTGACTTCTGCTTTTCTGTCTGGATGAAGAGCTTTGAGCTCTTCCATACTTCAGAAGTGCTACTAGCAGCATTGCATTGGATAAAGGTGTATGTTTTCCTTTGTTTGTGTGCATTAGTTTTGCTAAACATATGTAAAAGCATGAATCATATGGTGGGACATTCTTACTGCTGTAAAAACGTTGGTTCCCAAAACTAAAACAAGCCGTACTTACAGCTTTTATACCAGTACAGCCGTATCCTGGCTCAGAGGAGTTTGCTGCTTTTAACCACTAACTGTTTGTCCTAGCTAAAACAATAGAAGTCTTGAACATGAGCTTAAAAGCTTGTATGGACTTAAGTATTTCAGCGAACTGAGCCCTGAGGAGGGTTCTTGCAGCAGCCCTATATTTAATTGTGGGTGTTCTGGCCTGTAAAAGCATTGTGGGTTCTCTGGCCTGGTTAAGGATTTAGCAGCAAGATTGCAACCATCGTAACAATTTCTCTTGCTCAAGCACGAGGTAAAACAATAAGCATGCAATGGAAAACCTGAAAATCAGCTCTTAAGGCATTTGTCATTTTGTTTGCTTGCTAAACTGTCACTTCTGTATGTTTTACAGCATCCATCCAACCATAACTTTGCTTCTGGGTATTCTGTATTACAGCAATGTTCTGTTGAATATATACCATTACTTTCTCTATATTACTTAAGGAATGAGTTTTCAAATTGATGGTTTTCAGTGGTAGGCATGAGCCTGCCATGCAAAACTTCAATTGACTTCAGTAGTGTCAGCTAGGTCAATGATTACTGCTTTAGAAAATCCTCAAAAGAAGGTGTGATGGGAAGTATTCCTCTGTGTGTTTGAGTTATAAGGTTGGAGGATTAAAAAGAATCAAATTGGGGTTTTGTATAAGTAGTTTGCAGTGTAGGTAAATCATACTTTTATTCATATGCATTTGGATTCATATAATTGTCAAGGCTGCAAATGTTGTTTAGAAATGTGCTGTGGATGTGCTGTCCAGAATAGGAGTAATTGATCAGCCTAGCTCCTCTGCAATGCCAGAGTAAGGACATGGGCTTCCAGTGCTTTTAAAAACTGTCTCTGTGGGCACTGTTCTTTTGCCCTAGCTGGGTAAAGTAACTGCTAATGGCAGGTCACTCGCCCAAGTGAACTTTAAGGTTGTCCTGGTCTCGGTATATGTTTGTTGGCCTGCAGAGTGATCCAAGTTGAAAACCTGTAGAAAAGAGCATAATAAAAACTTTTCTAAGACATTTTTAATAATTTCTAGCAAGCCAGGTATTACTCAGCCTCCCCCCCCAAAGCTTCAGGAAGCTAAAGAAAAAGGGTGTTTTCTATTCTGGGTTCCCAGGTGAGTCAACATAGAGAACTTAACTGGTGGTAGAGCTTCAGTACTTAGAAGGTGTTGTGGAGCTTTTGTGGCTATCATGGTGAGGAGACTGAAGCCCAGAGCTTGTGCTTCTGTGTGCAGTGGGCCTCCTATGATCTCTTCCTCCCCTTTGTTTTCACTGTCATGTCAAAAGACAAATTTAACGACCATGAGAGAATTATAGGAAACTTTGGAAGTTCTCACTGGGTAATAGGATTAATAATTTAAAACCCATTAGCTTCCCTGTCCCCAGGCAAATCATGATTTGCCAATCCTATAAGGTGTGGCTGAGGGAGCTGGGGATGTTTAGCCTGGAGAAGAGGAGACTGAGGGGAGACCTTATCACTGCCTACAGTTACCTGAAAGGAGGTGGTAGAGAGATGGGTGTTGGTCTCTTCAGCCAGGTGACAGGAGACGGGACAAGGGGAAATGGCACAAAGCTGTGTCAGGGCAGGGTCAGATTAGATGTTAGGAAAAATTTTCACTGCAAGAGTTGTCAGGGCCTGAAACAGGCTGCCCAGGCAGGGGGTCGAGTCACTGACCCTGGATGTGTTTAAAAGCTGGGTAGATGAGGTACTTAGGGATATGGTTTAGCATAGGACAGGAATGGTTGGACTCAGTGATCTTACAGGTCTTTTCCAACCTTGTGATTCATGTATCTCCATCACTATTTAAATTTGAGCAGCAAGAGAAAGGACTTAGGTTTATTGTGTTCTTAGGACAATCTTAAGATAAAGGGAAAAATCCCTGGAAAGGATAAACTGTCCATTTAAATCAGTGATTGTTCATTTTTGCCTAGGAGAAAGGCTACAGGACCAAAGGCAGGCACATCCTTCGTCTCCTGAAAGTCTCATCTTGCCAGTCCGTTTTGAAATGCATCACAAAATATGCCCACTAGCATCGAACTACTGTCTGCAGTGCCAGCTAATGACCAAAACCAAATGATTCCTCAATGTTTCATTTAAATATTTGTGTGTTTGTTTTTGGAATTCGAGAAATCCTGAGTTGAGCGATGAGATTGTAAAAGCTGAAAATTATGATTGAGCAAGGGCTTCCCAGCTGGGGAGTGACACTGGCTATTTATCAGGATCTGGCAGACTCCTGTTGAGAAGCTGACAGTGGCTACTGATATCTTTGGCAGATAAATACCACCTCTGAAGACTGTGCAGTGAGTTTGTATGACTTACTCTTCAGGCATTGGTGTGCAGGGGACAGTTATGTACTTCTGTGCACTAAGTAAGTTATTAATGCCCTCTGAAGGGTCCTCTGGAGATCATCTAGTCTTGTTCAAAGGAGGGTCAGCTACAACAGGTTGCTCAGTGCTGTGTCCAGTTGGGTTTTGAATATCTCAGTGGATGGTAACTCCACAACCTCTCTGGGCAACCTGTTCCAGTGTTTGACTGCTCTCACTGTAAAAGAGTTGTTTTCCTTGTGTTTAAGTGGAATGTATTTTGCTCCCATTCACTCCTGTCTGTTAACTGAATACTACTGAGTAAAGCCTGGTTTCACCTTCTGCACAGCCTGCCATAAAATATTTACATCCATTGATGAAATTTCCTCGAGCCTTCTCTTCTCCAGGCTGAATGGTCCCAGCTATCTCAACCTCTCTTTGAATTAAAGATACTCAAAGCCCTTTTGTAGTCTCGCTTTGGTATGTCCATGTCTGTCTTCAGAAGCCCAGAATTTGGAAACCCTGGAAGTGGGCACAGAACTTCAGATATGGTCTGTTACCTTCACCATCTGTGTGCTGAAACTCAAGGTCTTTGGTTTGACTCTTGTGTTAATGCATAGGCAGCAGGTCACTGCCATGTCAGTACTGGTTCAAACATGCAACATTCCCTCATAACACTCTTTCCATATTGCAACCATGAGGGATCCCAGTCCATTGTGTTTCCCTTCCCCTTAAATGTAACTCCTGCCATCTTCTAGAGCCCCATAAGCAGACATACCTCATCTGCTCATGTCCAGTTTCCCTTGTCACTTCTT
The DNA here is from genome assembly GCA_013400835.1 of Zapornia atra. NCBI lineage: Eukaryota > Metazoa > Chordata > Aves > Gruiformes > Rallidae > Zapornia > Zapornia atra. Next base: position 340,069 of record VZTU01001628.1, read on the forward strand.
TGTATGGTAACGGAGAAAGGTGTCCATTCCCAGGAGCCTTGAACCAGGAGCCAAAATTGCCCTCAAGAGGGAAACCAACGCTACGCCATCACTCTTTGTGTTGCAGTACAGCAAGAAATAAAAGAGAGTTATGATTGAGCATATGTGAGTATTTAATTTGCTTATCTTGGTCTCAGGAGAAAAGGCATGGTGTCACTAAAGACAAACCTTTGGTACATGGTGAAAGTTGGGAAGGGACTGCCCTCTCCCTGACGTGGAAGCAAAAGAGCTTAGATGTCAGTTCCACATACTCATTTCTTTCCCTGTTTCATCCTGAAGATAGCAAACAAGGACACGGTAAGACTTGTAAGTGGAGAGCTTGAAATGCTCCTTTGTGGTAAAGTGCCCCTGCAAGACTTAGGTTGTTGTTGGTCTTGGAAAACTGATCTCAAGCATCAGCTTTAGATCCCTCAGTGATGAAAACGAGAACTTTACATGAGCATTCGTTCAGTGCTTTGATGCCATCAGGTTGAAAGGCTTGTTTTTATAGGGTTTTTTACATGCATGTGAAGCACTGGGGTTTTTTCTATAATGTTTAAAGAAATGACTTTTTTAATTACATTTTTCTCATAGTGAAGATGTGTGAGCACTAAGAAGTGCTAAGAAGAGAGATGTAATGATGCAGAAGACGGAAAATCATAGGACCACTGCTGGCTGTCACTCAGATGATTTTGTGTGACTTCAAATTAAAGAGATGTATATCAAGTGGCAGGAGTGAGTCACCAGAATGGAGATGACTCAAGTTGTTGCTATGAATTCTGTGAGGAATGTTAAATGACAGGCCCCCAGAGCGGCAGCGCTGCAAGTCTCTAGGTGACAAGAAGGGAGCTTATTAAGTATTAGCAGTATGATGAAGTGAAATTTAAGAGTATATTGGGATACACTGGAAACACTGTAAGACGTTTGCCAGTTGTCCAGTTTCACAGCTTTGGAACATCATATAGGAATATATTACTAATTCTTCTTTTGTAATGCTGCCAGTAAGTGTAAGGGGAGTGATTTTACTCGGCTGTTTATATAAATGACTTAGCTTTCTTTAAACATAGGGCCAGGTATCAGTCTTACTGTGATGAAGACTAATGAATACACTCGAGAACCAGTCTAGAATCCAGAGTATGCATGAAACGAGCGCTGCTCAGTGGAGTGGCGAGTGTCGTGGTTCCTAGACCCAAAAGTTCTTCTGTGTTTTTGGAGCAAAAGGTCTGAGTGCTATCAGCAATCGCATCGTGCTTTCAAATAATAAAAGTGCAGATCAAAAGTACAGCTGGAAAGTCTATAGGCCTGCTGAGTTCTTGCAATGTTTTGTTTCTTGTGGACAGGGGAAATCAGTCGTTTAAATACAGGGAAGGTGAGGGCATGGAAGGGAAAGAGAACAGCCCTTGTGACTTGTGGTCTGGGCTCATGCATCAGTGGAAGGAAGGCTGTGGAAAGCTGTAAACTACTGACCCAGACAGAATGAAAAGAAAGTAAAATCCTCGCCTCCAGCTCTTGTTGATGCTGCCAAACTAAAATAATAATCCCCACAAAATTACTTTTCTTGTGTTCTGGTGAAACCTCTGAACAGGCTTTGTTCAGCAGTCATCTGTACGGCTGGGACTGGGCCCCTCAGCGTGGTTCTTTATTCCTGGACTGGGTGAAACAGGATGATGTAAAAGATGCACTCGTCTGCCTTTATGGAGGACAGGTGTTGCTATGTGACAGTCCTAAGGTGATGAAGCTTCACAAAGGTCTTCAAATAGTAGCTGCAGTATTATATTTAACCTCAAGTGCAAATTTCAGCCACAGAAAAGGACCTAAAGAGGAGGATAATCATTCCAGATGGAAAATTCCTGGTGTTCAGGGCTAGGGTACTAGTTTTAAAATAAAACTATGTTATGGCTTTTCTAATGTTATTGACTATCAAGTGATCACTTCCACTCACCTAAGAGCTATTCAAGACCGCAGTGTTAATATAGCTATGCAAATTGCCCTTGCAAGCTATTTTTGCAGTCCTTATATATACAAATGCCCCTTTCTTACAAAGAAAAAGCGATTTCTTGGTATTCTTACTTATGCAATTGCAGTGGTCCTTATATCACGTCTGTTTATTTGTGCACCCCCCCCCCCCCCCCCCCCTCTCAACTNNNCCCCCCCCCCCCCCAGCCTCCTGTCACAATGGAATCCCAGCTTCCTTCAATATATCCAAAACCGAGTCCTGTGCAAAGTTCAGGTAAAAAATGTTCCTTCTCAAAGGGGGGGGAGGCATTAGGCTTTAGGTAGTGTTAGTGTCCTGGTGCCCATAACATTAGCGTTGGTCTGTCTTTGAAAATGCTCAGAGTACAAAGCTCTAATGGGGTTTTTCTGGCCTGCTGTTGTGGCAGCTGGCAGCTGAGCACCAGGTACTGCTTGCTTCCTCCACCCACCCCTGGGGGGGGTTAAGAAAAAAAATGACCAAAATAAAAATAGAGAAAAGCAAACCTTGTGCATTGGGGTAAGGACAGTTTACTGGGACAGCAAAGAGAAGGAGAAGTAACAATAACAGGACCTTATGGCAAATATACAAATATATACTGGAGATACACAAAGCAGTTTCTCACTGAACCGCACAACTCAGACCATACAGCTCAGAACTGTCCCAAAGCTGGACCATCCCTTAACTGCACATGCTGGGGCCATGCACTCATCCCTCACCAGTGCCCCCCTTTATGCTGAGCATGACGTCATTGGTATGGAATATCCCTTTGGCCAGTCTGGGTCACCTGTCCTGGCTGTGTGCCCTCCCAGCTTCTTGGGTACTCCCCATCTTCTTGTTGTCAGGGCAGCATGAAAAGGTGAAAAGTCCTTGACTGCTTGGCAGCAATTAGCAGCATCAGTGTGTTACCAACATTGCTCTCATCGGAACTCCCAAACACAGCACCACACCAGCTGCTAGAAAGAAAATTAACTCTATCCTAGCCAAACCCTGGACACCTATAGAAATGCTTAAAGCCAGTTCTGAGATCTGCTTGCTCTAGAGTTTCATGAATAAGTTTATTGGTGGCTTTCTCAAGGATTTGGCTGACTATGCTAATTCAGTTTATGGAATAATGTTTGTATTCTTCTGGAGAACAGAGATTCAGGTGGAGTTGTGCCAGAGGAAGTTTTGACTCTTCCCAGTGTCCTGGTTTTGGCTAAGATAGAGTTTATTTCTCCTAGGAGCCAGCGCAGGTGAGCAGAGCTGGCCAAGGGTGTTTCCACACCACCTGATATTATACTCCCCCATAAAAAGGGGCTAGTTGGGGAGAGTGCAGGCTGAGTATCCAGTCTGGACAGTCGTTGGGGATAAGTGCTTTGTGTTATCACTGTATGTGTATTCTGTCCTGAGTACTGTTGCTGCTATTCCCCTCTCTCTGAGCTGTCCCAGCAAAAAAAATGGCTTTTGGCCATTTCTCCTCCTCATCCTGCTGGGAGATGGCAGGGGGGTAGGGGTGGGTGGTGGTGAGGTGGTGTGTGTGTGTGTGCACGCGCGCGTGAGCTGTTCCCTGGGGCTTAGCTGCTGCCTGGGGCTGAACCACAACAGCCATCCATCCATCCTTTTTTCACCTGCCTAGTAAAGGCTGAGATTTTGGGTATTTTGTTTGTTTCTCAGACCTTCTGTTATGTACCTCTCTAACTGTGCATCTCTAAGCATGGGGAAAGAAACACTTCCCAGGTGTCTTTTGGTCTCCCTCTAACATGTCACTATGTCCTTTTGTTAACTTAGCTGCTATAGCCGGAGCAATTCTCTGGCGACACAGCTGAGACAAAGACTGTTCTTACTGACGTATTGGCTACTCCACAGAACGGTGTGCAAACCAAAAATAGACTTTGCCCAACTACCTTTCAAGGCATTGATGCTCCACTAAATATTTAACCTTCTCGCATAACAGGTAGCCTGAATAAGAGCTCCTATGAAGAAACTGGCAATCAAAGCACTTCAGAAACTTTTCAGCCTTGACTACTCCTACTCGTTTGCTATTCTTAGTGCACTCTATTGCCGTCAAGAATCTAGCTCAAAGCTCTGAGATTCTTCTCACTTCATCAGTATCGTAAGGCTCCTTTTTTGCGTCGTTTATTTTTAGGCATATAGTTTCTGGCAATTAACGTGCAACCTCCTTTCTTGGGAAAAAGTGTGATTGTTAACTACTGCAAAAACAGGCTGTGGTTCCCAAGTGTTTGAGGGTAGAGAATGAACTTTTTCCTATTTCATTCTTCCTCTGCATCGGGGGCAGATGTTTCTGGTGCAGCTGCCTCTGCTTCAGTTCTCTTGGTGGGGTTATCCACACCCCTGAATTCTGGCCTGCACTTGCTTCAGTGTTTCGGTGGCCTGGGGCTTAGTCTGAAGCAATGACTAGGGAGCCTGTTCTGAAGTAGTGAAATATGCGTCAATGAACAAGTGAATAAACACAGCAGACTGCAGAGTAAGAAACACCCTGTTTAAGGAAATTAACTTTGTTTATTTAATAAATATGGTTTGTTTGTTGGTTTGGGTTTTTTTTTTTGTAACTTGTGATTATACTCATGTAAGATACTAGCACAGAATGACCCCGTGTAGGGCAGAAATAAGGCTGCATGTACGAGCAGAAGATGGAAGAAGCAGGGAGTTGGGTAAGGAAACCCCAGGGAACTTGATCTTGCCTGAATGAAAGCAGCTTTGCTGGCTGCCAAGTTCCCTTTCCTTAGCATCCGGAGCAAGTCAGAAGAGGGTACAATGACATTTATTATTGGTTAGTGTACGGCTGTGAGATATAAAGAGCTTGTGATTTAAATAGTAACCACAGAATACCACAGACCCTGAGGAAGGAATCGCTTAATATGCTTCTATATCCCTTTTTGCAGCAGCTGAATATTTTTTGAGAAGAAGTAATGGTTACTCAGGAAGACAAGCAGAGGAGATTTTTTGTATGGAGGCAGAAATGGTGGTAGTTCAATGCATCATATGTGGCAAGGAGCTATTTCCAGAAAACATTTCAGTCTCCCCCTCTCTTTTTTTCCTTCCTCCTCCTAGCAAATGGTGGTATAACTATTATGTATTAAAGGATCACTTATAAATACATGCTCACCTCAAAGTTGCTAGGATAGTGCAGAGAGGCAGCCAGTCTTTGACTGCAATTGCTCAGTTGAAGCTTTCACCTTCAGAAAACATAAATTTGCTGTGCTGAGTCCCAGTTAGTGTGTATTTTGAAGGTATTTATACTCATTCCCTCCCTGCAGAAGCAGAACAGAGCTTGCAGAAATGAATTCCAGGTGGAGGGCACCTCCCTGATCATACATAACTGCATACAGACTGAGGGAAGTCCTGAGGCTGCTCTTGCTTAACCTGAGTGAGGAACCAGCATCTTGGAACACAAAGTGGAGGGGAATCGGTGTCCAATTCTCAAGGAGAAAGTTAAGTGAGAGTCACTTACTTTTTAATAACTAATTAGGCAAGAATACCAGCAGATTGCAGTGATAATTAAGAAGCCATACAACAAGGTGTTGCCATGAATTTTGACTTTTTGCAAAGCGTTACACAGAACACACCAGGTATAAGCTTTACATCTGCTGTTCTTCTGACAGTCTAAGTATGTCCTCCTGGATTGCTGCTTTACCTTATAACGACAGTAAACATGATTAAAAATAGGAATGAGGAAATGTGGGTGTCATCCATCTGATGCTACAGAGTAAACACAGTCTGTGAAAATGAGCTGACTGATGGGACAATACCCCAGCTAATTCTTAAAGGCTTCAGTTTTGTGGGGATCAGAGGTCTCTGGACTGGATACCATCATCTGTGACCGTCAGTAAGGAAATGAGGAAAATGTAGTGGTGGCAAGATTATTGAAAGTTTGGGATAAGGCTTGATTCTTAAAGTGGCCAAAAGCTTATCAGGCACACTGTCAAGAGTCATAGACTGTATTCTGCATTTAGACCAACCTGTTTGGAAAGCATCTTTGCTTTCCAAACTGATGTGTTGGGAAGCCATGCAGAAAACCATAGGTTGATTAAAAACACCCACTAGAATTAAGCTGAGCAGAGAAAAGCCAGACCTAACCTGCTGGCATCCTTTGAAGATCTTGCTACAGAGATATAGTGTGTTCAGCGATTTGTCTGCAGCTGCTCAAATCAAAGCACTCAGTGCTTCCGTATAGAAACCAAACGATCACATCTGTACTGCACAAAAATTTAGCATATGGCTCACTGGACCTTTCAGAACTCAAGCCTTTATGACTATAGCCAGGCATAGAAAGTAAGGGCCAGACCATCATCTTCTTGTTGTTATTTCAGTTAGAATTATCATACTTTCAGTCCTTCTCACAGGGGATATGACAGTGATAGTTTACTTAAAAACACATCTGACAGCCTTCCCCCTCCATGTGTGACTCAACAGAGGCTGTTGAGAGAATCAAGAATGCTTTTGTTGTCTGCTCCCACAGTCACCTCTGCTAGAAAATGTGTGGATAATTGTTACTTAAAATGAATATTCCAGTCATATTCTTCCCAGAAGGTTTTAACATACTTAAAATTACTGCATCAGATCCCACCGGACTGCTTTTACGCCTGGAAGAAATCAGGAAGTAGCATACAGTGTGTGCTTTATTTAAAACAACAACAAAAAAATACCAACCCCAAACCAAAACCAGAGCGGTTGTTCAAAGCCACAGGCCTAAAAAAAGAGACTTACTTTCCCCTCAGACCAGGGAAGTGTCAGCTCAATTCCCCACTGAGTCTGTGGTGTGTCTCTTGTGATTGGTACGGATTTCACAATGCAGCAATTTCACAATCCTTCAGGCTTGCAGGTATGCTGTGGCCACAGAGCCCTTTTGCACAGGCTATTGAGCTGTTGCAAAGTCACCCTTTATTTGCCACCACCACAGTGTCCTGTGTCTGAGTTGAACTCCCTGAGCTCAAAGGCTCTGTACAGTGTTTCAAGCTGTCCATCTCTCCGTGCAACCTTGCCAGGGAGAACCCAACGAAACAATGCAGCTAGCTTACCGCTTTTAGAACAGTGAACAACCTCCTGGTTCTTTGCTCTGGGCAGGTCAGGCTTTGAGAAAAACACTGAGTTTTCTCACTGCACTGAGAAAGCAGGAGGAGCTTTAGTAGGTGAGCCACATCTGTCTTGGGTTGCGTTTTACCTGTGTGTGCACGCTCACGTCATACGTTTGTGTGTAAAATGTCTCTCTTCTTAGAAATGACATCTGAGACATCAAGTGTGTGTGTAGGCTCCTGAAGGATCGAATGGAGAGATGATGGATATAAATATTTGCCCTGCTTTGCTAGACAACAAGTAGAGTAAGAGCACAGAATAACTCAGCTCCCACCAGAAAGCGCAGAGCTGCCCCAGCAGCGTTCTTGTTGGGTTTTCCGGTGCCACAGCAGCTCCTGACCTACCTGCACTCCAGTCCTGCTTAAGCTGCAAGAGCTATTACATGCAAAATTACCCTCTAATTAAATTGCACAGTGGTGGAGCTAGCACAAGCCGTGCTAAAAAGGGGATGCCACTTTCCAGTAGGTACCAGAAGCTCAGCATGACATTAAGCAAATGGAATAAATGCCTCTTCACAGCCCGGTGCTCTCTGTATTTGACCTTGCGCTGCCAGCTATGGTATGCTGGCTAACACCACCCTGGCTATACTATGAACAGGACCCTGATTGTGACCTCAGTTACAGTAGAGTTATGCCTCAGCCATATTACAAGGTGAGTTTTGATTCAAAAGGTAGACTGGGATGTACAATTATATTTCATAGCATGGTGCTGCTCTGTCAGGGTGTTATTATTACCCGAGGCACCCCGAGGAGTTGGAAAGAAAGTCAAGAAATAAGAAATCTGTAGGTATGTATGTTCTGTTGCCTCCACTCTTACTAGCAGGTGTTATGTAATTTCCATAAGGAAAACATACTCTTTTGCTGCTGTTCTTGACATTCTGAAATGCAGATTCTTTTATGTAAATTGAAAGAACATTTTAGAAGAAAGAAATTGTAGACAGAGAATGTATTAGATGTTGCATTAAATGAAGGAAAGATTATACTAGGGAGACAGATTGTCCAACTAGAGAAACTACTCACCCTGAAGTGCCAAGAGACAGGAAAGTGAAAGCCATTAATCTGCTAGCGTTAGGAGACTACATGAATTATCTCAGCTGGTTACAAACTGAAATGTAATTGGGTATGGCTGGTTGTTTGAGGTTACTTTAGACATCAGAGATGGGGGAAATAGGGAGGAGGTGCTTACTGAAGTAGGGGTGGGGAATAGCTTTGTCAGAGCCAGTGCCTACATAACCTGTGGCCTTGGCATTCTGTGACCTGTGCTGCCCCCTGCTCTGCTACATACATACTTACATACATAAAAAGTAATTCCCAGCTGTTTACTCTGTACCTGGGAGCCATTTTCTGTAATGCAAACTAAAAAAGTGAGGTCTTTCACTTTAAAAACAAACAGTGGGACACTCCTTCTACACATCCTAGAAGATGTGTAAGTAAATCTGGAAGGATTCATGCAAGTCCAGAATATGTACTCATGGAAAGTAATGGTTGGTTTGGCATTTTTCTGTGTGGGGAGCTGTAGTGTTCACAAAGTTGCTATACAGCCATGCCTGGAGAATGATGGAGATTCTTTACTCATACAGCTCAGTGCAAACAAAAAAAAAAAAAGGAATATCCCAATCCCAGGAAAAATCTTGGTGTGTGTTTTTTGGGTTTTTTTTAACAGCAGTGACACAAGTTTGGATTTTGAAAATTAAGTGAGATTGCAACTTCTCACACTGCTCCAACCAAGGCAAGTATCTCACTGTGAACTCCTCTGACCATTGTTTCACATCCTCTGCCATTTGTTCAAGGATGGGATTAAATTATTTCTGTCACATTTCAGGGGACTGGCAAGAAGGGTGTTATTTTAGTTGGCCACCATGGACGTGGAGTTGGGATATTGCACTCTTTACGCATCCCTGGGGAGATGAAAGGAGGGCAGTTAATGCTCACAGCTTTCCCATTCTTCTCTCATTGCCAGACAGAATGTGAGAAGGGATGGGGAAGCCTGCTCCTTCATAGGATTCCCTTGTTCTATATGGGAAATGATCTATGCTAACACAGCCTCAGCTTCGTTATAAAGATGGTCCTCTTTCTTTAAAGGCCCTAAGTCACTACCCACCATCCATCACTGCTAACCTTCAAGAAAACTGAGGAATTGATGAGCTTGGTGTTCCTGCCTAGAAAAATCCTGAGGTGCTTGCTCGCTCTCAAGGTTTCTCTTTTTTTTTTTTCCCCTTCAAACTTGAAAGGCAGAGGGAGGAAGTGAGAGGGAATGTACCTGCGGCAGGTGCTCAGAGATCGGATCAAGATACTGTCTGTCATCATTGTGTTTAGACTGCCAAATAAAATAATGGTTGAAAATTAAGATTAAAATTGGAAAGCTTCTTTCATATCTAATGAAAATCAGTAATCTTGGCATAACATATGGCGCTGCGTTCAACTCTTGGTGCCGTAGGAGTAGTTTGCAGCTGACAGCGCATATGTCTGTACAGTATGCTTCAGGATCCCCAAATTTAGATATTTGATTGAATCAGTAATTTTTAAGGTTGAAACGTAAGCATATTCCTCTTCCCCTTTCTTCTCCTAGGCTGCCCCCCACATGCCCACCCAAAAAGCAAACCTTGAAAAGTTCAGTATTTCCTAATGCTTTGGCGTTATCTCCTGTGCTCGTTTGGAGTGATCCTTTCTCTCATGCTTTCATGCTTCCAGTATTCCTTTGCAAAAAAAAAACACCCAAACAACAAAAACCAAAACCAACCCCACAACAAGAAAAATCCTCAGAAAAGAACTTGCATTTCTGTTCAGGGGAAGAAAGAACCCCAAAGAACCTCAGGTGGCATCTCAGAGCTCATATAATACCTGCCAGGAAAGCCTACGGAGTTGCTAATTTCTAATTCTAGAAAAAAAATTGCTGGAACTGCCAATATGGGTTTTAGCAAAGAGGGTGTGAATTATATGTACAGTGTGATACTGTGTTTCTTCCCTGACTGACATGGTAGAACTTTGAGGATGTCTGAGCTTTCCCTTTGCAGCAGATTTATTCGGTTTCCAAACTCATCCCTGTACCTTCACCATGCATTAACTCTCACTAATTTATCTAAGTGTGTGGAGAATTGGATTCTCCAGGAAGAAGGAATACAAAGTTTCTCTCATTAAGGTCTTGCTTTGCTTGGATCCCTTCAGGGTAAAATGTCAGACATTTCTTTCTTGAGGCATTAGATCTTGTTTGTGTTTCATTACCAGTAGCACTTGTATCAAAATTTTGACACAATTTATATTCTGGCATTTGGATTCCAAAGCTGAGGACCATGTGTACATTAATTAAAATTTATATATATATATATAAAAAAAAGTGGTTTAATGAACACAGAAGTAACACCTCCTTAGTCTGAATCAGAAGTTGGGGATAGCACGCCTTTGCAGATTCATGTATAATAGCCCACGCGCCTGAAGGCAAAAATCTAGTGAGTAATGGAGAAAAGATAAGTGTTCAGCATAAAGTCAAGCTAAGGGATGGGCTTTCATGACTGCTAAGGTGAATTTGATACAGGGAAATATTTGAAGAAGAAATACTTGGCAGTGAGAAGCTGCAGATTAAGAGAGGCTGTATCAGAATGTCTGAGTGCGAATGTGAATATATTGCAGAGACACAGCACTGGGTGTTTTCTGATGCTTTCCAACTTACCCATTTTGGTACTTTAAAATTGGGGGTTTCTCTGTGAATATGCAGTAGGACTGCAGAAGTTTGGGATTCATTTGCTGTATTCATTTGCCTGCATCCATCCTTTGCAGAGCTGTGGCACAGAGGCTGTAGCAGCATGTGAGATGGGCCCCGTTGAACCTGGTTTTATTCTTCCTGAAGGCTCTCTTGCTCCCATCACCCTGCCCTGTGTACTTAACCTACGGTCTCTCACTAAATTGCGAGCTGTCTTTGCTGCCTCCACATGTAACTAGCTTAAAATCCAATTGGCAAGCCTTTTGGCAAAGGGGCTTTTATCCTACTTTGTCAAATGGATCCCATCTCTCCACTCGTCTTCCTCAAAGAGGGATCCTTGGTTGTGAAAGCCAAAGAGCACTGCTTGCAATGCTTGCTGCAAAACCAGTTGTTCAGTCTCCATGTGTCTCCACTCCTATCCAGGCCCTTTCCTTCACCTGAAGGATCTACGAGATCACCACCTGGGCTCTCGTGTCCTTCACCTTTGCTCTTTGAGCTCTGTAGTCATTCTTGAAGTGATATCTATCCATCTTGTTCTAGTTATTCATGCTAGTTGTGTTGTGTCGTCCCCTCCACCCCCCAGAAAAAAACAAAGAAATACAATATTCCTTCTGAAACACTTTCCTTGACATTCTACAGTGTCATGATGTCTGTTTTGTGACTCTGAAAAAGACCAAACAGACTATACCAGTAGTCCTACTTATTTGAAGTAAATAACATGAAGAGTATTTAATATGCAGAGATTTGATTATTGCCTTGAGTAACCCAGACTTTCTGGAAATATAAGGTGTGCTTCCTAGCAGAGTTGGTTCACTTTTTTGAGGAAAAAACTCCCAATAACATATAGAACTGTAAGGACCTCTACCAGTCAGAAAAGATTTCAGGAAATACGGTTGAATCTATATCAGAACATGTTCCAAATCATCTTGAAAACAGGAGCCAGAACTCAAAACAGGAGCCAGAACTCTTTGCTGGTATTCATGAACCCTTTAATTCGTTTTTCATGAGCAGTGACAGAAACGACGTTTTATCTGGAAGAATGTCTGCAGAGCTCCATCTCACCAGTCATTCAATAATCTTTTTAATGCAATCATAATTTATAATATAAACAAATCAGTAGATTTTCCTCCTGATTTTATAAAAGGTTTCAGCAAGGAAGCAGGGAAGCGCTACCAAAAAACCAAATCACATAGCTAAGCACCTCTCAGACAATTGATGTGCTGAAAGTTGTTTGGTCAGGATATTTGAGGAACTTAAGTAAATTAGGAAAAATCAAAGTGTTTTGTAAAGCAAAAAAGAAGCTAGATACTTCTTGGCAATATCCCTTCAGTTTATTTCATGCTGGGTTTATTTTTGGAGCATAATATTTTCATCTTCTCTTCCTCTACCCCTGAGAGTTAATGTTTTTCCTACCTGTGACAAAAATTGCTTGCTCTTCATAATGTCATGTTCTGAAAGAGCTGGTTGCTATAATCTGTCTTCCTTTCAGTGCTCATCTGCTCCTTCTCATACCGTATCCACCATATCAGGGTCTTAGTACAGTCCAGCAACATATGGCATATTAATGAAGAAACTGTTTATATTCCTGGTGCAGTCTCCAGCAAAGGTGATTAAAAATTAAATAAAGCTCAGATGTTTTTTTAATAACCAAGTTTTAACTTTTCCATGGCATTTTCTTGTTGGCTTTCAGGAGCATGTGTATGTACTGCCCTCTAGCAGGATATGGTACAGCACAGCTTTTGTTTCTAATTGCCTAGATGTTTTAGATTGCTCAGTGTCCAAACAGACAGACATTGCTTTTTGGTACACAGAAACTGTCCCCCAACCGTGTACTTATATTGTGGATCCCAAGTGAATAAAGGAAACGTCACTCAGGGTTTCTCTACCTGTCCCCACTATCACTTTAGAAACACGGGTGGTCTCTACCTCTTCAGTAGCATGATGCTCTTAGATGGGTGTGCCATACAGATGAGTATTGAAGAGGGAATTTGTGTGTACCCCTTGTCCATCAGTTGGGCGATTTTCTCTGGATGCCGTAACGAATACTTGTGCTGCCTTTCCTGAAGAGCTCAAAAGCAGCCCCAAGGGCTGACCCAGTGGTGGGAGGGTGAGCTCTTATAGAAAAACAATCCAACCACATTTGGCCACTAGTATCTCTCTGCTGGGACCAATCCTTTACTACCTTGAGGTCTGCTACAAGTGTGGAAGGAATCACTTACAATATGAGAATTATCAGAAGGTAAATGATCATTTGAGCCAAAATACTGGAGTAGAAACACCAGCCTAGATCTCCTCAGAGACTGAAGGATTCTCTACACGTCCTGCTGTGGTGGGTTGACCCTGGCTACATGCCAGGTGCCCATCAAAGCTGCTCTATCATTCCCCTTGTCATCTCTCAGGAGAGAGAAAATATAATTAAAAGTGCTTAGGTCAAGATAAGGGAAATCAGTTTAATTTTATTACAGATCAAAATCAGAGTAAGGTAACAAGATTTAAAATCTTAGAACACCTTCCCCCACCCCTCCCTTCTCAATTTCACTCCTGATTTTGTCTACCTCCTCCTCTCCAGCAACACAGAGACATGGGGAATGGGCGTTGCAGTCAGTTCGTAACATGTTGTCTCCGCCATTCCTTCCTCCTCAGGGGGAGGACTCACATTCTTCCCCTGCTCCAGCATGGGTCTCCCTCAGGGTCACAAGTCCTGCCAGCAACCCTGCTGCAGTGTGGATGCCTCTCTCTGTGAAGCTGCAGGTCTTGCCAGGAGCCTACTCTAGGGTGGGCTTCTCACAGGGTCAGAGCCTCCTTCAGGTGCATTCACCTGTTCTGGCATGAGGTCCTCTAGGGGCTACAGGTGGATGGATTTCTTCCTCACTGTCAACCTCGATAGGCTGCAGGGGGACAGCCTGCCTCACTGGCCTGGGTGTCTGCAGTGCTGTTCCTCTCACATCTTCTCACTCTGGCTGCAATTGCTCCTGTCTTACTTTTTTTGTTTGGGTTTTTTTTCCTTTCTTTAATATGTTTCTCCAGAGGTGCTAGCACTGTTGCTGATGGGCTCAGCCTTGGCCAGCTGCAAGTCCATCTTGGAGCTGGCTGACTTTGGCTCTATTGGACATGGGGGAAGGCTTCTAGCAGCTTCTCGCAGAAGCAGCCCCCTCCCCATCCCTGCTGCCCAAAGCTTGCCACACAAACCCAACACACTTACATAGTATGGGAGAAATAAAACCATCATGTGAATGACATTGGAAGTGCCAGGGAAATACATGATTATCTATGTCTAGATTTAAAGATCATGTAATACAGCTTTCACTAGGAAAAAGTTGGAGGCTCAGATACTTCCTTTTTCTTTTTTTCCCCTCCCATAGAAAGTTGTCATTTAATGCCAAATTTATTTCTCTCTGGCCTATGAAAAAGTTGCTGTTTGGGTACATCTAAGTTTGATAGGGTAGATCTTTGAAAATGACCCTTGACTTACAAAAACTTGGAATTTATGCCATTTATAATTACACAAATTGAAAACTTTGCTTAAAGTATCATAGAGAGGAACCAATCACTAAATTTTTTTCTTTTATCTGAATTGGTAATCAGCCTCAAGTTGTTAATGGGAGTACCCCTCCCCCCAAATTAATATTCTTTTCAAATTTTCATAAAGATATGATAGCTTTTGAAAAGTCAACATTTCTCACCTGAAAATTTTTTTTTGTACAGTCAGTTTATCTCTTATTTTCTTTGTTTTGTATACAGCCATGCAAGCGGTACAGATGTTGAGAGGAAAGAGGTTAGGAGGCTAAGCTGGTTCTGCAAAGTGATGGGTCACTCAGATTTGCAGGCAGGTGTAGGAGGACAGACAACCCCCTCCTTTTTCTCTTAACTGCACCTGCTGAGGAACCAGCTGTCATCAGGTGCAGGGTGTATATATAAATATATATACACTGCTGGCAGTCATCAAGGGAGTAGGGGGGTTCTAAATGCTTTCTCTCCTAGTAGTGTTTCTCTTCAGGGTGCAGCAGCTGGGCCTGTTGCTGTGGATTTGGGCTTATCCCCCTATAGTATTTAGGGAAGGGGAAGAGAGAAGAAGAGAGCTTTAATCTCTGCAGTTACTGCTCTGGCACTTCTCAGCATCTATGGAGGCATAATGGCTCCCTAAGCCTTCAGAGGTACCGTAAAACTACTGTAAAGCATAACTGCAGTCTTTTGACAGACTCTTTCTATTGCTGGCAGTTGTCTTCATTTATTCCTATTACCGTGTCAGTTCAGTTATTTTGGGGGTTTTTCTTGTCTTAAAGTGTGTGGGTTTTTTTCTTTTTCTTTTCTTTTTTCTTTTTTCTTCCCTCTAGCCTGACTTTCTGCCTGAAAGGGAGGGTAAGGTGCTTTTAGGATGTGATACTGTCCTACCCAGGAGGGGTAGTATATTCCCAGTGTCATTACCCTGCATAAATTTAGCAAGATTTTGAGGGGCAAATGAGATAAGTGCCAACTCCTTATAAAACAGGTAACATAAAATGGAAATTTTGAATGCTGTGAAGATAGTTGGTTTGAGTAATCATTGTTTGTTGATGAGAAATAGAGGCTTAAAGGTGTATTTAGAGTGAACTTTTAGGTAAGTTGGCCTGTGGTGGGACTTGGTAATGTTTTTCCAATATGTTTTCAACATATTCAGAAAAAATAAAAATTGAAGTTGTATTGCTAATGTGAGTGTATCCTGCATCAGTAAGAGTCAACAGATTCATCTTTGATCCTTCCTTCTTCTTTTCATCTCTCTATCTTAAAGTATTTTGCCACAGCCTTAGAGCACATGGCAGGAGGGACAATTAGCACAACTCTGGAAGCAGTCCACAAGTTTCAAGTCCCATGATAACCATAGATAGAGATTGAATTCAGAGCGAAATGGGGAGTGTCTCGTTTAGGTCTACCAAAAGTTATAAGGAGCTCCCTGATAAACTTTGGGGTTCAGTACAAAAGACAGAGTTGTATAGGTTTCAACAATGTGTTGGGGCAAGCACATGGAGGTGAAAGAGTATAAACGTGTATTTATAAAGCCATTTAGTACTGCATAGATATTGGAACTCTTGCTGATAGCTTTGCAAAGGAACATTTCACGTGATCTGCTTTGAACAAGAGTGCTCATGCCTGAATAGTGATGCATGAACTCATTGTATAGATCAGTACCCAAGAACTGGGTTCACACAGAGCCACAAACTGGTCTGAAGGCTGCCTAAGCGAGGCTGCGGGAGGTTCTGAGGAAAAGCTTGGGCCTCACCGTCAAATGGAGGTCTCTGCTGTCATAGTTTGCAGTATTTCTTCTCTGCAGCAACTGTAAAAAAAGAGCAACTCCCACTGGGAACAATAAGAATGTGCATAAAATGGTAATCAGAATAATAATTTGAATAATTTTACTCATTAATTTGATTCCATTAGCATTTGAATTCAGTGTAGATCTCTTCAGTTCCAGATCTCAGCAGTTTCTATTCAAGTCTGAATTTGCATGGGTGACCATACTCAATCCCTAGTTTAAATGTTTCGTAGTTCCTCCGCTAATACTAGATGAGCCGTAAGCATCCTTACCATAAAATCCATTCATGAGCAATTCGAGGAACTGTCAGCTTCTTGATAGCATTGGTGTTATCTTTCTTGGTGATGGTCACACAGTAGGGGTTTTGTGTGCCACTGCAGTTGCTGCACACAGACCTGCCTCAGCTTCAGCTGAGATCAGTGGTCTCAGTTGAAATAACCAATTCTGTGAATTTGGCACAAAATGTTTTCCTGAAACACAGCATGTATCTTAACTTTAGGATTTTACCACATCTACATACCTTTTCCAAGATTACATTGTGAAATTACCCCAATCACTCTGAGTAGGAGCATAGGAGGTGATTTTACACAAGAGTTTATTTTGGTGCTGATGCCCCAGGTGATACACAGCAAGGAGCAAATTATCTTGAACGCCAGGTCATGTGTTGGAAGCATCCTTAGGTGTGCTGCAGTGGAAGAAGAGCTGTAATTCCTCTGTCCCTAAAAATGTACCTCCTGGCAGGGAGGCCGGCCCAACACAGTGGTGCTCTTGTTTCTTTTGCTGGAGGAGCCCCTATGCCACATGTAGTCAAAGTGAGAGAAAACACTGAAGATGATCTCTGTGTGTGTGTGGAGGGGTACAGCCAAACAAAGGTCAGATGAAGGAAGTGTCATGCTCTGAGCATCGGATACATTTTATGCTTGAAAAATTATGTGGCCCCTCTTCTATGTGATATGTTAAAGCAAGGAAAGAGAGAACAGTCTTCTGAGCTTGTCCCTTGTGCTTCAGACAGTAAGGTGTGTTGGCCTCCTTGTTTTCCAGTCAAAATAAGAAAATGGGACATCTTTTAGATCTGCAACTCCACGTTGCAGCGATCAACTTATTACTTGGCTAAAAAGGAATAATTTGTATATTAGTAGTTTTCTCTCTTTTGTAGGAATCTTCTACAAATGTCCTCTAGCTCAGCTGAGCAATGTCATCAGGTAGGCAGGTTCAGAAGGTACAATTTGGTATCTGATAGCTGCTTATCTTAATTTTTCTCCTTGTCGATGCAATAGGCCTTTTTTCTCTTTTATTTTTATAGGGGGAAAAGTAGCAATTAATGCATTTTTAGCTTGAGGAAGATATTACGGTTTTTTAACTACTGTTTGGGCCTTCTAGCCTTTTTGTGAGAAGCTTTTGCTTGGGGTTCATTCTCAGCCTGCCCAAGTGAACTGTGATGATTTAAATTTTTTAAAAGCCAAACAATTTATCTCCCTACTTACCCCTTCTTTGGAAACATGTACCTTATCTTCAGTTTTGGTTTGTTTATTTGCTGATTTTTAATTTTTGTGGTGGTGGTAATAGAGATAACCAGAATAGTGCTGGACTCAATTTACAGTGGGGGGAAGCTGCTCTGTAAGTTACCCACCTAACTGGGGAGGACTGGAGGGATTAGGTGCAGGAGGTGGTTTGGAATGTGTTTATGTTACACGTGCAAAGGTTGAGTCCTCTGCACTTTCACTCTGAAAGCCTGATTCTGCTCAATGAAAGTAGCTTTCTTGTTTATTTGTTTTTTTAATGAGTAATTCTCAAGATTCTTGTGCTTTAACTCACAGCTTTCCAACTCATGAGTAACCTTAAATGTGTGAAATTTAAGCATACAGATTTATAAACATATTTTCCAGTATGCATTTACAGATGTTTTTAGATTAATGTAGCACCATTGCAAAAGTGCGTGTTGCAGTGCATCTCTTGCAGAGAGTGTGGCCAGGGACAGAGGCTTTGGAGGCGACAGCAAAGCACTTTCCCTGTAGTACAGAAAAAAAAGCTATTAACTGTAAAACAGCTGTTGCTGTTCATAGCATCATAGAATCTCCTGAGTTGGAAGGGACCCACAAGGATCATTGAGTCCAACTCCTGGCTCCACACAGGATCAGCTGTCAGTTTTGAGCAAGGAAATATCAAATAACCATACCAGCTTCTCTTTTACTTCTTTTTTTCTTCACTGCTACTTGATACTCCATAGATCAAACTGAAGCACAAGAGCTGTATGCCAAGGAGCTTACCCACTGATTACTATACCCATGTTTCTGTGTGTTGGGCCAAGTTTTATGTAGCTGTTGACGCTCTGCAAGGTTGCTTTTCTGCAGGAATGAGATCTAGTAGAGGATAAAATCGATATTTGAGTAAAAGGGCCTCCACATCTGCATGAAGTCCCCAACATAAGAAGGATGTGGAAGTGTTGGAATGGGTCCAGGGAAGGGCCATGAAAATGATCAGAGGGCTGGAGCACCTCTCCTATGAAGACAGGCTGAGAGAGGTGGCTTGTTCGGCCTGGAGAAGAGAAGGCTTCAGGGAGATTTTACAGTGGCCTTTCAGGACCTGAAGTGGCCTGCAGGAAAGCTGGGGAAGGACCTTTTAGAAGGGCAGGTATTGATAGGACGAGGGGGGATGGTTTTAAATTGGAAGGGAGTAGATGTAGACTGGATATTAGGAAGAAATTCTTCCCTGTGAGGGCGGTGAGGCCCTGGCACAGGCTGCCCAGAGAAGCTGTAGCTGCCCCCTCCCTGGCAGTGTCCAAGGCCAGGCTGGATGGGGCTTTGGGCACCCTGGTCTAGTGGAGGGTGTCCCTGCCCATGGCAGGGGGTTGGAACTTGATGATCTCTGAGGTCCCTTCCAACCCAAACTGGTCTGCGATTCTATAGCCCGACCAGAAGCAAATAGGCTGTGTTTAGATTTTTGTGACACGTCACACCTGCACTGCCCCTTGTGTCTTTGTGGCAATATCGGGAGTCAGATCCACTTTCCAGAATGTTACTCATTCAAATGTGCACGTATGTTTTATTTAATAAGGAGAAAGTATGGCAGAATTAAGCACAAAAGGGGGGAAAAAGCTGACAGATTCTTAGATGCCATTGTAAAAGATGTCATAGAAAATAGATATGGATACTGAATTTAATGTAATACAGTCCTTTGTAATCTAATTACATAAGTATTGCTATGGGGTTTTTTGTAAATGGAACTGGGGGGGG
>VZTU01001628.1:360235-373406 GCA_013400835.1 Zapornia atra
GGGGGGCGGGGTATTTGTTTTGGGTTTTTTTACTATGATCTAGGTTGAGCTCACTATTAGAATGGCTAGTTGATGGTTTGCATTTAAGAGTTCTTGTAGTCCATCTTCAACAACCTTGTCAGCACCTGGAGACAATGTTGAGCATCAGCAAAAGTTGATGTAATGTCATCATACTTTCTCTGGTAATTTTGGTTTAGCTGTTGAATTTATATCTAACTCATTACTTGAATATTTAGTTGTATAGTCTGATTTATCCTGAAGTCATGCATTTTGTTAAACTAGATGGCTTTGATCTGGCATTGTAGGAGTATTTGTCCAAAGACAAAGACACAGCCAGTACACACAAGCTACAGCTATGCAAAGATGACGCACTTCTGTGAAATGAAAGTGAAATCAGTAATGTCTCTCTAGATAATTTTCATAGTCTTTTATATATCAGCGTTAATGTATGTTCAAAGACTATCTTACCTTAAAGCACATAAAAGGGAGCACCTTTGATTCAACTGTTGGTGTTTAAGGTAGAAGAGAGAAGAAAGCCTATAGAATTTTGCAAGCTTTTCATTGAATCAAATCAGTTAAAACACATAATTTGAAGTTTATTTTCATTTCAATATCATGGCAATGTGAATCTCTTGCATAATATTAACAGGCACTTGAACTTGTTCTACAAGATAGCACAGCATTTATTTACATAAAACATGAAGATAAAACAAAGGGACTTCTCTTACATTTGCTGTCCTCTTGAGTTATTTCAATTTTAAAAACAAAAGCAAATTAGTTGTTGAGAATTGCTGTAAGTGGGGGGGAAAATAAACCCTCCCAGAAAACACTTTCACCCCTCCCCATCCATCTCATGTTAAGACTATTGATGAGAAACTATTTGGAATATGCATGAGTATTGCTGAGGAAATGCAGCAGAGACAGATTTAATAATTAATGCATGGGAATTATTTATTTCCCTAATATATTATAAGGCTTCATCACTTCAGTAATGAAAAACAGTCTTGGTGGTGCTGGAGCATTGAAAACACAAAGGAAGATGAAAATAGTCACCGAGACTGGTTTATCACTTGAATATGTGGGTTTAATATTTTTCAATTAATTGTTAAACCTTTTTCTCTTTTTTTTAAAACATTTATTCAATACCTACATATTATTTATTAGATTTCAGTGGGACTTCACAGAAATATTGATCACAAGGAGATTTTTTTTTCTTTCATTAGGAGGTGGTTCCTTTCATAAAAAGTATGTTAAAAATACTATCCCTTATTCAGCAAGTGCTATTGTCTGTCTCGTGCTCATGCATATATATGACCTGTTCCAACAGAAAGACCATTTCAAATGTCTATTGGCTATCTTTTTTTTTCATATTTAGTCAGCTACTCTGGTGTTTATGTTCTGCTTTTGGTTTTCTCCTGCAGTGTAGTGGTTGTGCTTGTCTTTTTTTTGGGTTATTGATACGGGGTTGTTTCATAAGTTTGTCAAGCTCATTTCTAATTCTGATCTTATTTTCTAAACTACACCAATTTTAGATGCCTTCTTCTATCAAAGAAACTGCTGAAAATAATGCATGCACCCAAGCCTGGGAAAGACTTCTCCACAGGGATCCTCCTTAAAACACATTCTTAGTTTGTGCTGCATGATTAATAGCTACTTTTTTAGATAGATCTTCTCAACCAATTGATCAGTTGAGCAGTGATTTAAGGGATCAATGTCAAAAGGCTTAATAAAACACAACACTTGATGTCACCTCGTCTGCTCTCATTCTCCTTTCTTTCTGCCCTTCCCTCTAACCCATGAGATCAAGAAGGAAATTAAATTGATTAGCTTTAACCTTGCTTTTGACAAGTCTGTAACATTTGAGGGTTGGGGTGGAGGAAAGGTGGCATACAGCTGTTTCTCTAATATCATTCCAGGCAACCAAGCTGACTTGCCTGTAGGTCTTTTTCTTCACCCTTTTTAAAGACTAGGCACTATTTGTTTTTCTTCCCCAGACATAACACTTGCTGGTTTTTTCCACAATTTTTTCCAGCTTGTTTCTAAACAATACTGGGATAAACATTATCATCCTGTTGATGTGAATAAAACTAAACAACTAAATACTTCTTGACCTGTTACTTCTGTACTTTGACCTGTATTCCCTCTTCCATTGTTTGAAAATAATTAAGGGAGTGGACCACCTCTCCTGTGAGGAAAGGCTGTGAGAGCCAGGTCTGGTCAGCCTGCAGAAGAGAGGGCTCGGGGGAGATCTCATAAGATACCTGAATGGAGGGCATAAAGATGAACCCTGGCTGTTTTCAGTGGTATCCAAAAACAGGCACCAGGCACAAATGGAAACACAGGAGGCTCCCTCTGTGCATCAGGAAATGCTTTTTCACTGTGCCTGTGACCAGAAAGCTTGTGGAGTCTCCATTCTTGGAGATACTCACAAGCCAGCTGGATATGGTCCTAAGCAACTGGCTGTAGGTGGCTCCACATGAGGAAGACAGATTGGACCAGATGACCTCTAGAGGCCCTTTAAAACCTCAACCCTTCTGTGATTCTGTGATGGCTTGACTCCTCAAGAGTGTGGCATATTCTTGTTCTTTTAAGTCATCTTCCCTTCATACCACTTCAGAAAGTGAGTGAAGAAGCAGCAGACAACTGTTTCATTGACAACTGTCACTGACAAAGACAGTGTCCCTGGTTTACCCTAACTTTAGTTATTTATAGAAGATTGGAATTAGTCATTTGGAGTGGCATCAAATGCGACTGTATCATTAGCAAGAGTTTTTGTGTAGTGCTGTTCCAGGACCTGTTTTCTCTCCTCTTCTGCTTGCTATATGTGGCATATCAATATGTAATGATACTTCTTGCTGATAACACTTCTAAATGTAGCGTGTTGTCAAGTAAATGCCCATCTTCTATCTCAGGAATCCTGGAATTCATTTGGCTTCTATTTTTTGGTTCATCCGATTGACCGTCAATCAAAGCAACAATTCTAAGTCTCAAAAACCTCTTTCTTGTCAGGACTTCAAGTTAACATTGCTTAGGGAACAGGGTTTTTTTTTTTTTGTTTCCTGATGAACTTGCAACAGATTCACTTGGAGGGGTGACATAGATCAGCAGTTTCCTGAATTCCATTTTGGTTGAACTGATTTTAAAACTGATAGTACCCACTTTAGAGACGGGCTCTTATAGGTCGCTTAGATGGCCTGTTGTGGTTTTCAGAGCACCACTCTAATACGTAGAATGTTACAGTTCTGTCTGTGTGTTTGCAGAAATGAAGCTCATCTAGACTTCATACAACTTGTATTTAATTTTTTTCTTTAAATCTATAAACTTTCTCTCTTTGGCAATCCATGCTGTCCTTGAAAACATTATGAAAGCTGTGGCCTATGGCACTCCAAGTACCACAGTGACATTTCTTGTTAGTTTTACCTTGTTTTGGATGAAGCAGTACAATTACTTTCTGGCTGGAACAGCTCCACTGGACCTCCACTGCCTATAACCCAGCAGAATGACTTTGTTGTAAAAGCAGTTACCAGTTTGTTTCCTGCTGTAGGTAGCAAGCCCTGATTTGTGACCTTCAGGATGCTGCCCAAGGAGGATACATCTGTTCACGTGCTATCTACCTCTTCATGATTGTGCTGTAGTACCTTGGGTGAGGAAGTAAGAAGGTTTTTGTGGTCCTGGCCTCAGTACATCTGCGCTCTTCTCCGCTCTTTCAACATTAAGATTTTGTGTGTGTGTGTGAACACCAAAGCCCACGCTTGCAGCCTCTTATTTTACCATCAGCTGTTGTCTTTCTGTATCCAGACTTTAAATTTTTATTTTTATGTATTTGCTCAAGGTGTGAAGAAGTTGTAAGGAGAGGGTGAGAAATACCTCCTTTACATCATGTTAAGGTGGCCTGACATAAAACACAAGTTAGGAAACACTGTTCTCTTACAGATTTTATTTATTTATTTAATAAAGGAAATAACACATCTGCTGGGGGTGGGGAACCTGCATATGTCAAGGACTTCAAAGATCGCAGATCTGCAAAGCTACATTTGATTTAGAGGAAAACACAGAGGAGGCACTCTCTTGCTGCTGTGTATTGCTCAATAGTAGCAATACTATTGAGACTAGCAATACTAGAATGCAATACTAGAAAGACTTAAAAATGGGTAGAGAAAGAAAGATAGCACAGGCTTGCACAGATTGTCATAGCTTGACCAGTGAATGTGGTTTTGTGCTCAGTATTACCCGTGTACACGTGCTGCTGTTACATATTTGTCCAAGATGTTCAAATGTCAGTAGCTATGGTTGGAGTATCACACTACAGGTCCCACCTCAGCACTTTCCTAGGATGAGCAGTTTCCACTTATGGTTTGAAGCAGCAACTTCTGTTACGCCCTGAAGTAGTTTCTCTTCTCTTTCCATCGATGTGTGAGCTGCTGAAAGAGCTTGTTGCGGTCTGAACAGAGCTGGGCAGATCCTGCCAATTTTGTGGAGAGGAACGGACTTCTCATCTGCTGCAGCCTGGGACAACATCCAGGTTTCTGTAGCAGAAGGTTGAGGAATAAACTCCTTTCCTAGGGTAGAGACAAGAGCATTTTCAGCTCAGCTGCACATGCTCAAAGCCAGCTCAAAAAGGAGCTGGGCTCTGTTTCCATTTCAGATACGGTTGCCTGCTTTTGGGACAAAGACATGGGACTGCATAGAAGCAAGCTGCCTGCCAGACCAGGCTCTAGGGCTGCCTGCTGGACTGCACTAATATATAAACTTGTCATCTGACTTTAGAAGTAAATTTGCATGTTTGGAATTCATGCATTGTATGCATGTGTGAGTGGTTTTCTTTTCCACCATAAGATACTTGAGTCACTACTCTGCAGTCCCAAGCCTGTAGAACATATTAGCCTGGCTAGGGCCTTAGGGCACCATATTGCAGTAAAGTTTTAGGTCGTCTTTCTTGCTCAGAAATAGCTTGGTTTGGTTTTTAATCTGTATTTAAAGATTTTCCTTGCTCTTAAAGTGTAAGTAACAAGGTCTTCTCCTCTAGTTCTTGCATGGATGAACAGCTCATGCTGCTTGCACAGTAGGAGTTCTGGGCCAGCAGCGTATCATGTTAGCCTAAGCTACATGGCACTACTTGAGGCTGGATTGAATAGTAAGCAAGCCTAAAAATTCATATTTCTTAGCCATCAATCCTGACAAGTTTACTCTGTTATTTCTTAATAACTTTCAAACAATAGGAGTTTTTCAGTATTTTAATCTATTGCTTTCTAACTCTCAGTCAAAAATATGGAAATGTCTATTTGGATTAGGGTTTTCTTTTTTACAAATGGTTTTAACAAATGGTTTATGAGTTGATGATTCAAGAACCAATTGATTGAATTGTAATAGGTGACCTTGATAATCTTACCTCATGTCTTCCACTTCCTCTCCTTCAGGAATTTATATGTAACAGACTGTGTATTGTCCTGCCTTGTGTACTGGCCACATGCTATTGTCTCCACTGTAGAGGGTCACTGAAACAAAATCTGTTTTTAAATGAGTGAAGCCTCCATCTAAGCTAACAGGAGAGATCCCTAGTATAAGAAAAGGACTGACACTTTAGATAAATATTTAATTATGAAAATATCAGTCTGCTAGCTTCAGTGGTGACTAAGGTCTAGAAAAAGTTGGCTTGCCAAGATGACACAGTGGGTTAATGGCAGAGCAAGAAGTAAAATCAAGTCTCTGACTCACATCCTGGTTATTTGATACTTTGAACCTTTGAATGACTTCTTGGAGGCCACTGAGGAAGTATTTTGCAGAGCAAGAAATAGCTCCCATTTATGCATATTCTTAAGATAATTACCTTAGGAGTGTTTTCTATCCTCTCTTTTTCTATAGTCTCATTTGTTTTCTATTGGCTCTAATGAGCTGAATCTTTTCCTTAAATCATATGCTTGACTGCTGTCCTGGCCAGCTATGGTTTTTGACAACACATTTCTTTTTTCTTTTTTCTTTTTTTTTTTCTCCTTCTTTACAGGAAAGTCATTGGAATAAAAGTTGCCTTATTTTTCTTGCTTATTGAAACTGTAAAACATGTGAGATTGCAGGTATCTTTTGCATCTATTAGCAACTTAGAGCTTGTGTAATGGAAGAGGGTTTCTTCAGGCTTATATTGAAAGATTTCTTAAGCCTTAAGTTTCTACAGAGAACAGAATGTGGTTTCATTGACCCAAAGGCCAACATGTATCTGTGTATGCTCTACGGTGGAGTTGTAGCATTTTAAAAAAATAAAAAAGGCAAACCAAACAACCCCAAGTGGAGGTCAGTTTTCTGAATCTTTATGTCTTTTCTTGTAACAGGTAAATACTCTTGTTTCCTGGGGTTTCATTTTTTGAAACCTAGTGTAGGTCCAGTTCTGTAACCCTTACAAAATGCCTTGGTTACTTCAAGGAGTGGAATGCAATGGTTCAGTCTCTCTTCAACAGCAAAAGTAATGCTGTGGTTTTACTTGGCTCCTTGACAGTGTCCAGATTCTTATCTGTGATCGATAGGAGCAGAATTGATTCTCTGCTCTGTGGGAGTGTAAAAATCGGTTTTCGTGTGTCAAGCTTATGGTGTAACTGTTAGTATCCCTGTTTGTTCACATTATCCAAGTAGTGAGATGTTAAGAAGGTTAATTCTATGTAAAATACATCTATTTACACCCTCCTTGGCTCTGGAACAGAGAAAGTGTTACCCTGTCTCTCTCAGGTCATTCATATTTAGTCGGTGATAAAAATGAGTTTTTGCAGCCACTGTGGTTTTCTTGGCAACTGTGTGCTTTGTATGAAGGTATAAAAAATGTCCTTTGTTGCTGTCAGTTCCCAACATGTCCAGCTTAATCTGGGGGGCTCAAGAACTTGCTTGTGTGTGAGGTGGTTCTGCAAGTGGTGGCTGTGCTTGGATTCGCACTGTCTGTGTAGGGTAGTAGATAAAGCACTAGTTTGGTTTGTTTCGTATTTGTATCACAAACTGGAGGCTAAGCACAGTGTTTAAGCCTCTTGAGGAGACTTTCAGGCCTCAGCAAAGAGCTCTGTTTGGTCTGTGCCTTTGAAATGTGAAATAGGGGTGGCTGTGTTGAGTTTTATCTGTGTTTCTGTTCACGTCTATTGCTTGTTTTAGGAAATTGGGGGCATCTTTTGTATACAGAATGAATGCTTTCAAGTGACTTCTATCTTGTATGGAGGAGAACAGAAACTATTATTTTTCAGGAATTGAAGGGAAGTTGCAAAGCTCTGACATTTGTCCAGTATCAGAGGATTATTTAATCTGATAAATGATTAATATAATTGCAGAAAAAGAAAGAGCTTTTGCTATTCACAAAGCTTCAAGAAAGGAAGTTAAACAGCCACAGGGAAGACACCCAATTAAAACTATCTGCCAGCTGTTCCTTTTTCCTAATTTAAAAATAGCTGCATTTAAAATATAACAAGAAGCAATTCTGAGCCTGAGCACATACAGTCCAACTGATTATTGGCCATCAGATTTTCGTATCTTGTGTAGCAGTGGGAAGGAACTGCTTAACAGCCCCTTAACAGGCCAAGATCTTGTTTTCAGTTCTACAGTTGTTGTGTACTTCCCATATTCTGTTACCTGTCTCCGTGCAAGTGGTTTTCCTGGGTCTGAGCAAGACATAAAACACTGAGACTAGTCCATTCCCAAACAGAAGAATGAAGAATCAACGACTTTCTCTCAATTTGCTATGTAGAACAAAACTCTTTTTTGGATAAAGTAATGAGCAGGAGGTGATTTTTGCAGTGCAAATTGTGAAACTGAGAATGAGTGCTAAACTTAGTCTGTGCCTTTTCAAGTTCCCTTTTCAGAACAGTGAAATTATCCATTTGATCAGAAACATGGAGAAGGAAGGAAGCACAGTTTCATAGGGAGTAGAAAACTCATTTTGAACTTAAAGCATATCTGTGGATTTACCATGTAACCCTCCATGCATGTATATATATAAGATACAAATAAGTATTTACTCTTTTTTTTAGTAGCCCAGAAGTAATCTTAAAAGTTGCAGTGATTAGCAGAATATACAGAAGCTCCCTGGAGCCTTCTCAAAATGTTATTGCAGTAAGTGCTATTCAAAGCTAGCAAAAGATGTACGGTGCATACACCCACACAAAAAAATTAAATAAAAAAAAAAGAAAAATTTCTACTCTGGCCAAGTAGTTAGTCACAAATAATTACGTGAACAATCTCAGTTAATGCATAAGCTTCTTATCCATATTCATATTTTCATCTGATGGTTCTTCAGCACTGTATGTTGCAATCTATTTTGGGAGATGCTGAAGATCGTTTTGGGAGAGGAAGTGCACAATGATTCTACAGTGAGTAGCTCAGCTGGCAGTCTACAGGCTCATCCCCAAAGGAAAAAGCCACAGAGGTGTTCTGGATCAGAGAAAACGTGGTTTGAGTGTGCAGTGTTGGTGAACTCAAGGCATGTTTTCATTGGACCCCAAACTAATCTGTGTTCTTGGAAGAAGCAGGGCTGTGCTGCTATTGAGATGCAGTTGGAATCGGTGCTGTTTGTGATGTTCTAAGAGGTATGTTATGTTGACTGCCTAAACCTGCAATTAGGGATCAAAAGGATCCTAGCTTGTATATCGATTCAAAGAAATAGCCATTTAAATCTTAGGAGGTTATAAAACGTCACCTGATAACATCTCTGCTGGACATAATAGGCTCAGTAGTCATTTCATAACAGGATACTCAACACATTTGGGTTGTGTATTCGTCAACTGCTTTTGTTGTATGCCACAAAACAGCATTGGTCCTTCCTGCTCTGCCAGGGCCACATTAAATGGCACAGAGAGCAAAGGAAATAGACAAGTTGTTTACAGCTCATTAATGAATTTATCTTGTCCAACTGGTTTCCTTATTAGTGGTTTAATCACATAACATAGGCTTGTTTCAGTGTCTTTTTGCCTGCCTGTTGAGGAATGGCAGTAGCATAACACCTTGCAGATATAACACCTACCATAGTCTCAGAAATGCTTTACAAACCAATTTTCTCATATCTCCAATCTTACCTTATTGCAAAGAATCACAGAATCACAGAACATCCTGAGCTGCACTCGATGATGCTTAATGGGTCCCTTCCAACTCCTGGCTCCGCACAGGCCAGCCAGGTCAGACCGTGGGACTGAGGGCATCGTCCAGATGCTTCTGGAACTCAGCCAAGCTCTGTGCTGTGACCACTTCCCTGGGGAACCTGTTCCAGTGCCTGATCACTCTTTCAGTAAAGAGCCACTTTCTAATATCCCACTTAAACCTCCCCTGTCACAGCTTCAAATAGAACGTACCCCTTCAAATAGATGGGACTTCTGAAATTTAAAAAAAATCTTTTAAAAAGTGGGGACTGAGGTCAGTGAGAATGAACCTGTCTGTAAGCATGGCACAATACAGAGGGAGAGGTATGTGAACAAACATCACCCTGCAGAGGACCAAGGTACAGCAACCTGGATTTAGCCCTAGGTTACCCAACGCTTTTAGTGCATCACTAGCTAGTTTAGAGGTAACACTAACGTTGTTCAATGCACTGTGTGTTCTTGGGGTACAGATGCCCCAAGGATCTGTGCTGTTACAGCTCTGCTTCAAACCTAAGGCTGCACTTCCTCACTGTGTTTATGTCACTTAGTCTGACGAGTTCCTTTTTGATATCTTTTACCTTTATCTTATTTTGTATCAGTTATTGTTGAGGAAAAAAGAGCGTGTTTGAGTGCAGAGAGTTGTCATTTTGGTCTGGCACAGGAGAAACAAGTAAGGCTTTGGCAGGCCACACTGTGCCCTATTTCTTGTTGCTTTTCTTTCCACTACAAAAACGGTGTCTTTCTTTCCATTCCTCTCAGAACTAATAGTCCGCCTCCTTATTTACAGAGGCCTTTTAGCTAAATTACTGTACTTTCATAGGTTTAAAACTATTATACAAAACCTTTTGGAGTATCTGCTATTGTCAGATGTCACTCTGTTATGGTCCTGTGGCTGTGCTGGACTCGCAGCCGTTGAACTCAGCAGGTCTGGATGGGCACAACATGGGCAGCTATTACAGCCTCCTGCAGGGCTCTCAAGGTGACACTGAGCATCAGTCAAGGGGAAACAGGAAAAGAGTAGGACAGAGCAGCCCCAGAGATCGCTGGAAAGATTGCTCTTGTTAATGTATGTAGCAATAACCTGGGAAAAAACTAATTTCATGCTGAGGCCCAGACCTGAAGATTTCTATTTGCATCCAGCCTTGTTAGGAGTAGTGTGGACCTTGGAAATCATTAGGATAATTAGCACAAAATTTAGCTTGATGAATTGGTGGGAGAATTATAGATGAAGTACAAGCTGAAGTACCTTTGCACTTGACAGCTGGGTTTAAACCTATCTCTGTTCACTCAGGAAAGGCATCAGATGCACTAGAGAACTAGTGATAAGTAACTCTTGCTTAAAGAATCTCTTTTACGGTGGCTTAGGAGTTTCCCCACCTTATTGTCACTAACCAGCCCCAGGAGATGTTTCTGCAATTATGCTAAGGTCAAGCTCAGAAACAATTGATTTTGTGGAAAACTCTGCAGGGGCAGCAAGAATTGGGGCTGGCTACCAGTAGGAACCCTGTAATCCCGCTGAAACACTGATGCTTGAGAGGCTCTCTCTGTCATGGAGGGACCCTCCTCTTGCTCCTCCCTTTTGTTGGTGTCAAGCTGACTGACTGTGTGGCCTTTCTGAAGGGTGGAAATCCCTTAAGGAGGAATGAACATGTTTAATTATTTCATTTTAGTACACTTTTTCTTTTACAAACTTGTCTTTTAAAAACAGCAATATCAATAACACTAAATCATGAAGAAAAATATTAGCTGTTTTATTAACCAGGAACTCTTGTCGCTTACCTCTCTTACTGCTGGCAAATTTGAAGGCATGTGGATGATATTTAATACCATCTTGGTGGCTAACAAACATTGGCTTCCCCATCACCTTTTACCTTCTGTATATTCCCTATGCTTTTGTACCCATTAGTTATGACCTTGAAATTTTCTTTTGTTATCCTTATAAACCACGAGCTGACATCCTACACTTGAGTTGTAAGTTCTTCAATAAAATAGGATGGAATTAGCAATGTCATGTAAATCCTGCACTCTGTCCTGATGGATACCAGGCTATATCCTGATCATACTGGGCAGTCCTATTGCTAACTATATTGCCTACATGACTACTCAACGTATTAATGAGTCCCTCTGCCTTCTTCAAAGGGATGTAACTTCTGCCTGCTCTGTATTGCCACATTCTCACCTAATTGATGCTCCCTTCTCTAGGTGATAAAAGATGAATGTATCTCTGTGCTTTCTTCTTTACGAAGATGATTAGGGGCCTGGAGCATCTCCCCTATGAGGATAGGCTGAGTAAGTTGGGACTCTTCAGCCTTGAGAAGAGAAGACTAAGGGGGGACCTAATTAAAGTCTATAATTATCTTAAGCAGGGGATGCAGGGGGAATCAGCCAGCCCCTTTTCGGTGGTCTGTGGGGACAGGACAAGGGGCAATGGCTGTAAGCTGGAGCATAGGAAGTTCCGCACCAACATGCGGAAGAACTTCTTCACAGTGAGGGTGACAGAGCCCTGGGACAGGCTGCCCAGGGATGTGGTGGAGTCTCCTTCTCTGGAGATATTCAAGACCTGTCTGGACACCTATCTGAGTGATATGTCCTAGGGAGCCTGCTTTGGCAGGGGGGTTGGACCCGATGATCTCTTGAGGTCCCTTCCAACCCCTACGATTCTGTGATTCTATGATTCTATGATTCTTTCCTGCTTCAGTTTTCTTGGCTCAAACTTCTTCATTGTCAAGACACACTAGGACCCTAATACCAAAACTAAACGCTCATAATCTGGGATTTGACTAACCTGAAGATCGGGGTTTGGATTTGATCTACAAATGGTTTTGTTGAAGCAAGAATATGCAATTGTTCCATTTAGAAAAAAATTGTGAATTGTAGAACAAATAGAAATTATTGTACTGTGTAACATTGGTGCCATTGCCCTGGAATTGGCATTAATCTAAAAATCCTGAAAAAAAGAAAGCAGTTACTGTATGGGAAATGGAAGAGGCAGGGGAAAAAAGAATTGCTCCAGTTGCTGTGTGGATAGCTAGTAACTTGTCTGTTGGGTTCTCAGTGCAGAAGATTATTTTCCTTGGATTAATACCTCTGTTGGAAAGAGGTGAATATTCAAGTTTCTGTGTTTCTTCAGAATTGGATGTCACTTTGTATAGTAGAACTTTTGTGATAGGCATGTTTCTTAATAACATGTTTTTAGGTAACCACAATGAAGCTGATACCTCTCCAAGTGCTATGTAATTTGAAGTGGTATTATAAAAGCAACACATTTTATAACTAAAGCCAGGAATCTAAACATGGCAAGGATATCTTTCCTTTTTTAATTCACAACGATGTCTAGTAAGAAGATGGTTTTATATCTCATGAGCATTTAAATGCTATGTTCCCATTTCCCCAAACACTACCAGTTTCTTTTAAAGATCTATTTGCCTCTAGCCTGCCTTTAAGGATAAGAATAAGATAATACAATTTATAAATTGTTCTCATTGTTTATCCAAGACATCTAAGCATTCTTAAAAGAACTGTGTTTGCCAGTGCAGTTGGGGGATGCTGTAGCCTCTTGGGGAGATAAAATGAGGTTTTGAATAGCTGAAGTGGGTTGCCTGGGTCAGGCCAGATGTCAGCTGGAATGTAAGCCTTCCCCTTCTGGATGGACCGTTTCACTGCACCTAATCCCCTGTGTGGAAGCTGTAAATGCAAATCCAGCTCTAGACTTAAAGATGTTAAATTGAGAATTAATATTGAGGAAGAAAGGCTGTAAGGGGATTTTTTTTTTTTTTCATGTGAAATAAATCCACCATGCAGCCGCTGATCTGGCTTGATACCCTTAGCAGAAGGGCTGCTGAACAAGCACACTCACTGCTGAGACATTTCTAAAGCTGCTTAATATTATCAGTGGGGCCATGGAATTAGAGGACAGGAGACAACTGTCAGTGGCTGCCTCTCTGAGTGTGAGCATTGTCAAGAATTATGTCCCACCACAGCCTGTCTGAGCTCTATAAAGATATGTCAGCTTACAGGTGAAAGTCGTTTTAGCCTAGCGTGTGTCTGGTGGTATGGGGTTTGGGGTTTTATTTATT
>VZTU01001629.1:0-26086 GCA_013400835.1 Zapornia atra
AGGAGCCTGAGGGGTGACCTTATCATCGGCTACAACTACCTGAAGGGAGGTTGTAGAGAGGTGGGTGATGGTCTCTTCAGCCAGGTGACAGGAGATAGGACAAGGGAAATGGCACAAAGCTGCACCAGGGCAGGTTTAGATTAGATACTAGAAAAAATTTTTTTACTGCAGGAGTTGTCGGGGCCTGGAACAGGCTGCACAAGGAAATGATTGAGTCACCTTCCCTGGATATGTTTAAAAAAAGGGTAGATGAGGTACTTAGGGATATGGTTTAGCTTAGGACAGGAATGGTTGGACTCGATGATCTTAAAGGTCTTTTCCAACCTTGTGATTCTGTGATTCTGTGATACTCAAACTTTAATATCTAATTCATAAGTTAAAATTAAAATTTGGGTTAGTATCAGTCAAAGTTTTTACCGCATGCTATATACAGATTTATCATATTAAATTGATGACAAAAATAATTAATGCTGCATTTTTGTTTATGTTGCGAATATATAGTGAGAAATTGCACCTATACACAAAACACAGGCTTGTAAATGTCATTGAAAAACTCACTCTGATCAGCTAGAGACTAAAAGATTATGTTTTCAGTCTTCTGTGGGGGAATTATTTGTTTGTGCTTGTTTTAATAAAATGTGAATTAAAAAAATCTAATTTGATTATAATCATTTGATAACAAGAAGTAGAAAAAAAAAATCTAATTTCACAAGGAGAAAACCAAATACCAAGAAATTCCCACATAATAATTTTCTGGGACAAACCATTCCATAACAAAGGTTCCAGCCAGATTTAAAGAAAATAAATATAAGCTAAAATAACTAATTTCCTTATCAACTATATTGGGATGGTAGAAAATTTAACAAAAGGATTCTGTGGAACAGTATAAAAAAATTACTCTTCCCTTCCCTTTGCTTTTTCACAGACCAAATGATAGGTCATGACTTATAAGGAAACATTTCTTTGCTGAGAGGGTGATCAGACACTGGGACAGTCTTCCTAGAGAGGCAGTTGATGCCCCAAGCTTGTCAGCATTTAACAACATGCTTTAACTTTTGGTCAGCCTTGAAGTGGTCTAGCAGTTGGCCCAGATGATTGTATGTCCCTTCCAAATTGAAATATTCTGCTCTTCTGGAGAAGAGCTCAGTGGAGAAGGACCTGGGGGTCCTGGTAGATGACAGGTTGGCCATGAGCCAGCAGTGTGCCATGGTGGCTAGGAGAGCCAATGGGATACTGGGGTGCATCCGGAGGAGTGTAGCCAGCAGGTCAAAGGAGGTGATCCTCCCCCTCTACTCTGCCCTGGTCAGGCCCCACCTGGAGTATTGTGTCCAGTTCTGGGCTCCTTGGTTTAAAAAGGACAGGGATCTCCTGGAGAGAGTGCAAAGAAGGGCTACGAAGATGATTAGGGGCCTGGAGCATCTCCCCTATGAGGATAGGCTGAGTAAGTTGGGACTCTTCAGCCTTGAGAAGAGNGGAAGAACTTTTTCACAGTGAGGGTGACAGAGCCCTGGGACAGGCTGCCCAGGGAGGTGGTGGAGTCTCCTTCTCTGGAGATATTCAAGACCTGTCTGGATGCCTATCTGAGTGATATGTCCTAGGGAGCCTGCTTTGGCAGGGGGGTTGGACCCGATGATCTCTTGAGGTCCCTTTCAACCCCTACAATTCTATGATTCTATGATTCTATGATTACATTCCTTTCCATTAGTTTGTATTTAAATACAGTTTTCATTTTCATGAGCATCAGGCAAACCAAAGAAAGAGGAAGAAAGAGACACCTCAACATGTAAAGTGCAACATCTTAAAATCTAGCATGTCTTTTTGTATTTCAAAGTTGTAACTTATGCTGGCTGGGATGGAGGCCATCATGCAATGAGTTTTCTTAAAGGAGGATATCAATGAACTATTAATTCTGCCATTTCAAATGCATTAATGCATCCCAGTTCCTTTCAGAACTTTGAAATCCTTGCATGATTGTTTCCCATTTAGATTGAAAGCATTTTTATTTTAAATTTATTTTTGGTGTTTTAGTTATCTAGTGTTAATTGTGAAACTGTCATATGACTCAAATTGTAAGTCAAACTGTATCAGAATAAGTGCCTATATTTACTTCCAGGTCTTCATTAAAAGTAAATTCCAATGAAGCAATTTTAAAATACGATAATTCTTTTGACTGTAGCCCTGGTAAATATGACTTTGCCATTACTGGCAGTGGTCACCATCTTCGTATGGACATGTGGGATTCTGAGTGCAGGTTCTCAGGGCCCATCCTGGCCCTACTTGCTTTTATATTATTTTAACTGCTGCCCCCATGCTACATGATATCACCCAGTCTGTGTTAGCTAAAACCTGGTGAACACCTTATGATGAAGGTCTGACAGAACCTGGAATCCAAAGCAAACAATATCTCTTTGCATACCCTGAGGCTGAGGGAAGCTATTCCAGGACTGGGAGGAAAGGATGAGAAGGAAGCAGCCTCTGTAAAGGAAACATATGGGGGGCAAACCCAGGCAGACCCCAAGAGTGGTGTGGAAGGAGTCTTCTACATCACACTTACCCCAGCAGAAACAAGGGACAAGTCCACATCGTGAAGTCCCAGGAAAGACGTGTTCCCTTTTCGCCAAATTTGTCTCAAATAGCTTTGGAGTGAAAGACATCAATGTTACAGGAGGACTGACTTACTATTACTCAGCAATTTCCTGAACCACATTGTATACCATGCCTAGCCCTAGCTATTCTGGTGGAGTTGGTCTTAGCTTTTCATCTCTCCTTGCTTAACACAGATCTATCATTGAAGTCAGTTTTCAGTCATCTGGCAGATTTCAGATTACATGGCAGTGCCTTGGTGATTGTTTCAGTTTTCCTCCACAAGACAAAAAAGTAATGAGTAAGTAAGCAGTAATGATATCCTCCTTGGCAAATGTACTTTTATAATGCTGGCTTTGGACATTACTAATTTTCAACACTACTTTGTAAACTAAAAAAAATATTATCTTTTAAACCAATTTTAATTTGGTTAGGCATGGCTTTTCAAACATCAATTTCCTTTTTGCTCTCTGCCTTGTCTTTAATCTTTACTACAGAGACATCCTCTTCCTTCAAGGTCACAAAGTTATTTTTCACAATCCCTTGAAATTCTTGTTCCTTTTATAATTATCTTTTCAATGTTCAAATGACCAAAAAATCAAAGACAGATAATCAAAGCCACAAATAAGTATAAGATTTTTGTCATTTTAATTAATTTTGACAGTTACTAGAGGATAATTTTTTTCTTTCCTCACCTTGTCTTCAAATCCTGAAGTCACAAAGCAATATTCTTTTAAAATGCAAAAAATGTATTTGTTTATACGTTCAAAGATCCAGATATTGTTTTCTCCAAACATCAATAGGCAAATGCAATGCCTTGTAAAAAACAAAAATATATCTTGTAGAACTCCAGAAATGTAGTTTAGAAATAAATATGTCAAAGATTTTCAGGATAATAAAAGATGTCAAAATGGCATATGTGCTCTCTCCTGGAGTTTCACCCGTCTTGTAAATTGGCTGCATAATTTGTATGAAATTTATATTAAAATATTGCCTGCTTTTAGTAAGACATCGGTAATATTGTTTGTATGAGGAAATTATCTGTTTTCTATGAAACTATGAAAACAGGACTGTAACTTGTTTTGATATCCACATGAAAAGCTGCCAGGAAATTCAATTTCAGACAGCATTCCACATTGTTTATTAAACAAAAATTATAGTTTTGTGAAAAGCATAAAAAAAGAGAAAAGATGTAAAATAAAGCACAGCCTCAGCTATTTTTAAACTACAAAAGGAACAACAGAAGCTCTAGGAATAGTACCCTTCCTATGAATTTGTAGGTTTTTCCCCTGTTGTGAACGTCAAATCAGGACTCCTTTGGGGTCAACCTGGCCCAGCCATCTACTCGGAGGACATCCTCAAAGCTAGGTCCAACTTTGAATTTTAATCAGGGTGTTCAACACCTTGACTAATTAAACATATTTTTTACCTCTTCTTATAGTTAACTCTGTGCTCTTACTACAAGCCTGCCAATATTTTTGTCCTTTTTTCTAATTTATACTTATAGAGCACTAGAAAAATCTTAAACCGGGAACAAGCTTCTGTCTTAAAATCAACGCAGAAGTATTCTCATATACTCAAAGTAACTCCATTCTTTAACATTTTAATTAAAATCATTATGCTTTTTTTTTTTCTATGCAAAAGAATGAGTTTCTAATAACAATAAATATTTTCAGTCTTTTGGGTCCTTTCAGAGATTTCTTTTAATCCCACATAAAAAAGGTTTTATTTGGGGTGAGTGGAATATCGGGGAAGGAATTTTACTGGGAGAGGAACTGCAACAATGCGGTACTTTAACCTGAGAGCCCTGTCTGTCATTTTCTGATTTGCAGCAACAGGGAACAGATTTCAAATGTAAATTGATTTATTTCCCCTTGTAGATGTCATCTCAACACAGGCATCTTTCAGATGTCTACTGTCCTACGTAAATCAAAAATATAATTATGATGAAGAATATACAATATGTTAGAGTGAAAATGTTTTTCATATATCTTTTCAAAATAATAATTAAATGGAGCACTTCATCTGCTGAATACTGCAATTTTTTTTTTCTTTTGACTTTTATTGTAAGTAAAACAGGCATGTCCTTGCTCTCCTTTTCTTCTAAGTTGTAGAATGTACATTTTTTATTATTTATTTAAATCAGCCTTTTTCATTTAACAATTATTTTCACAGCATTATTGTGTTTGCTACAACTATCACTTTGTCAAAAGGCAGTCAAAATACAATTATTTACAATTTATTCTCCATCTGTGTAGACTCACATCAGTAGCAGTAAACTATCTCTTTATGGCCTAAAAAATATTTGTTTCTGAATACCAAATGCTGTTGCAGCTTCCTGGTTCCACTGTATCTTTCAGACCTCACCCCAAAAATACCTTCTATTTGAACTGCTTAACAGTTTGCATCTGGATTCTTAGCGTCCACTTACTCAGGAATGAAGATTTAGCAAAAGGGCTTTTAAGAGGAAATATAAAGGAAGAAGTGTCTGAGCTAACATCTTGTTTGTAAAAAAGATAATTTTTATTACTATGATAATAAAAAGGGTACAAAGTAGGTCAAATGTAGATATACAGCTGGTCAATTTTTTTTACTGTCTTGTTTATTTGTCTGATAAATTTGAAGAAAAATTGCTTTTCTGAAGCATACATGTATGTCCTGGTTTCTGCTAGGATAGTGCTAATTTGTGTATCACCAGTTTTGTGTAGTTTGCTATACCATTATTGTTATATATCTCTCTCTCTCCTGTCCCAGTAAACTATCCTTATCCCAACCCATAAGGTTTAGGTTTTTGCTGAGGTTCTTTTCCCTCCCTTCCCTTCCATCCCCCCTAGCTCCCCTGACACACATGCTCTTTGAGTGTGAGTGGCTGTGTGGTGCTTGGCTCTCAGCTGGGGTAAAACCACAACACTGTAAAAAGGGAAACTAAATTAAAACCAATTCTTTTCTAAAATATTTCCATTTTGAAACCAAATTTATTTGATTTCTAGGTTTTCTTGAACATTTATTCTGTCAAAGGACATTTTCCGAAAGGTAAATATTTTTATTATCATTATTCTTTTCTTTTGCAATATGGGAAAAAATTCACACAGAATCACAGGATGGATGAGGTTGGGAGGGACTCCTGAAGATGGTTTAGTCCACCCCCCTCCACAAAGCAGGGTCAGCTAGACCAAGCTGATCTGTGGCATGTCCAGCGGGGTTAGGAGCAGTTCCCAGGATGGAGATGCACAGACTCATATTACCAGGACAGCCTGCCCAGGGTTTGATGATCTTCAGAGCAAAAGGTTTTCTTCCGTTTAAACAGAATTTTCTGTATTTCAGTTTGTGGCCATTGCCTCTTGTCCATTTACAGGACATCATCTGTATCCATATTCTTTAGCTTACCCCATGAGGTATTCATATACATTGACAAGATCCCTCCAAGCCTTCTCTTCTCCTGGATGGACAGTATCAGCTCTCTCAGCCTTTCCTTGTGTGTGAGATGCTCTGGTACCACAGTCATCTTGTGGCCCTTCACCGGACTCACTAGGACGTACCCCTCTCTTGCACTATTTGGTTACACAGTCTGAAGGCCCTAACATTCTGAGAATCTATATATATGTTCCTAATGCTAAAAAAAAAAAAAATTAAAAAAATTGCCTGAGTTTTTGTACACAATTTTTCCTCCTCTACAGCTACTGAAAGTGTCCTCTGAGCAGAATGTCTTTAACAGTGAAAGAGGTAAATGATGAGATTTTCTATGCAATTCCGCGTTCTCAGTCGCCTTAAATTACTTGTACAGTCAGAACAGTAAAAGTTACCTTTGCAATAGTAACTTCACCCTTCACTCTCTTCCACCACTTCACACACTGAGAAAAAAATGCTACATATTGTGTCCTTTATCATCTTCTACAATAAAAGTCTGAATTTTTGTCTTAATTTTTTCCTGTCCTTGGACCAATGATTTTTTTAGGGGAAAAATCAGTGCACTGATGACAAAAGATGTTTCATTTTAATATTTTTCAATTAATCCAAATAAAAATGTTATTCTTTTCCCTTTATTGATTTAGGAAGTGTGTTCCACTTCTTTTTTTCTTTGAATTTATTTTACTTTGTCTGTTTTGTTTTTCTTTTTCTCTTGCCCTCCCACCTGTTCCTGAAGAAGACATTAAAAGCAAATTGCACTCTGTGGAAACATACATAAAAAGACTTACTAAACCAAATAAATGTTTTGAGAATTACCACATTCATCAGCCTAATCTCATACCTTTTGATGTCTCCTAAATCTTGTGTTCAATTATTCAATCTACTTTCAAATTCAATGATGTGTTAGAGGCCCAAAGCCCATTTCAGCAGTACAAGAATAGGAACTATTTTTAGGATGCAATGCTTGTATGTTAAAATAAATTGTTTTCCACATTATATCTTCCAGGAAGTTTAATCTTTAAAATGTAT
Source organism: Zapornia atra (assembly GCA_013400835.1). Classification (NCBI taxonomy): domain Eukaryota; kingdom Metazoa; phylum Chordata; class Aves; order Gruiformes; family Rallidae; genus Zapornia; species Zapornia atra. The sequence goes on from VZTU01001629.1 coordinate 7,021, forward strand.
TTTTTAAATTCCCAAAACAGTCCTGTGGTGCATATTTGCAGTAATTTTGAGATTTTGAGTCCTCTGAGATTTTTTTACATTATATCCTAGCTGTTTCATATTAACCTGCCAAATTTAGCCATAGTGAAAAGAGCTCAATGGACTTCATTGTATTGCAGGGTTGTTTTGTTGTAGTGTTACTAACCCACTATTTGCTGACATGAATTTGCAATCTTGAAAATATTTGTTTTGCTCCTCAGATGTGGAAACTCCAGATTTCTGTGGTGTGTCCATGACTCAGGGTCCCGGTTTTGTGCATTATAAGTAAATTCTTCGCTGCCTTTTATGATTTATTACAGTGAGAGGTGTTGAAAGTTGAGTCATGAAATCTGAAGTCTGGATTCAGACCAAAACCACCACAGGCATATATTTTGCACTAGGGATGCTATGATAACAGGCTACTCTGTTGCCAAATTTATATTAAGAAGCTCCCCCCAAAATGTTAACTGTCATAATTTCAGACTCCAAAGGTTAAGAACTTCTGCACTAACTATCAAGAGATGTTTAGCTTGGAGTTTTCTCTGTTCCTTATTTTACATAATGCTGTGATGCTCTGACCCTCTGTTCCTTTATTCTGACATATTTCCATTGTGTACAAGTCTAACAATAGAACTATAATGACAAACAGTAAAAGAGTAAATAACGACTACAAGAATTATACTGCTTTTCTGTTTTAAAGTATTTTATTTGTTTGAAGAACACAAAGTGAATTCTTTCATGTATACAATTAACTTTAGGTTAAAAATAACACAGAATTATTTGGAAGCGCCACATTGACAATCATTTGTTGCCTTCATGTAGGTCTGTGTCAGAAGCAGGGAGTGTTGTTATAGATCCACCCAAGATAATATGCCATTCATTCCTCAGTGTTAGAACTCTATACTACATAATTTATATGGATGATACAGCTATACTTTAGCTTGTATGTTAAGACATTTTGCAAAAGCAACATATGTTAAAATTTGAAAAATAATTACTTTATTTCAGTACTTTTAAGACTGTTGAAAACTCTGTGCAGTGTTTATTGAATTCTGAATTATTTGATTAGCCAATACAACACACATCACAAAGTTCTCTGATTTTATACTTAAGAAAGCATTCCAGATACTAAAGTAGACCAAAGCACTGGATTACATTTTTTATGTAGGTGAAAAGTCAGAAAGCTGTGTTTGTCATCCAAAATCCTGTTACCACATTACTGAAATACACAAGTAAGATCTACAGCACCGTTATAATTTTACTTTGATGGAACTTGATACATTTTGTTGTCCTTAAATCCACAACACAAACAGGTATGTAAGTATTGCTATCCACATGAACCAGGGTAGCTCCATAAAAATTCAGGGTTTGAAGATGTTAATACTACTTGCAGTAGTAGTTAAGAGCTAAATACTTCTTAAAGAGTGAGCAAAGGAAATTATTGCAATCAGAGTAAAATAGTTTCATAAAATTCATTAATTTATATGTATAGATTAACTCCTTAATTTTGATGTAATTTTTTAGTCTCTAGAAATATTTTAAATTTTTTAACATTTTATCTCCTACAATCACTATTAAGTTTGTTGGATCTAAACCAGAAAGGAGGTTTTTTTCACCCTTTTAAAATTTGCCATTAGTTAAATAGAATGTAAGGGTTTTATCCAAAGTATAATGTATTTTAAGTGGTTTCTCTGCACAATAAAATTAAAGATTGTTGAAAAAGACCCCTGAATATGTGCCAAAAAAAAAAATCCTTAGATTGTGGCAGCATAGTTGTATGGAGTCAAACAGAACTGAACAATTAATGCCTCATCATAGTCCCTCTTTTCAGAGAAAAAAATACAGAAAAATACAAAAGTTCTCAACATTACTGACAATAAAGAAAGGTACTTTTCACTTAGAAAATATGTGTGTGTCTGCATTTAATATTTCACATGCATACAAATATATATATGCCTTCCGGAGAAGATTACTTTTCGGTGTAGAAAGAATATTTGGAAAAATGTGTTTTGGATTGTTAGAAAAGAAACATAAACTGGTAAAATATAAATATATTAGTCTTTGCAGATACAGTGGGGTGTTCAAATATATTCTTAACTGAAAATTAGATTCTGAAAGGTTGAAATCTGCACGTTCTTCTGCCTTTCCAAGACAAACATATTGTTTTATAGAAATAGGGGTGTGAACCCAGCATCTCTTCTGTATAGCTAGTCTCATGGAAGATTTCTATATTAGGAGTAGTGCATTGTGAACAGGGACCTAAAAGCTGCCTTTGTACTAATAAATTAAATAGTCACCAAGTATGTCATCTAGCACTGGAAACAGATCATCTGTAATTTTAAATTACTAGCATCATCCCTAGCAGACTTCTGGCCCATCAACCATTATTCTCCCAGCAGTTTGCAAATTCAGCTGCAACATGGCAGAGGTTTTTCCCAGCAGACAGTTTGGATGCAGTCACATGGTTTTAAATGCCAAGATAGCTTCTTAACTGGTCTGTGGTCTGTGGGGACAGGACTAGGGGCAATGGCTGTAAACTAGAGCATAGGAAGTTCCACACCAACATGAGGAAGAACTTTTACACAGTGAGGGTGACAGAGCACTGGAATAGGCTGCCCAGGGAGGTGGTGGAGTCTCCTTCACTGGAGATATTCAAGTCTCGTCTGGATGCCTATCTATGTAATATGAGGTAGGGACCCTGTTTTGGCAGGGGGGTTGGACCCGATGATCTCTCGAGGTCCCTTCCAATCCCTACGATTCTGTGATTCTGTGATTAACACCATGATGGGCTACTCCAGGTCAGTTGGCCCCAGCCCCAGTGAGCATTCCTGGGCAGACCTGGTGCCTGTTACCATAGGCATGGACACATAGACCAAGGAGACATCCTTTCTGACCCTTTTATCTATTTTCAGGAGTGCACAAAATGTGTCTTCATCAGTTAAATACTGTCATTTCCCTACAATATGCAATAAATCATGGCTGATAGAAGGATTTTACTTTTGACCACTATACTCTGACTCCTCTCCAGAGACTCCCATCTTGTTTAACGTATAAATTCTGGTAAAGTCTTTCTCTTGGAATAGTCTTTTTTTCACCTCTGTAAACAGCAACTACTTAACAAGCAAAATGAAATACTTATTATTAAAGCTATAAGGTTATTGAAGAGGAACAAATAAAATATCTAAATACCAGGAAATCTGGACAGGGGTTTTGTCCTGTTCTGTACACTCAGTCTGTCACAGCTTTACAGGACTCAATACATGATCTGACTATGCAACTGTTTTGTTTCAGGACATGAGCCATAGACATTGTCTTTCAAGCAAACTCATTATTTTTTTCTGTTTGCAGACTTTAAGGGGTCAACAAGGAAAACTCACTCCACTTAGAAGTTGTCACGCCATTTGTAGATTTTTGTGGTGGTGGTTTTGAAAAAGAAAAGTGTGATATTTATTCACCCTTTCTGACCCATCCCTTAAAATACCATTTACATCAATAGGTAGGATTTGTAAAATATATGAATTTGTTTTGACTCTTTTTTGCCTGATACACAAGAAATCATTTAATTTCAAGGTCATCATATGGTAGTCCCACCCAACCTGTGAATGAAAGAATTCATTAGAGCAAGCATGAAGATCTCGCCTTGCATGTTTTGTCTCCTCATTCTGCTTTCCATTTCTTTTTTTTTTTTCTTTAGCAGTATAGCTGTGATGCTCTGCATACTTTCCAACTAGAAAAATAGCTTGCATCATATTTAGCTGTCATTTTTAAATGTCTCTCTCTCACAGATACAGATGAGTCCTATAGCTGTGAACTAAATTGGTCACGGAGGAGCACAGCACAGAGATGTTGTATGCAGCCCAACACCACACACATTAGAGTATTCTTCAGGGTCAGTCAGCTCTGGGGTTAAGCCAAGTGCTTCCCCCTCCACCCCCCTAAGAGTTTTGGAACTGGTTGGACAAACAATGTTTGGCTTTATTTGGTTTACGTGCTGAATTGTTGTAGCGGGAAGTCTCCTTTTCCTACACTTTCAGTAAAATATGCACTTCTGTGCTTTCCCTTGGGCATATTACCTGTTGTTATAGTATAGGTTAGGCTACTGTGAAGATAATACAATCTGTGCCTGGTCATTGTAGAAAGAGGCTTCCTCTTGAAGCAAGAAGATAATAAAAAAAAAAAAGCTTCTGCAAATGCCTGCAACACCAAGATGTTGTTAAGTCAAAAAGGATAAAGAACGGAACACGAACTGCATCTATCAAATAGTACAGCAGCTCAGCATGCTTTTTAAATCAGGGCCTGTATGCAGGTCCACTTGAAAAATATCCTTTTCAAACACAAGATGTTAAAGGATGGGAGTTCAGATACCACCTGTCCTTCCGTGGGAGTAAATCTTTCCAGACAACAGCTGAATCAACCACCCTTATAATTCATGTACTGCAGACTCATAACTCACATTCTTAGGGAATCACCATGTTGTCACCACTGATGTCACTCTCAGTTCTATGAGAATAGTCACTGTGACCATGTGTATGTATTCTGTTAACTGAATAAAGTGATTCTTTAATATTAAAAAAATTTAAAATTACATTATCCGGAATGTGTGACATTCTTAAAACACACCCTACCAGCTTTTCAGTAGGTACTGTATGTTTTAGGAGTGCAGAGCTATCCACTGCAAAGTCATGTTCTGACAGCAATTTATACTTTTCTCCAGGTAATCACTGAAATTACAGAAGTTTAAAGGCAATACAAGTGTTAGTTGCATCCTGACACTTTTCATGTGGATTTTTGGAACAGAATTAGTCACAAAAATTAATGAAACACAATTAACTATCTATATCTTATTCTTAATCAGCTTAAAATTTATTTAAATAGAATTTAGCTTAATTCACTCTTAATGAAGATCTGCAAATATGAGTATTTATTTTAATACATTTTGTATTGCATTAGAAGCCATAGACTGGTTTCTACTTGTGGCTAAGATCTTCACAACTGACAGGAGAGAACTGAGTCCTAGAAATTAAATTACACTAATTGTGCTTTTTATTCCAAATGGGAAGGAGCCATAAAGACATTTAAACCAGTTTCTGTAATATTGTTTTAATAATGTCATTATTTAGTTGGGATTATAGGCTTTTTTTCCAGGTCTCTCCAGGAATTCCCAAATAGTTATTATTAATAGTTTGGGAATGGGTTTGCATATTTGCTCCCCTCCTTTCAGAATTTTCCTCTTCTGCAACCTTTTGCCCTCTGAAAATGAACAAAAGCCCATGGAGGTGAGAAAAAAAAATAGGTGTGAAAGCATACTTTATGAGAAAATAACATAAGGAGAAAAAATTAAGGAATAATAATGAAGTCATATTTACATGCATTAAAGTTTATTATAATGTGACTGCATCTCTCACAACATCTTCTAAGTCCTATTACAAAATAGAAGTATCAACAGTTAGGCAAGGTTGTGAAATCTGTGAACAGCTAAATATATATATTTATATATCTATAATGTAATATACAATATATATGATCTGTATTACTAATAATATATATAATAATCATTAGAGCATGAAGGTTTATATTCTTTTTTAGTTAGTCATCTGAGTTCAACAGAACTTTACAGTGTAAAATATAAGGTTTTTCTCAAGTGGCTTTAGGTGCTAATTTTTATGGGTTATGTACTGAGAAACCTTTAGAGTTGGCATCTTTCTAAAATAGAGACATAAAATCATTTCAAGCTGGATAAAAAAAAAAATAGGAGGTTTTTTTTTATTTTCCCCTCGATCTTGACCTGAAAACTTTGCCTTTAAAAACATAACAAAACTCTCATGTTTTGAGAATGTGGAATAGATTACCTTCAGTGGCTATCTAGACGTGTATTACATGCTCTTTACTATAATCTTAGGATGACTGAGCTCCGAGTATAAAACATTCCAGGACCTACTTTATTTATTATGAGGTTTCAAGAAAGCTGTCCCGAACAGGGAATGTCATGCTTCAGATGCATCTGCTCTAGCTTTGGAGTAAAAGCAAGAATGTCTCTTGGTTAGAATGCTAATGGATGAATTATTTTCTACTCAGTAGGAGGGAGGATCCCTACATACAGTATATCTGCTGTGCTAACAAGTGCAGAATCTCCAGGACCAAAAGAGGAAACTGTTCCAGCACAAAACATACTTGGAATATGAACCATTCCAGGGCAGCACACACAAGCCTGCATCAGATTCAACATGTGGAAAACTGCAACCACTAATTGGGTATCATTATAGAGGCTCTATCCCGTCTGGATTTGGATACAGTGTTTTGAATCCAGTTGTCAGTCATGGAAATCCTTATACCAAGACTCTGTGCTTACAGTTAGGAGGCTACAGAAGGTGCTTACAAATTCTACTCACAGAAAACTGTGCCAACAACTGAAAATTTCAAACATTTCTTTTGCAATGTAAAGCCATTTTAAAGCTGATTATGTTCACCAGTGAGCCTATCCATCACTATGTTCTAATAGAAATATACTGAGGGACTCTGTAGAAGGATAAGGATGCTCCATCTGCCTGAGTTTAATCTCTTTGAACAGTTGCCTGAAACAATACTTTGTGTGATCACAGTCATGGATTTTTATTTAAAAAAACCCCAAACAATCCTCAAACTATAAGCTCTGACCTCTCTTTTCCTGCCTTTTCCCCATGGCAAGTTGCATTTAATATGAGACATGAGTGCCGTTAACCTTGTAATTGGTCTGGCTGTGGCTCAGTGGCTTAATTGTGGATTAAGGTCAAAAGTTTGCAGTGTCACCAATTTCTAAATGCTTCAGAACATAATTTTTGCCACTGAGCACCAGGGTGGATAATATATAAAACTGAAATATTGGTATAAAAATACCATAATTCTGACATGATGAGAAAACTTGGGTTTTTATTGAATTTCTGAGTAAAATAATATATGTATATTTTGTAGACAAATATAATCTCTGTTACTAGTAAATGGAAAAGCAGAATCCTAGCAGATTTATGTTTTGAAAAGACCTGTGGTTTTGCTGGAAAAGTGAAGATATATATTCCCCTTGAAAAAGAAATGGACCACATTGGCTCTGAATCTTGCACTTCCAACATGTTTCCAATACGTAGCTGTGTAACAGGGAGCCTTGCTGACTGCCACTGGTCTCTACGTGACATGTCACTCCTGACATTGGAGATACATCTGTGACAACAGTTCCCCATTTGAGCCATAACAGCTGGAGTAGAGAAACGATCTGTTATCCAGAATATCTGAGAAAAATGTGCTGTGCATCTTTACCAGTTAAAGTGCTCCTATACCACAGCTTATGGATTCATCCCACCCCTGAGCTGTCCTGTTCTTTCACACATAACTCAAGCTGGGTTGAGGTAAAGCTATTGGCATTAGGAATTCACTGTGTATACCTTGCGCCGCAGGCTGCATCCATGCCACCGGGCAGCCTGAAAGCTTTCTTGACAGATGATGCTAGTTTGTAGAGCCAATACAGTCTTTCAAGTCTTTATAGAGGTTAAGGAAAATGACATCTTTTTTCCAAGGACTCTTTCTGTTAACTGTTTTTTCATCCATTTTCGTCCCTATAAAATAATTTTTCAATATTTAAGAAATACAATATGACTTTTTAGAAAATTGAGCTGGCCTCTTTTTCCATGTTTTGTTGTTTTTCTCACATTTTCATTCTCTTGATTCAAAATTTGCCCGTTTCTCTTAGAAATTCTTCTGTAATTTGGACTTTATCAGCTATATTACCTCCAATACATATGTTTGACATTCTAAGTTTATGAAAGGCATAATATATAAGTATCAGAGTTGCATAATAAAATGCTTTTGTGATTACTATACATCTATAATCAAAGCATACTTTAAGTAAGACATTCACAACTGAGCGTAACAGGTTTTAGACCTGTTTAGACCCTCACATAACTTCAACATTTTTTCAGTTTTTGCAGAATTCTTGATCTGTTTCTCGGACAATCCTTATTTTTTGTCTAAAAAGATTTTTTTCTTCCCCCCCGCCCCCCTCCAGTAAAGACTATACAAAACCACAAAGCCAAGGGACCATTGATGCAGGAGGATATAACAGAAAAGTTTTATATTGCACTCAGCAATATTGGACACTAGTCAGACAATACAAGACATATGGTTCATGTTTCTTTGCTTTTCAAGTATGGTACACTTGAGTGTGGCACAGTGGTAAGGTACCTTTGACAACAGAGGTATTACCCAACTGCTTACTTGGTTTGTTCTTGTTCAAGCAGCAATGTGTTGCCTGGAATGAAGTTTTGTAGAAGACAGATATGAACATCAATGACTACATTTTGAATTCACAGTTCCTTCCTAAAATAAGTCATAGACTTGGGAGGAAAAAATGTGAGACCAGTACATGTAAAATTTGCATGGATTGGCAACTTGGAATTTAGCCTGCTGTCTACTAATGATACCTGATTATTTTGTTAGTCAGTGGGATACTTCAGAGAGAAGGGATCAGAAGAAAAAGTTTAGAAGTCAGTAGAAGAAAGTAAAATAATAATCTACTTGTGTGTTTCATGAACTGCTTACATATGCTATTTCAGCAGTTATCCTGTTGAGTTTTTCCTCCTCTCTCCACTATAGATTTGATTTTCAGCAGTTTGAATGATTTTTTTCTTTTAGTCCCAAAGCAGTTGTCCACAGCATCTGTGCAGAACTGGCAGCACAGAAAACAGGTTTTCATTATTAGTACCTTAACAGCTGCTTAAAACATCCCAAAGACATGACTTGGGCTGATGTGATATTTAGAAAAGAGTTCCAACTTCATAAAAAAACTAAAAAAATAAATTATAGCACTCACCTGAGCCAGTACAGATGTTAGCAATCACATTAGCTTTATTCCAGATGAACAAATACATTTTGTAAATGTCCAGCATGAGACTGTGTTAAAACCCAATCACTAAATTCAAAATTGAACAGTTCATGTGTAGTCAGTGAAATCTTTCCATCAGCTAATTTAAAAATTACAATGTGCAGAATTGAGGTAATTTGAGAATTTCATACACAGGGGTATATTCAGACAAATAATCAGAAGAGAAACTAGTGAAACAAAATTGTGATATTCATGGTAATGAGATCCCTAAATAAGACTGCAAGGTAATTAAATTATGAAAATGTGAAGAGTAAAAGTCTTTAAATAATACGAATGGAGCTGTTTTGCAAGAGAAAATGGTCACTGTGGAAGAATGAATGAGAGGAGGAAAAAATATTTTTTCTGCCTTTTCTTAATAGATAGTTAATTTTTTTTTTCTGATTTTCTAGGCAATTACTGGTTCAAGCTTCTCTTTTTTTTTCATGCCTTTTTTTTGTCTCCTACCTCTTTTTGCAAGAACACCTGAATAAGATTTGAGCCACTTCTTTGAAAACACTACTGAATGCAGAGGACAGTGTGCCTGGCCCCTGGGAGCAACATGGCATGGTATTTGTACCACTGGATTTGGAGAATCATTCCTATTGATAAACTCCCTCCTTGCATATTCTGCCACTGGCCTGCTAGAGGAGTCAACTGAATCTTGAGCACAAGTGTACAGATGCTCAAGAATAAACAAGACATGATCCAGGACTTAAAGATGGTTGTACCACAGTGTTGGCATGGTGAAGTATTTTTGGCAAATGTGTCCTACTATTCTTCCCTTGATGGTAACATCTGTCCTTAGAAACCATTAGATGGAAAAGAGTTTGTGTCATACCATGAAATCAGACAATTCCAGTAGAAGTTGAGAAGTTCATCAGTTTCTGAAATCTTATCAAAAAGATAACCTTACTATTACCTTATCATTTCAAATTTGTCCACATTAATCACACAAATATTCAAAAGAAGACATTAACAGAATTCTTACACTGAAAGAAGCAAAAGGTCCAGATAGGCCAGTTTCATGTCACCCTACTGAAATCTTAATAAATCTTTGTCTATTTTCTCTCTCCTCCCCCTTTTTTAATGCAAATGTACTAAGTTTCTCATAGAAGTGACAAAAGAACGGAGGTCAGCTTTTAAACACTCGGTTACATATTTGGATGCTGGAAGGTAAGTACTTGTGTCACAGCATGTTTAATACAAACTGATTGGCCTATTTCCTTTTTTTCATATTTTAAACAAAACTGCATTTCGACTCCACACAAAACTCTCCAATGACAATGCTGTTTAAATCCTTTTCTTATGTTAAAAGCTTGCTTTGATGCAATAATATTCTTTTCTTATTCTTTCTCTTCCTTTTCCCTCCTCACACTGAGTAAGCAGTTTTCTGTTAACAGTTCATTCCGGCTTCGATATGGATCTTAATTAACAGAAAAAATTGTCAGCAGGTACTAAATCCCTGCTCTGGAATAGAAAAGAGTCCCAGTGGCACAGATTTTTTCAGCATCAATTTAATGAACTACCACTATCTAAATAGACCAGATGACCAGGAGAGTGTGTGTTTTATTAGACACACTGCTCAAAGTATTCTCTGTGAATCAAAATCTAAACACCATACTGTATCCTTCAGGAAGGATGAAAGCTTATAATAAAAGAGGAATGTGGAAAATGAGCCATACTATAGTCTTAACCAAGAGCAAATGATAGGCAGAAAAGGTCATAGTAAGATCTGGGTAATAATCCAGTTTAAATATTCCTTTTTCCTAGTCTGCCTAGGGACACATTAAAACTTTCTAAATTTTGTATGCCTCCCCATTCTGGCAATTCTAGTATCTGCACATAGACTGAGCTGTGAAATCAGCTTCAGCCAACAGCCTGACAGTTACCTCTTAATGTAGCAAGTGAAAGAAGTCAAGTTCAGATCAGGATACAGAGGAATTTAAAATATTGGCCTTCTAGGTAATTGCCCTAACAACTGATATGTAACCATAGAATCACAAAATGCTTTAGGTTGAAAGGGACCTCAAAGATTGTTTAGTTCCAACTCACTGCCATGTACAGGGACACCCACTAATAGACCAGGTTGCCCAAAGCCCCACCCAGCCTGACCTTGAACACTTCCACGGAGGGGACAGCCACAGCTTCTCTGGGCAATTGGTGCCAGTGCCTCACCGCCCTCAAAGGAAAGATTTTCTTCCTAATACATAATCAAAATCTACCTTTTTTTCTAGCTTAAAACCATTACCCCTTGTCCTGTCACTAAATACCCTTGTAAGCATTCCCTCTCCAGTTTCGTGAAGGCCTCCTTTAAGTTCTGGAAGGCTGCAATTAGGTCTCCCCAGAGCCTTTTCTACTCCAGGCAGAACAAGCCTGACTCTCTCAACCTGTCTTCACAGGAGAGCTGCTCCAACCCTATGGCCATCTTTGTGGCCCTCCTCTGGACTTGCTCCAAGACATCCATCTCCTTACCTTGAGGACCTCAGAGCTGGACACAGTACTCTAAGTGGGGCCTCACGAGAACAGAGTAGAGGGGCAAAATCACCTCCCTCGACTTGCTGGTCATACTTCTTTTGATGCATCCCAGAATACAGTTGGCTTTCCGGGTTAAAAATGCACACTGTTGGTTCATGTTGCGTTTTTCATCAATCAACACTCACAGATTACACTCAATCCATTTTTTGCCCAGCCTCTAGCTGTGCATAGATTGCCCCAGTCTATGTACAGGACTTTGTATTTGTTGAATTTCATGTGGTTTGCATGGTCCCACTTCTTATGCCTGTCAAGGTCCTTCTGGATGACATCTCATCCCTCCAGCGTGTTGACCACACCACACTGGTGTTGTCAGCAAACTTGCTGAGAGTGCACTCAACCCACTGTCCATGTGTCCAAAAAAGACATTAAGCAGTGTTGGACCCAATACCAAGCCCCAAGGAACACCATCTGTCACTGGACTCTACGTAGACATCATATGTCAATGCCTTGCATGCTTAAAACATACAATACAATAAAATAATTCCATCACAAATTTAAGAAATTACAGGAAGAAAAACAAATCCAAAACCCAAACCCAACTCAATATGTTTCCAGAAGATTTGCTGTCTTGGAATAAACATTTTCCAGTTAAAATTGAAGTATAGGTATGGGGAGAGACCATCCCATCTACCTGAATTGCATATACTATGATTTATTGTTTCGTTGTAATAAATATAATATTGCAGTACAAATACAAGTAAAGATATTCAGAAAAATTATACTATTTATCAACGGTGTGCTGTCATTCATGTTCTGTAGGTCACATTTGTATGCCCAGTATGAACACCCACTCCTTTTTTTTTCTTTAATTTAGAGTACTAACTCTGATATCCATACACAGTAAAAAAAATATGCATTAGTTTCAAAGTGCTGGTTGCTTCCCATCATTTATTTGACCTCCCATTGCCACTTAAATTGTAACAAACGCTTATTACTTTTTGCTATTGAAAACTGTGTGTATACTTTTGGTCATTTTCTAAGGGGATTGGATTGTACAATAGGAAACTGTTTCCAAAAAGTGTGGTTTTCATCAATTTCAGTAGTTTCTGTGAGGAAGGTGAAGTCCAAATTTTTTTGATTAGGATTATTATTTTTGGACCATTCACTTCAGTAAAGTTATTTTTTCATAGAAAAAAATTGATAGAAGTTTAAGATGCCTCCCAAAGCTGGAAGACAACACTGTAATAACATATCCTTCCATCATATTCAAGAAATCAAGGCTTTTGCCTTATTACTTGTTACTCTTTTCTTCTACTGTGTTACAGGTAGAGGTATTGTCTCTATATTGCAGAATCAACTGTGCACACAAATCAGAAAAGTCAGGGAGGTCAAAATGAGGTCCATCTCTAAATCCTTGTTTTGTTGGACTTTGTGGCTTCGGAATCAGCAGTTCAACTCTCTAAAGTCTATGTTGATTTTTCACCATAGACTCTCACTACAAGGTCTCTCTTCTCTCTAGGCATTACAGCAAAGAGAAACCTTTTCTATTGGTTTTGTATGGCATGGTTTTGATAGTGGGGTGTGGCTACAGGGGTGGCTTCTGCTAGAAGCTGCTAGAAACTACCTGCATGTCCAACAGAACCAATACCAGCTGACTCCAAAACAGACCCACCACTGGCCAAGGTTGAGCCCATCAAGTGAGGGTGGTAGCACCTCCAGAGTAACATAGTTAAGATGGGGGGGAACAACACCAGGAGTAGTTTTCAGCTGGAGAGAGGAGTGAGAATGCATGAAAGAAACAAGTCTGCAGATGCCAAGGTCAGTGTGAAACCAAGGGGAGGAGGTGCTGTAGATGCTGAAGCAGAGATTCCCTTGTAGCCTGTGGAGATCATGGTGAGGTAGGATTTTCCCCTATAGCCCATGGAGGTCCATGATGGTGCACGTATCCACCTGCAGCCTGTGGAAGATCCCATGCCAGAGCAGGTGGAGACACCTGAAGGAAGCTGTGACCCTGTGGGAAGCCTGCATTGGAGCAGGCTCCTGGCAGAATCTGTGAAGAAATCTGATCCTGAAGGACTGCATCCATTGGAAGGGACCCATGCTGGAGCATTTTGTGAAGAATTTCAGTCTGTGGGAAGAACTCATGTTGCAGAAGTTCATGGAGGACTGTCTCCCATTGAAGAGACCCCACACTGGAGCAGAGGAAGAGTGTGAGGAGTCCTCCCCCTGAGGACGAAGGAGTGGCAGAGGCAATATGTGATGAACAGACCACAACCCCCATTCCCCATCCTCTTGTACCATTCAGGGAAGCAGATGAAATTGGGAGTGAGGTTAAGCCTGGGAAGGTTGGGGGGAGGTATTTTTAAGATTTGGTTTTATTTTTTATTACTCAAGTCTGATTTGATTGGTAATGAATTAAGTTAATTTTTCTAAGCTGAGTCTGTTTTGCCTGTGACAGTACTGGGTGAGTGTTCTCTCTCTCTATCCTTATCTTGACCCATGAGACTTTCATCGTGTTTTCTCTCTCCTTTCCAGTTGAGGAGGGTAATGATAGAGCAGCTTTTTTGGGGGCCTGGCCTCCAGCCAGAGTCAGCCCACCACATCTTTCTAGGTAGAGGATTTAGCACTCTCAGACATAATCATATTTTGTGTGAGACATAACCGGTCTGTTTTGGAGTTATTCTGTACAGTGTATTAGCAGTCAGTTTTTACCAGTACCTAGGCTCTCTCTGTGGAACAGCTGAATAAATGTGTTTGAAGTCACACTAGTCAATGAAACGATGAAAGAATTGTTTCACAGTATTCTTGATATAAGCTTTGTGATTTGCATGTTCTAGTGAATTTTATCACATGTATTTTTTCCCAGAAATACAGTAAAGGAAATACAGCTATTTAGACTATTCTGATTTAAAACTACCTATTAAAAAAACATAACTGAGTAAAAATCAGCAAAAGCTGCAGATTGAAACAAAATGCCAACTAAATTTCAGTAGTTATGTGTCTTCTACAAGGGTAACTTCATAAAGTTTATTAGGCAGAAAGTTAAAGGTTTCTGTTATACTAATACTACTAAAAGTCAATGTAAAGTTAAAATAGCTTCCTATATACCTAAGATCCCCCAGACATCCGGATAAGAGTTCTCTGTTGGCCACTTAAACGAAGGTTTATGCCAAAAACCTCTTACCTTGCAGCAGGAAAAGCTCTGGGCAACAAATACATCCAAATTAATTAATTACAATGCTCTTTCATATTTTCTGATTCATAATCCATCTCCTTTGTAATAAAATAATGATTATTCTTTATTTGTTCAAAATTCTTTGCCAGGCACTATTTAAACGCTATGCAACTAGCATTCATAAATATTTACCAACGCACTTGTGCACATGCTGCTAAGAACAGTTTCTCAACTTTATACATTTGATACTGGTTTTGAGGAAGCAGTCTTAGAAGCTGCCAGCTGCAGTTATTGCTTCCATGTTTTTATATAAAACTCTTCTGCTTTGCAGATTTCTGTTGTGGCAGCCAAGTAAGCATGAAAATAACTCATGCACCTTCCTAGAACTTCACGGACGACTAGAATGAGGCCTCACTACAATATTACATAGTGAAAGGAAATAATAAAACTTTCCCCAAAAAAGTTAACACTTGTTGTGGTTTTCTGCAGTAAAACTCTCCATAATCATATGTGTTACAGTTAATAAAACTTTTCACTTGGTGATGGAGAGATTAGTGAGAAATACTTCTAATTATTGTTTCCATTCCATGTCTCTAGTGCAGGTGAATATAGATGAATATAAACCCTGCTTTGTGGAACCACACATATTTTCTTATATGAACCAGTTCCTGACCACTAAAGTGCACGAAAACTGCAGTAAATGTTTATTAATTGATAATATGTATTTCCTTCAATACAAGTTAATTGCCTGATATTTTCACTTCAGTAAAAATTCCCCCCAAGAGGAAAATAGCTTCACCCCTCAATATTTTTATAACAAGTTCAGAAGCCTCAGCTGCCAAACCCCATCAAACAGTTGTTTTAATAGAGTCTGTAGCGATAGGACAAAGAGTAATGGTTTTAAACTGAAAAAGGGTAGATTCCAACAGGATATATGGAAGAAACTTTTTCGATGGATGCAGTGAAATGCTGGAATACATTGCCCAGAGAGCGGGTCGATGATCTGTGCCAGGAAATATCAAAGGTCAGGCTGGATGTTGAAGGTGTCCCTGTGCATTCAGGAGGATTGGACTAGACGACTTTGAAAGGTGCCTTCCAACCCAAACCATTCTATGATTCTACATTCATTTAACTATAATGTATGCAATGTAGAGGGGCTATTCTTAGGACTGGGTGTTTTTAAGAATTAAAATAAAGACCAAAAAAAAAAAAGGTATAGTCCAGGAGAGATTCTATTTTACCATTCTATAGTACTTATTCATCCTCCGTTGCTACAATAGTTGGATAAAAGCTACAAAGTTATTAATGTATGGGAGTTCACAATACCCAAAGGCATAACCACCACTTGGTGTTAGGTGAACATTGGGAATTAAGTCACAGAGCAGCTAAGGGTTTGGCAATTGAGAAAGCCATAACAGGGAAGGAGTGAAAGACTTCGTCTTCAAAGTTCTGGACTAGCATACCTGTCACTAGGACAATTTTTGTCCAAATGTATACTGGGGATGCAGCTAGATTCAGGAAAATAAAAAATGGAAAAATATATACCCTTAATATCATTGCAAAAGAAAGTGTTTGCTAGAAAGTATCAACATCAGAATTTTGTATAGGTTATCTGATTCCTGAAGTGTATTTCAATTTCAGCTCAACTTTCTTATGGTCTGAGCAAGCATCTACTGTGTCTTTGTGAGGTAGCTGTCTCTGGTCTCTGTGACCAGAGCTTCTGTAATGGGTTCTTGTAGGCCTCAGTTCTGAGAATCACCAACTAATATGTCAGCTACCGAGATACTACAGCTCTACCATCACAGAACTTGTATCATACCAGAAAAGTTACAGCAACCACTTAAAAGATACTGATGTAAAGTACTAAATTATCTATTTGGATCATAAGGACAAGTCTTCTCAAATCTACTAAAATGAACTCTGATGAGCTGAAAGAGAGAAATAGGAAGAGTGAGCATATTCTTACAGAAATGTGACCAAATGTTGCCTAGAGGCAGAAACTGAGATAAGAATGTAGTCAAAAAACTATATTTTTAAAAAGTAATATTGACATTTCCAGGCCCAGTAGATGACCATCCCTAGGGGTATATAAAAGATGTGCAGATGTGGCACTTGGGGTTTAGTGGTGGACTCGGCAGTGTTAAGTTTACAGCTGGACTTTATCTTAAAGGACTTTTCCAACCTAAATATTTCTATGGCTCTATGATACTATGATTCTTATATATTTTGAGTTATTTCATCATTACCTATTCAGAAGTACAAAACATACAATGGTATGTTAATAGATTCCACCTCGAACAGGAAAAAAAATCCCACAAACAAAACCTACATACCAGTTGTAACACTATGTCCATTTCATAGATGGAAAAACAGATAAAGCATTCCACACAAACCCCAGTGTATATTCTCGTCTCTGCTGTGGTAAACAAGTAGGTTTGGATAGCCTTTTCAGCCAGGGTTGTAACAATCAAAGCTGCATTAGCAAGACAGATTTTTTTCTTCACCCAATTGATAATCCAAAGTAGACATCTAGCTACCAAGTTTTGTATTATATGTGAAATTGTAACAGCCTGCTATTTAAAATGAATCCCTGTAGCCTTGAGGGGAATTATTTTTCAACAACTGAAGCTCTGTAAGATGTTGACAAGGGCAACATTAAACCAATGTCATCAATTTTGGCTCTTATCATTGTGACTCAAACAAACACATGGACTGCAAGAATTTTAAAAGCTGCTGCTTGTAAAAATCTGTCCAACTGTGCTACTATCTACAATTTCTCCTTACTGCATCAAATTAAAAAAAGATTTTCTTAAAAAATAAAACCACTAAGCACATGCCCGATCACAGCTAAGAAGCTCATTGCTATAACAGCTCTCCTAGGCATGGAGAATGGTTAACATAGAACCATCTAGACCACCACAGTTAGTGGTGGTCATTCAGTTAGATGCCTAAATATATTTGGTACTTTCCAGCAGTCTCCTGACTTCATTCTTATGTACTTAACTTTTCTTGTGAACCTAACCCAAAGCTTACTTGCCCAAAGAAAGTTACAAAAAAAACAATTATCTGGATTTGTGGTAGAGTCACTGAGTCACATCTCTAAATGTGGGTGTAGAGACACTCAAGATCAGCTGTGTGACAAGTGAAGCAGGCATGAACCAGGCCTGATCTAGAAGCCAGGCAGTCATTATCATATAGGACAGTCAATGAGCTGACAAGAACTACATCCTAGTTTTTCTTCAAGTAACCACATTTATTAATTAATTAAACTGCATCCTAAACACAAATAGCTAATTTGCTCCTACTATTCCGCTTAAAAGGCTGTTATTATGGAATAATAATAAAGTCTTAAATGGTTTGGAGATTTCCTAATTTCTGTCGGTGAGGGCTTGCCAATACCTTATACAATGTTATACTGAGATCACAATTACATTTCTAAAAGGAGGTCATTCTTCAAAATTTGAAAATATTGATTCACTAGTGGATTTAGTCCCCAGGTAGATGCGTCTCCAATCTGCTTCTTACACTGCATACCATCTCACTTCTTCTAAGATTTAGGGTCAGTAATTTATTCCTACTTAATATCCTGATTCGCTGTGATGATATTACTGATGATGTCTGAAAAAGGTGTGCCATCATTGAAGCTCGCAACTGCAAGGCTATTACAAAAAGACAGCCCTTCAGGTACGTACATTTTTTCCCTCATGATTAACAAAATGTAAAATAGTCAGCCTCACTACTAATTCTCATTTACTTTGCTACAGTAACTACTTTCTTCCACATAATCTGCTGATGTAGTTTTTCATCCCGTCAGTAGTCATGTGTGTCAAATTCTTCTACAATACACCTTTTCCACCATTATATGACTTAGACTGGATTTATTTTATTTGCTATTCTTTAAAAATAACATCAACAATAAAACCAGCTACATTTTCTATGTCTTCAGTAACAAATATTTTTTGCTGGTATAATTTTCTTTTGCAAATAGAACTTGCATTTTTGTCTCAATATACTTCCTTTTTTTCATTCTCAAGGAATATTATATTATATCATATTGAGATCAGGCAAATCTGTTCCATTCAAATCACTTTCCCCATTTCTCACAAATGACCATATTAGCTCTTTTATAGTCAGATGGCATGACCCTCATGTTGAGATGTTGATTTAATCCTTTTTCCANTGTTGATTTAATCCTTTTTCCAGATATGCTACATTTGCAACTTTCTGTCATGGTTCTTGGGAATTCTATGATACAGATTACTTGAATTTACTAGCATGAGTGCATTGTTGTATTTGAGTTTTCTTGGTTACGTTATGTTTCAGTTTTTCACTCTTGTCTGAAGTGATGATTGACATTAACATTCAAAACTTCCGCAAAGTATTCATCTAATTTTAGGGACATTGACAGATTATTATCTATATCCACCTCTTCCTGTAATGTAGTGCCATTTCACTTTGATTTTCTCTGTTTTGTTTTTTTTTTCTTGTTTCCAATTTGTATAGCTAAAGTG